>CAUDMG010000439.1:450000-502500 GCA_958450375.1 Homarus gammarus | reverse complement strand
TCCCCCTCCTCTTCTCCCCCTCCTCTTCTCCCCCTCCTCTTCTCCCCCTCCTCTTCTTCCCCCTCCTCTTCTCCCCCTCCTCTTCTTCCCCCTCCTCGTCTTATTTTTCCTCCTCTCTCCTCCTTCCTTCTTCTGTCTCCTTCTCTTTTTCTCCCTCCTTTTTTTTATCTTCCTCTCCTTCCTTTTTTCTCTTCCTCTCTCCCTCTACTCTCTCCTCCTCCTCCTCCCCCCTCCTTCATGTTTCTCCTCTTTCCTTCCTCCCACACCCCTCCTACATACCCACACCCCCACTCCCACCCCCTCCCTCCCCTTCCACCTCCCCCTCTCCACCTCCCCCCACACCCACGCCCACCCCTCCACGCCCACCCCCCACGCCCATAACAGCACATAATGGCACGAAGGCATCTGTCAAGGCCTCCATAATTGTAACTCATCCATTGGTAGGAGAGGAGGGGGAGGAAGAGGGGGGAGAGGAGGGAGGAGGAAGAGAGAAAGAAGAAGAAATGAAGGAATAAAGGAGAAGGAAGAAGGAAGGAAAAATGATCGGAAAGAGAAAAAAAGACAAGTAGGAAAAGGAAACGGTAAAAAGGAGAAAGAAATGAAGGAAGAAGGAGGGAGGGAGAGTGAGAGAAGAAAGAAGAGGATAGAGAGAGGGAACGAGGAAGAGAGGGACTAGGAAGAAGAAAGAAAGAAGGAAGGAAGGAAGGAGGGAGAAAACGAGGAAGGGAGGGAGAGTGAGAGAAGGAGGAGGAGGATAGAGAGACGGAACGAGGAAGGAAGGGAGGGAACGAGAGAGAAGAAAGAAAGAAGGAAGGAAGGAGGGGAGGGAATGAGAGAGAAAAAAGAAGGAAGGAAGGAGGGAGGGAGGGAGATAGGAGACATAGGAGATAGGTCTAGGTGACACCAGGAGTTATCGTCATCATTAACAACACTTACTGTATTGAGTAGTGGAAGGCGGAGGGTCTTGAGGAAGTAACTGCTGCTGCCTCTTGAGTAATTGGCGAGAGGGGGAGGCACTATTGGGTGGCACCATGAAGGCACTATTGGGGTGGCACCATGAAGACACTATTGAGATGGTACCATGAAGGCACTATTGAGATGGTACCATGAAGGCACTATTGAGATGGTACCATGAAGGCACTATTGGGGTGGCACCATGAAGGCACTATTGAGATGGTACCATGAAGGCACAATTGGGTTGGTACCATGAAGGCACTATTGGGGTGGCACCATGAAGGCACAATTGAGATGGTACCATGAAGGCACTATTGAGATGGTACCATGAAGGCACTACTGAGATGGTACCATGAAGGCACTATTGAGATGGTACCATGAAGGCACTATTGGGGTGGCACCATGAAGGCACTATTGGGGTGGCACCATGAAGGCACTATTGGGGTGGCACCATGAAGGCACTATTGGGGTAGCACCATGAAGGCACTATTGAGATGGTACCATGAAGGCACTATTGAGATGGTACCATGAAGGCACTATTGGGGTGGCACCATGAAGGCACTATTGAGATGGTACCGTGAAGGCACTATTGGGGTGGCGCCATGAAGGCACTATTGAGATGGTACCATGAAGGCACTGTTGAGATGGTACCATGAAGGCACTATTGAGATGGCACCATGAAGGCACTATTGGGGTGGCACCATGAAGGTATTATTGAGATGGCACCATGAAGGCACTATTGGGGTGGCACCATGAAGGCACTATTGGGGTGGCACCATGAAGGCACTATTGGGGTGGCACCATGATTGCAATATTGAGATGGCACCATGAAGGCACTATTAAGGTGGCACCATGAAGGCACTATTAAGGTGGCACCATGAAGGCACTACATACCATGACATCACCACTCTCTCCTGTGGCATTATTGAAACGCTCTGTGGTGAACCTGTGTTGTAACCACTACCACTATTATAACTACCACCACTACCACTAATATAAATAACTACTACAACCACCATCACCAATATTATAAATAACTACCACCACCACCACTATTATAGATAACTACTACCACCACTACCACTATTATAAACACTGCTACCACCACTACCACTATTACCAACACTACTACCACCACCACTACCACTATTATAAATAACTACTACAACCACCATCACCAATATTATAAATAACTACCACCACCACCACTACCACTATTATAAATAACTACTACCACCACTACCACTATTATAAATAACTACTACAACCACCATCACCAATATTATAAATAACTACCACCACTACTACTATTATAAATAACTACTACCACCACTACCACTATTATAAATAACTACTACAACCACCATCACCAATATTATAAATAACTACCACCACCACTACCACTATTATAAATAACTACTACTACCACTACCACTATTATAAACACTGCTACCACCAAAACCACTATTATCAACACTACTACCACCACCACCACTACCAACACTTCTACCACCACCACCACCACCAACACTACCAACACTACTACCACTACCTCTATTATAACACTGCTACCACCACCACCACCACCACCTCTATTATAACACTGCTACCACCACCCCTACTACCACCACTATTACCAACACTACTACTACCACCACCACCACCACCACCACTACCACCACCACCACTTTTACCAACACTACTACCACCACCACTACCACTATTACCAACACCACTACCACCACCACACCACCACCATTACCACCACTACTACCACCACCACTACCACTTTTACCAACACTACTACCACCACCACTACCACTATTACCAACACTACTACCACCACCACTAGCACTATTACTACCACTACTACCACCACTACCACTATTACTACCACCATCCCCTGCACGGAGATATACAAGTCGTGATGATCGTCTAACTCGGAGGTTATAAACTACTCGAGACCTTCTTCAACATCCGTGGCACTACTGAAACGCCCTAAGAGGTACAGTGCCACCATCAAACCTCCTTCAGGAAAGACAAACAAACTGAGTGGTCCTGTGAGATACCAATGGGCACCGCCACTGGTAGCACTAATCACTTTGGCATCTCCTCTACCACCTGAGACGCCCTTAGTGGCACTGTGCCATCACCACCACAATATTACCCCTTTGTGTTATAGATGAGGTGAGGTGAGGTTGTAATGGCCGACTACTGCCATGAAGGATGGTGTGTGTGTGTTTGTTACCACCCTAGCCATCCACCCCCATCCCCCACCCCCGTCCCTTCCACCCTTCCCACACCGAGCCCTTCACTTCCCCTTCTTCTTAGTCTCCATATTCCTCTTCCATCCTCCCCATTCCTCTCTTCCCTCCCCATTACCTATTCCTGGCTTTCTTTCCCCATCCCCCAGTCCTTTACTGTGTCTACACCCCATGAGCCACCCTTCCCATTCTTACTTCTCCATGCTCTTTCACTCCCCCCATTACTTCTCCTCCTCCTCCTTGCTTTTTCCTCTTCCCCTTTCTTCTTTTTATCCTCCTCCTCTCCTCCAATTCTTCCTCCTCGTCCTCCACGTCCCTCTCCTCCTCCTCCCTCTCCAGCACCTCCTCCGTATCCACCCCTCGTCCCAGTCCCCCCCATCCCTACACACCCCCCTACACACCCCCACTACACACCCCCCACTACACACACCCCCTACACACCCCCCCTACACACCCCCCCTACACACCCCCCTACACACCCCCACTACACACCCCCCCACTACACACCCCCCACTACACACCCCCCCACTACACACCCCCCACTACACACCCGTCCTTTTGATGTTCCTGACACAATTACTCAACCGGCCAATTTACCAATCAGATCAATAGTAGTTTGGTGGTGGGTTGTTTCTTGTGAACTATAACACTTGACATGTAATTTTTCACTAAATGTCTCCTTGTTTGTTGGTGCTGTTGTTGGTGTTGTTGTTGGTGTTGCTGTTGGTGTTGTTGTTGTTGTTATTGTGGTTTGTTGCTATGGTCAACAAACAGGCATCACTCAGACCTAATTTAACCTAACGTAACCTATTAATGTTATTAGTAGTAGTAGTAGTAGTAATCGTAATAGTAAAAATAGTAGCAGTAATAGTTTGGTAGTAATAATAGCGGAAATAGTAGTAATAATAATACAGCAGTAGTAATAGTAGTAGTATAGTAGCAGTAATAGCGATAATAGTAATAGTACTAGTATAGTAGTATTAATAGTAATGATGTAATAGTAATAGCGGTAAGACCTACTTACCTACAGAGTCTTGTTAGTGAGAGTGATTCATCTGCCGCGTCACCTCACCTGTAAACCCATTTATTTCACACCTTCATATTTCACCTGTCGTTCTAATTAGGCTCTTATCAAGGTGTACAATGTGCCATCAAAGTAACGATGTACAGGTATAAATGTACTGCCACTTAGGTATACAAGGGAACTCTGTACACACACGCACGCACGCACAAACACACACACACACATACACACACAATTTTAGTCAATGTTGGCCAATTGAGGAGATCGATCGACAGTGAGAGAGAGAGAGAGAGAGAGAGAGAGAGATGATGATGATGATGATGATGGTGGTGGTGTTGGTAATAGTGGTAACAACGTATACATTCAGCCCAGTACCATCACACACTACGGTCCCAGCCAGCCGTAGTTCACTAAGGCGCCGACACACTACGGTCCCAGCCAGCCGTAGTTCACTAAGGCGCCGACACACTACGGTCCCAGCCAGCCGTAGTTCACTAAGGCGCCGACACACTACGGTCCCAGCCTGTCACTAGGCGCGACACAGTGCGTCCAGCACCGTATCACTAAGGCGCCGACACACTACGGTCCCAGCCAGCCGTAGTTCACTAAGGCGCCGACACACTGCGGTCCCAGCCAGCCGTAGTTCACTAAGGCGCCGACACACTACGGTCCCAGCCAGCCGTAGTTCACTAAGGCGCCGACACAGTGCCGTCCCAGCCAGCCGTAGTTCACTAAGGCGCCGACACACTACGGTCCCAGCCAGCCGTAGTTCACTAAGGCGCCGACACACTACGGTCCCAGCCAGCCGTAGTTCACTGAGGCGCCGACACACTACGGTCCCAGCCAGCCGTAGTTCACTAAGGCGCCGACACACTACGGTCCCAGCCAGCCGTAGTTCACTAAGGCGCCGACACACTACGGTCCCAGCCAGCCGTAGTTCACTAAGGCGCCGACACACTACGGTCCCAGCCAGCCGTAGTTCACTAAGGCGCCGACACAGTGCCGTCCCAGCCAGCCGTAGTTCACTAAGGCGCCGACACACTACGGTCCCAGCCAGCCGTAGTTCACTAAGGCGCCGACACACTACGGTCCCAGCCAGCCGTAGTTCACTAAGGCGCCGACACACTGCGGTCCCAGCCAGCCGTAGTTCACTAAGGCGCCGACACACTACGGTCCCAGCCAGCCGTAGTTCACTAAGGCGTCGACACACTGCGGTCCCAGCCAGCCGTAGTTCACTAAGGCGCCGACACACTACGGTCCCAGCCAGCCGTAGTTCACTAAGGCGCCGACACACTGCGGTCCCAGCCAGCCGTAGTTCACTAAGGCGCCGACACACTACGGTCCCAGCCAGCCGTAGTTCACTAAGGCGCCGACACACTGCGGTCCCAGCCAGCCGTAGTTCACTAAGGCGCCGACACACTGCGGTCCCAGCCAGCCGTAGTTCACTAAGGCGCCGACACACTGCGGTCCCAGCCAGCCGTAGTTCACTAAGGCGCCGACACACTACGGTCCCAGCCAGCCGTAGTTCACTAAGGCGTCGACACACTGCGGTCCCAGCCAGCCGTAGTTCACTAAGGCGCCGACACACTACGGTCCCACCCGTAGTTCACTAAGGCGCCGACACACTACGGTCCCAGCCAGCCGTAGTTCACTAAGGCGCCGACACACTACGGTCCCAGCCAGCCGTAGTTCACTAAGGCGCCGACACACTACGGTCCCAGCCAGCCGTAGTTCACTAAGGCGCCGACACACTACGGTCCCAGCCAGCCGTAGTTCACTAAGGCGCCGACACACTACGGTCCCAGCCAGCCGTAGTTCACTAAGGCGTCGACACACTGCGGTCCCAGCCAGCCGTAGTTCACTAAGGCGCCGACACACTACGGTCCCAGCCAGCCGTAGTTCACCAAGGCGCCGACACACTGCGGTCCCAGCCAGCCGTAGTTCACTAAGGCGCCGACACACTACGGTCCCAGCCAGCCGTAGTTCACTAAGGCGCCGACACACTACGGTCCCAGCCAGCCGTAGTTCACTAAGGCGCCGACACACTACGGTCCCAGCCAGCCGTAGTTCACTAAGGCGCCGACACACTACGGTCCCAGCCAGCCGTAGTTCACTAAGGCGTCGACACACTGCGGTCCCAGCCAGCCGTAGTTCACTAAGGCGCCGACACACTACGGTCCCAGCCAGCCGTAGTTCACCAAGGCGCCGACACACTGCGGTCCCAGCCAAACCGCCGCAGACGTAGTTAATCAGCTGTGTGTGTGTGTGTGTGTGTGATGACCAACCAAACACTACCGTACCTGTATTTGTCTGGCCCGGGGTAAATAAATCATTACTAAAACACGAAAACACCATAAAAAATTACCTATTCGTAACTTAAACAAAGAAAATATACAGTATACATACAGTAAACCTCTCTCTCTCTCTCTCTCTCTACAAAAACTTGCAGATTTAAGTCAGTGAATGAAAACTGTATTTAAAACTGTAGGGTAACTTTAACTAAAATATTATTGTAATATTTTGGTAAAGTTTCTGACAGACAAACAGTTTTACCTGACTATCTCACCTCGGGGGAATTATGTACGTAAAATTTCGTATATACTAACTTACATAAAATATCACATAGATTATTACAAAGTGTGTGCGTGTGCGTGTGTGTGTGCGTGCGTGCGTGCGAAGGAGAGAGAGAGAGGGAGAGAGGGGGGGGTGAGGGGGAAGAGCAAGGAACAGATCAATTTCTACGAGAGAGAGAGATGAGAGATTCATGAAAAAAGGACAGAGGGAGTGAGAGATTCTTAGTAGAGAGAGAGAGAGAGAGATACTGTGCTAAGAAAGACAGATTCAAAAAAGAGAGAAAAAGAGAGAGAGAGATACTTAAGAGACAGAACCAAAAGAGAGAGAGAGAGAGAGAGGTGAGGAGACTACATTATGTTAGAGATACAGTGAGAGATAAAGATAGAGAGAGAGAGAGAGAGAGAGATATTGAGAGAGAGGCGAAGAGACTACATAATGCTAGAGATACAGTGAGAGATAAAGATAGAGAGATAGAGAGAGAGATATTGAGAGAGGCGAGGAGACTACATAATGTTCAAAGTTTACACAGTACCGAGTTAATTGTGGCCTGCGGTTTGGTGTTTGACTTTATGTTACCAGAGTGTAGCGAACGATACCCACCATTTGCTCACTTTCTCTCACACTTACTTTCTCACTCACTTACTTACTCATTTACTTTAGTTCCTTACTCACTCAATCACTTACTCACTTACTTGCACATCCTTACCTCTCTCTCTCTCTCTCTCTCTCTCTCTCTCTCTCGTTCAAACACTTATCAATAATTATTAACATTGTCTTCTTGTTTTCTTTTACATCATCATCATCTTTCCTTCCATCTCCTGCTTTCCTCCACTTCCCTTCTTTCACCTCCTTCCTTCCTCCATCTCCCACCTCTTCCTTCCTCCCCACCTCCCTCCTTCCTCCACCTCCCTCCTTCCTCCACCTCCCTTCACTCATCATAAAGCTTCATAAAAATAGAACCAAATTATCCTGTAAATACTAAATATAAACACAAATAATCGTCCTCCATTCCTCTCCCTACAGCTGACCTCCTGAGCCCCGATGGTCGATGATGAGACGTGAGGGTCAGGGGGGTGTTGGGTTACCTCTGGGTGAACGGCTCGACGCTCAACTAACGCTCTCAGTGCTGTATAATGAAGGTAAATGGCTCTATACGTAGATTTGGAGGGTTATTGAAGCAGTGTACTGTATGGTGGTGTGTTTATAGAGGTGAGGAACATGGGGAAATAAGCTTTGAGGGATGTATTTATAAAGGATCGGTGTGTATAAAGGATAGGTTTAGTGCAGGAAAACAACAAAAGAAATCATTAAGGAAACAAAAGCGACGCGGATGAATCAAACTCTGTAGCCACCGAGGGAATGTTTGCCCGTGGCCGGTGGAAATAAACAAAACCATAATGGGAATATATCCGCTGCAACCAGATATAAATTAATTGAGTTGAAAAGTAGCCAGATATGCTTTCCAAAAACTCAAAGGCGCAGTAAAAACCGCCGTCAAAAACTGCTGGAGCGGCGGGCGTTCCCGCCAGAAGGGAAGCGTTAAGCCCCAGAAAACTCGTAAACAAAGAGGCAAGGCAAATTGTGTGACCCCGAGTGCGCGAGGGCCCTTGTGGAGTCGAGACCTCTTCACAAAGCCGTCGAGTGGGATCCAACTCTCTTCATTACTTTCTACAAACACTGCACGTTTCCTTCGTCTATACACCCTCCGGCCTCACCCGCAACGCAATTCAAATTCTCTTGGCTAACTTGTGGCGGCGCGAGTTTACAGCGTTGCTTAAGGGAGTGGCGATTATGCCAGCCTCCGACGTGCTAGCAAGTTATGAATATTTCCAGGCCGGAAATCCTTAACATGGGATAAATCCCAGACAAAGCCGTGTCGGACGAAGAATTATGATACTTGATCAGAGGCGCGAGAGGCCGACACTTTAAACACTTCTTGTTAGTCAACACCGCAAAGTTTAGCTGAGTGGCATCCTCATCACGTACACCAAAATTCATAACGATAATGTTTTTCCCTCATTTCCTCGCGGAGTCTTACAGCTTCCGTTTCTCAAAAACTCGTTTCTTTCTCTATAAATACAAGTTTTTTCTTTCACACTATACAGTCTGATAGGGAGGTGTTGTTGAGGTGTGTTGAGGTGTTGTGTGTGGTGGAGGGCAGTGAGGGACGCCAGCAAGACTTGGCTGAAAAATAGTTGAACGAAACACACTGGCGGAGGAGGACCAAGTGAGCTGGTATGACGGCCTTGATGGTGTGATTGGCCACGTTGGAACGCCGCGCTGTGCTGTGGTGTGGGGGTGAGGGTGCTGTGGTGGTATAGGGTGAGGGTGCTGTTATGGTATGGGGTGGGGATACTATAGTGTTATGAAATCGGGGTGGTATGGGGAGTGCAGTGGTAGTGTGGTGGAGGAACGTGGGGAGGAGGGGTGCTATAGTGGTGAAGAAACCCTCTGAACTCACCAACGGAACCCTCCCCCTCCTCCCCATGGGTCCTTCTGATGGAAACCTAAAAAATACGCCTCAATCATCATGACTCACGGGGTTTACAAGAGGTTTCATTTACAATTAACATATATTTCTGTTAAACAAAGTATTGAGGGAAAAAATAAGAAAAGGTCTGTCTCAACGGCTTGATGGCCCGTATGGTTACACAAGGAAGCAGCCTGTCTAGCACTACACTTGACCGACCTCACTTCTTCAACTGTAAAGGCAGGGACACTTTTTTCCAGTTAGTTGGACTGAGAATACCACGTGCTCGAACCAGAGAATCCTAGGAGAAGAGGCAAATGTACAATCCACTCAGCCACTGCATCCCGTGTAAAGGAGTGTTTGGTTAGGTTATGATTGGCTAGGAGAGGTCAGCATAGGATAGGTTAAGTTAGAATACGTTAGACTAGGATAGACTAAGGTGGGTTAGGTTAGGTTAGGTTAGGATAGGTGGTATATTACCGATGACTAAATCTGCGTTAATCACTGAAAATTTGTAGTGTGTGTGTGTGGAGAAGGTACACACACACACACACACAGCTCGTGAGCGTCTGAATTACTTAAATATTCAGACTGTAGTAATAGTTGTAGAGGAGTATAAGTCATGGTTAGTTCTGTACGGGACCCTGGAGACCTCCCCTTCCCTTACCTCTCTTTCCTTCTCTCCCCTCACCTCTCCTATCCCCTCCTTTACCTTGCTTCCCTCACCTGCCCTCGCCTCACCTCCCCTCCCCTCCCTCACCCCTTCATTATTTCACCTCCCCTTCCCTACCCTCACATCCCCCTCCCCTTCCCTCCCTTCACTTCTTCTCCTTTCCCACACCGTCCCTACTCTCTCCCCAAGCTATCAACACTAAACTGACAGACAGAGATACTACTTATGTGTGTGTGGTGGGGGGGGGGTGAATGGAGGGAAGGAGGAGGAGGAGGGATGGGAGAGGGAAGGAGGAGGTGGAGGGATGGGAGAGGGAGGGAAGGAGGAGAGGAGGGATGGGAGAGGGAGGGAAGGAGGGGAAGGGGGGTGGGAGAGGGAGGGAAAGAGGAGAAGGGGGTGGGAGAGGGGGGGAAGGGGGGTGGGAGAGGGAGGGAAGGAGGGGAAGGGGGGTGGGAGAGGGAGGGGAAGGGGGTGGGAGAGGGAGGGAAGGAGGAGAAGGGGGGTGGGAGAGGGAGGGAGGGAAGGAGGGATGGGAGAAGGAGGGGAAGGGGGGGTGGGAGAGGGAGGGAAGGAGGAGAAGGGGGGTGGGAGAGGGAGGGAGGGAAGGAGGGATGGGAGAGGGAGGGAAGGAGGGGAAGGGGGGTGGGAGAGGGAGGGAAGGAGGAGAAGGGGGGTGGGAGAGGGAGGGAGGGAAGGAGGGATGGGAGAGGGAGGGAAGGAGGGGAAGGGGGGGTGGGAGAGGGAGGGAAGGAGGAGAAGGGGGGTGGGAGAGGGAGGGAGGGAAGGAGGGATGGGAGAGGGAGGGAAGGAGGGGAAGGGGGGGTGGGAGAGGGAGGGAAGGAGGAGAAGGGGTGGGAGAGGGAGGGAGGGAGGGAAGGAGGGGAAGGGGGGGTGAGAGAGGGAGGGAGGGAAGGAGGAGGAGGAGGAAGGATGGAAGGAGGAGGAGGAGGGATGGGAGAGGGAGGTAGGGATGGAAGGAGGGAAGGCGTCAACACAGACCTCACACATTGTTGCTCTTCATCAGATTGTCGTCAATGTTGGTCCTATTGTACCCCATCTACCTTACATACATACATACATACATACATACATACATACATAAACAAAATCAGAACAAAATTGGGAATCTTTCACTAAAAACATACAACATTCAAGGATGAGGAGAGAAAGAGAGAGAGAGAGAGAGAGAGAGAGAGAGTCTGCCAAATTATAAGCATAATGTAATGGTCCCAATGGGAGAGGTGAGGATGGGAGAGGAGGATGAAGGGGGTGAGTGAGTGTAAGAGGGTATGGGAGAGCTGAAGGAAGGAGAGGAGGGAGAGGGTGAAAGTGAGGGAGAGGGGGTGTAAGAGAGGAGGAGAAGGGGAGCTGAATGAGGGAGAGGAGGAGGAGGAAAGAATGATAAAGGGAAAAAGAAAGTGAGGAAGAAATGAGAAAGGAGGGAATGGGGTGGGTGGGAGATAAATGAGAAAGGAAGTAGTAGGAGAGAGAGAGAGATGATGAAGAGAGGAATGAATACAGGAGAGGAAAGAAGAACGCCTGAACGAAAAGGAGAGAGAAAAAAACATTAAAAGACGAAATATATGGAACAAATTTGAGGTGGAAACGGAACGGGAGATGAGGTAGATGAAGGAGAGGAACTCAACACACGAAATCCAAAAAAATGATGAATATGGAAGAGAGGAAAGGGCACAACAGAAGACTGAAAAGGGGAAAAAATGAGTTAAAGAAGAAATGGTGATTTGAGAGAGAGAGAGAGAGAGAGAGAGAGAGAGAGAGCCCCAAAAGGTCAATTATTGGTCGCCTGTATGAAGTCAACAGCGAGATTGAGACTTTTTCTTAACCCCCATTACCGTGACAGTAGCGGGCCGTGACAGTAGCGGGCCGTGACAGTAGCGGGTCTTGGCAGTTGCGGGTCTTGGCAGTAGCGGGTCTTGGCAGTAGCGGGCCGTGACAGTGGACTAGTATACCCTAATATACTGTAATATGACACACTACACCTTTATCTACACGTGTGTCTCATGACCGTGGGTGTGGCAGTACACGGACCCCCCCCCCCCCCCCTCACGGTGTATGTATTATGCTTAAAGCCAAACTTACACCCTGGAATTTGTTAGGTAGCGTCGGGGCACAAGTTAGCTAAGCTCCACTAACTGTCGGCCTTACTGAGCGTCCGCCGCCTATATCATTAAAGGAGCGGACCATAAACCTGCTTAATGCAAGTGCACCAACACAAACTGTTAAAGTTGAGGAAGCCACCGCCGCCGCCACCGCCTCACGCCATTACCGTAAAGTGTTCACACCACTACCTGCTTGTCTCTGCCCGTCCACGCCACTATCGGGTCCTCCTACCGCAGCTACCACCACCACCGTAGCTCCGCGCCTTAACCGTAAAGTGCTCACGCCACTAACGGTTTTGTCCTTTGAGCGGCAAGGCGCCATAACACCACAATTTCACAGCCTATTCCTCCTAACTGCTCCATCATCACCGCCACACCGCCCCGCGCCATCACCGTAAAATGCCCACAACCTTACTGGTCCTCCTCGCCATTAGACGGAAGTACGTTAATGATCTGCGTCTTTATTCATCCCATGATTAGTGTACCCTGCTCCATAACCTTCTCGTCCAGTCTACACCATAATAACTCCACCACCCACCACCCTCACCACCCACCACCCTCACCACCCACCACCCACTACCCTCACCACCCACCACCCTCACCACCCACTACCCTCACCACCCACCACCCTCACCACCTCACCACACTACCCTCACCACCCACCACCCTCACCACCCACTACCCTCACCACCCACCACCCTCACCCTCACCACCCTCACCACCCACCATCCTCACCACCCACCATCCTCACCACCCACCATCCTCACCACCCACCACCCTCACCACCCACCACCCTCACCACCCTCACCACCCACCACCCTCACCACCCTCACCCTCACCACCCACCACCCTCACCACCCACCACCCTCACCACCCACCACCCTCACCACCCACCACCCTCACCACCCTCACCACCCACCACCCTCACCACCCACACCACCCACCACCCTCACCACCCACCTCCTCGGGGTCATGGTGGTCAGTGTAGATAGATGATAATTAAAATAACCAACATCAGTTTACCTGAAGTATGATCGACCAGCCCGGGCGGGAGGGTGAGGAGAGTGAACGGGAAGAGGGAGCGGGGAGAGTGACGGGAAGAGGAAGTGGGGTAGTGACGGGGAGAGGGGGTGGTGAGTGACGGGGAGCAGGGAGTGACGGGGAGAGAGAACGGGGAGACGGAGTGTTGAGTGACGGGGTAGGAAGTGGGGAGTGACGGGGAAGGAAGTGGGGAGTGACGGGGAAGGAAGTGGGGAGTGACGGGGAGAGGGAGTGGGGAGTGACGGGGAGAGGGAGTGGGGAGTGACGGGGAGCAGGGAGTGACGGGGAGACGGAGTGGTGAGTGACGGGGAGAGGTAGCAGGGAGTGACGGGGAAGGAAGTGGGGAGTGACGGGGAAGGAAGTGGGGAGTGACGGGGAGAGGGAGTGGTGAGTGACGGGGAGAGGGAGCAGGGAGTGACAGGGAGCGGGGAGTGACGGGGAGAGGGTTTGGTGAGTAATGGGGGGAGAGGGAACAGGGAGTGACGGGGAAAGGGAGCGGGGAGTGACGGGGAGAAGGAGCGGAGAGAGTGACTGAGGAATCATTATTAAGAATTATACATTATTTATCTTAATTACTTCTTAACGCATAATATTTGTTGTATATAGTGTGTGTATGTATATGTGTGTGTGTGTGTGTGTGTGTGTGTGTGTGTGTGTGTGTGTGTGTATGTGTGTGTGTGTGTGTGTGTATGTATATGTGTGTGTGTGTGTGTGTGTGTGTATGTGTGTGTGTGTGTGTGTGGTGCCAACAAAGGTGTAACATTGATCAGCATGTATTGTGGGGGTCGAGGTGTAGTGGCAGAAGAGTGCCTCTGATGGCCCGGCTGAAGAGTGTCACCACCTACCTCTTGGGCACGTTCTGACGGTAGGGGGGAGGGGTGAGGGGAGGGGGGCACGGACGAGGGTAGAAGGCCAAGAAGAGGTGGGGGGGAGAAGAGAGGGCCAATAGATACGGAGGGGAGAGACATTTGAGGAAGGGGGAAGGTGGAGGACAGAAGAAGAGGGAAGAAATAGGAGTCTGGGAGAGAGGAAGAGGGTCAAGGAAAGATACAGAAGAAGGGAAGTGAAGAAGAAGGAGGAGGAGGAGGGGAAAGAAGAAAGATTAGGAAGGGAGATATGGAGGAGTAGGAGGGGGAGGGAAGAGGTGAAGTGGAGGGGAGAAGAGGGAAAAGGAGGGAAGTTAAGCTGAATGGGAGGAAGGACGCATGAGAGAGGGAGAAAGAATAAAAAAAAGTGGGTGAAGTGGGAGGGAGGGGATATCGTCAAGGAGAGGGGGGAGGAGAGAGAGAGAGAGAGAGAGAGAGAGAGAGAGAGCATTGTTTCAACTACTGTTAATTTGTTCAAGTTTTACGAGTCAGGTCAAGTTTTATGAATTACGTCAAGTATTGAGTCAGGTCACGCATTATGAGTCAGGTCAAGTAGTGTGAGTCAGGTCAAGTAGTGTGAGTCAGGTCAAGTAGTGTGAGTCAGGTCTACTAGTTTTGTGAGTCAGGTCAAGTAGTGTGAGCCAGGTCAAGTAGTGTGAGTCCTGTCACGTATTATGAGTCCTGTCACGTATTATGAGTCCTGTCACGTATTATGAGTCCTGTCACGTATTATGAGTCCTGTCACGTATTATGAGTCCTGTCACGTATTATGAGTCCTGTCACGTATTATGAGTCCTGTCACGTATTATGAGTCCTGTCACGTATTATGAGTCCTGTCACGTATTCTGAGTCCTGTCACGTATTCTGAGTCCTGTCACGTATTCTGAGTCCTGTCACGTATTCTGAGTCCTGTCACGTATTCTGAGTCCTGTCACGTATTCTGAGTCCTGTCACGTATTCTGAGTCCTGTCACGTATTCTGAGTCCTGTCACGTATTCTGAGTCCTGTCACGTATTCTGAGTCCTGTCACGTATTCTGAGTCCTGTCACGTATTCTGAGTCCTGTCACGTATTCTGAGTCCTGTCACGTATTCTGAGTCCTGTCACGTATTCTGAGTCCTGTCACGTATTCTGAGTCCTGTCACGTATTCTGAGTCCTGTCACGTATTCTGAGTCAGGTCACGTATTCTGAGTCAGGTCACGTATTCCGAGTCAGGTCTACTAGTTTTGTGAGTCCGGTCTACTAGTTTTGTGAGTCAGGTCACGTTCTATGAGTCGGTCAAGTCTTACGAGTCAGGTCATGTATTATGAGTCAGGTCAAGCATTATGAGTGAATCTTAAGAGAGACGCCACCATTACCATCACTGTTGCCACCATTACCATCACTGTTGCCACCATTACCATCACCGCTACCGCCACCATTACCACCACTGTTGCCACCATTACCATCACCGCTACCGCCACCACTACCACCACCACTACCCACTACCATCACAATTACCACCACCATTACCACCACCACCACCACCTTACCACCACCACCAATACTGTTGCTACCACAACCACCACCACCACCACCATCACCACCACCATTACCACCACAACCACTACCATTATAACCACCACCACCATTATCACCACAACCACTACCATTATAACCACCACCACCATTATCACCACCACCATTACCACCACTGTTGCTACTACCACTGCCTCTACCACCACCTCTCTCACCACCACTATCACCACCACCACCACCACCACCACCACCACCACCATACCACCACCACCACCACCACCATTACCACCACCACCACTGTTGCTACCACAACCACCACCACCACCACCTCTACCACCACCACCACCACTACCACCACCTCTACCACCACCTCTATCACCACCACTGTTACCACCACCACAACCACTACCACCACAACCACTACCACCACCACCATTACAACCACAACCACTACCACCACTGCCACCCTTACCACCACTGCTACAGGAGGGGTACCAACAATCCCTCACCTTTCAACTTCAATTCAAGGTTTGCAAAATGAAAACAAACATACTTTCACGACCTAAAATTCTGATCATTCCCAGCTTTTTTTTCACAATTGATCAAGTTTTATGAAGAAATTATTAATCAAACTTGTCTTATTTACGTCTCTGAATATACCCGGCGTCGCGCGGGTCTGTACATCCCAATTACGCGACGTTTGGTATATTGTCGTCAGGCAGTCGGGTTAGACGGGGGCAGGAAATGTTTAAATTAATTTACGTCTGAATTTGTTTATCAGTTATAAGCCTCCTTGGGAATGCAATTTATCCGACGGAAAAGTTATCGAGAAATTCCCTCCTTTGGTATAAGAACCTGTGAAGCGTCGTCCATTATTATCCGGGCGTTCCAATAATGTGCCACGGCGGGTGAAAAAAAATGGAAGAACGTGTCCCGCCAGCCATGAATTACAGGCCTTTCAATGGAGGGAAAATTTAATTTAGGTGTCAAGGAATAGGCGAGAGGAATGAGAAGAGATCAAGAGCATTAGTTTCCCTCCGGTAAACAAATTGAGCATCGGCGAAGCATTTTTCACGTACAAAACTGGCGTGGGTGTTGCTGGTCCCCCTGGCGGCAAGATAAACAACACGATCCACCACCCTCACTGACCTGCCGGGGGTTTGGGCGCCCTTTATTGCTTCAATGTCTATATTTCATCCTTCCTTATTGAATCAACACACAATTTGTCACAGTTATTGCGTAATCGCTCGGCTTTTTTCCTCGTTGTAGCGTTATCTCCCATTTATTCTTAGTTATTTCCCTTAATCCTCCGCTCCGCTCCCCTCTGCAGTACACACATGCAGTCTTTTATTCCCCCAGCGGCACTATCCTCCTCCTCTTTTTCCCAACATCCACAAAATTCCTGCACTAACCTTACGATAATTTTTTAATTTATCAGATATTTATGTTAATACTTCAAAACACGTAGATTAAATCAAATATAAATACGATACTTCTCGACACAGTGTTGGGTCAGGTGCGGGGTGATGGTCCGTGGTACAGTACTGGAGGATAGGCAAGAGACGTCCAGGTGTCTTCACAATGTTGGTTGATTCACTGGACAGGTGTAATGTGTGATTTACCTCACCTGTAGTTACATAGCGGCTTCTGACACACCACGAACTTAAGTCATTAAAGCTCGTAAGTTAAATTTACCCCTTCCTCCTCGAACCACAACTGTTGGCAATGCTCAGTGGTCCGTTCCTTGTTAAGTCACCCACAGTGTCAAATGTGATTTTTCCTCCTACTGCAAATACATCTAATAATTTCCTTAACATATTCATCAGTAAAAAGACATCAGACCAGTGTTGCCAGATCTAGTGAGCGAGGCGACTTACGACACACGAGAGAGAAAGTAGCACAGAAAAGTAACAAATAACTTTTTCTCCCCAGCTGGTCGATACTTTTACTCACTAACTTGAAATAATTCATCATTAATGTTCTGATGGAAAATGGATGTAATTTTTCTACTACACGGAAGCTTAATAATTTATGGCTCTAAAATGTCTGAAATATTAATGTGTTTTGGCCAGTGTCTGTGTAATCTAATATCTATATAGATATTTATGTATATGCAGTATATATATACACCCATTAATACACACACACACGCACATAGACATATTCATGTACGTAAGAAAAAATTAAAATAAGGACGTATTTTCACACACCCCATCTACTCCCCACTCCCCCTGCACCCACCCCATCTACTCCCCACACCCACTCCCCCTGCACCCACCCCCCAACACCCCCAACACCCACACCCCCCCACCCACACCCACTCCCCCACCACCACTCCCCCCACCCACACCCACTCCCCCACACCCACTCCCCCACACCCACACTCCCACACCCCACAACACATGCACCTATATTATACGTCACATAAGACAGTTTATACATCAGAGCTGGACATTACTTCCCTATAACCATGATTAAACTATCAAGGCCACAACCTGTCCTCCCGCCCGCCAGGTGTATCGTCGTGGTATTAGTCTCTTCAATGTGTCTCGTCTCAAAGTCTCGTAAGTCAGGTTATCTCTCACTAAGGTTGTGTGAAGGAGTACGGGATAGATATACATACATACATACATACATACATACATACATAGCGCAAAATACACACAAATATATATAAGCTTTAACCTCTTCAATCGTAAACAACTCCCTCAATAATAATCACTAACGACCTAATTATTTCCATCACCCCTCCACCAATCAGAGCCCCGGGAGCCACAGTGTCATCATAACAACCATTACCTCAGGCACCTCCTCATTACCCATTAATTTTATCAATCTGTTATTTCTTCAGATGGGTGGGGGGGGGGGGGAGGGGAGGGGGTAAGATGGAAAAAAAAACAAAGAATTTAATTGAGGATTAGTAGCTCGAGGCTCACCTGGGAAAAGCAGAGAGTAAAGTGCCTTGAGGTAGACAAGCCTGGGGAAAAAAAACAAAATTTGCCCCTGGGTATTATTCTCTATTATGATGTGTGATGCTGTATGGGAGGGGTGGTGGGGAGGGGTGGTGGGGAGGGTGGTGGAGAGGGGTGGTGGGGAGGGGTGGTGGGGAGGGTGATGGGGGTGGAGGTGTGTTGTGGAGAGAATATGTCAAGACAGAGATATACTTCCTGATTATTTGTCGATTTAAGTTGATTGTCTGTCTGTCTGTCTGTCTCTGTCTGTCTGTCTGTCTGTGTCTGTCTGTCTGTCTGTCTGTCCAATTGTGTGCATGCTTTTTATAAGTGATATTTTTTTATGTGAACACTCTCTCTCTCTCTCTCTCTCTCTCTCTCCCTCTCTCTCTCATATAAGGCACTATAAAAAGGCTAATCTCGCAGTCCGGTGTCGTCATTTCTCTCAAAAGTTTCAGTGTCGAAATCACCCGCATAAAAAAGTGCCACTGACTGGTGAATTTTTGACCCGCGGACTTTTGAAGGGAGGGCGGGAGTAGGGGCGGGGGGAGACTGCCTGATGATCAAAGGAGGGAAGCACTGGGAGGGTGAGAAGGAAGGAATGAATGAAGGAGGGAGGGAGGGAAGGAAGTAAGTTCTGTGAGGGAGGACGAGAGGGAGGGAGGGGAAGGAGGGGGGCGCTACGACCTGTTGATGAGTAAGGGAGGATAGGAAGGGAAGTACCAGGGAGGAACGGGGTACTCTTGAGGTGGAGGGAGGGAGAGGAAGGAAGGAGGAAGGAAAACCGGGCAGGGAAGAGAATCCTTTTAAGAGAATGAAGGAAGTTTCGAGATAAGGAGGGAGGAAGTGAAAGAGGAGAGTATCAAAGAAGGCGGGAAGGAAGAAGGAAAAGATAGAAATATCAAGGAGGGAGAGGAGGAATGGAGGAAGGAGGAAAAAAAATAAGATCCAAGGATGAAGGAGGGGGAAGAGATGAATGAAGGAAGGGAGGGAAGGAAGGAGGAAGGCAAAGAGAGACGAATCAAGGAAAGGAGGAGTGGAATAAGGAAAGAGTAAAAAAGGCAGGAACGAAGGAAGGCAGGAAAGAAAAGCGAAGAATAAAGGTAAAGGGAGGAAGGAAGGAAGAAAAAAGAAAGGAGAATCAGGAGGAAGGGAAGGAGGAGTATTCTAAGACCTAGGGAGAAGACAGAAGAAGAAGAGGAGGAGAAGAAGCAGAAGGAGGAGGACGAACCCCAAACTCTCGCCTCCGTTATCAAGTTTTCAGGGGTTAAAATGCCACGCTACGAGACTCGGGATAAATAAACCAGCCTGTTGAGGTTCAGTATTCACCACTTTCTTCAGTCTTCATAATTCACTCCCACGTTATTCATTCATATTGTCATGAAAACGTCAGATATTCGATTAAGATTTATACACAGAGGAAGGAAGGAAGGAAGGAAGGAAGGATGGAAGGAAGGATGGGTGGGTGGGTGTTGGTCCACTATGATTTGGTGAGTTCAGTTACTCCCTCATTGTTTAGCCACTATATAACCCTCTACATAGTTCATTACATACACCACTACATAAATCGCCCATACCCAACTACATAGCCTACCCTAGCCCACCCATGGCCCACTACATAACCCACCCATAGCCCACTACATAACCCTCCCTACCCACCCATTTAACCAATATAAACGGAGGAATTTTTGTTACTGGAATTTCGTTTGAGTCGTTCAGGAGTCTTCAGCTAACGACTTGGTATGTTGGTGTGTGGCCAGAGGCGGTGTGGCCCTCCTCCACCCACCTCCCGCCCTCCTCCACCCTACCTCTCACCGTATTCCACCCTACCTCCCACCCTCCTCCACCCTACCTCCCACCCTCCTCCACCCTGCCTCCCACCCTCCTCCACCCTACCCCCCGCCCTTCTCCACCCTACCTTTCATCTTATTCCACCCTACCTCCCACCCTCCTCCACCCACCTCCCGCCCTTCTCCACCCTACCTCCCGCCCTTCTCCACCCTACCTCCCGCCCTTCTCCACCCTACCTCTCACCCTCCTCCACCCTTCCTCCCGCCCTCTTACCACCACCACCGTACCTCCCGCCCTCCTACACCCTACCTCCTTCACCCTACCTCCCGCCCTCCTACCACCTCCACCCTACCTCCCGCCCTCCTCCACCCTACCTCCCGCCCTCATCCACCACTACCTCCCGCCCTCCTCCGCCCTTCTCCACCCTACCTCCTCCACCCTAACCCCCGCCCTCCTCCACCACTACCTCCCGCCCTCATCCACCACTACCTCCCGCCCTCCTCCACCACTACCTCCCGCCCTTCTCCACCCTTCCTCCTCCACCACGACCTCCCACCCTCCTCCACCATACCTCCCGCTCTCCTCCACCCTACTTCCCGCCCTCCTCCACCTTACCTCCCGCCCTCCTCCACCTTACCACCGGGACGCTGTGTTCCTCCGCCCTTCTCCACCTACCACCCGCCTTATTCCACCCTACCACCCGCCCACTTCCTCACCTCCACCCAACCCTCCGCCTTCTTCATCTTCCTCCTCTTCTCTAAGTGTTATAACTGTAGACAACCATTGTCACCTTCACTGCCATGAGGTACACACACTACCATAAGGTACACATACTGCCATGAAGCACACACACTGCCATAAAGTACACACACTGCCATAAGGTACACACACTGCCATGAGGTACTCACACTACCATAAGGTACACACACACTGCCATGAGGTACACACACTGCCATGAGGTACACACACACTACCATAAGGTACACACACTGCCATGAAGCACACACACTGCCATAAAGTACACACACTGCCATAAGGTACACACACTGCCATGAGGTACACACACTACCATAAGGTACACACACACACTGCCATGAGGTACACACACTGCCATAATGTACACACACTGCCATAATGTACACACGCTACCATAAAGTACACACACTGCCATATAGGTACACACACTGTCATAAGGTACACACACTACCATAAGGTACACACACTGCCATAATGTACACACGCTGCCATATAGGTACACACACTGTCATAAGGTACACACACTACCATAAGGTACACACACTACCATAAGGTACACACACTGCCATAATGTACACACGCTACCATAAAGTACACACACTGCCATAATGTACACACATAAGAACATAAGAATGGAGGTAAACAGCAGCGGGCCTATTGGTCCATACTGGACAGTCCCATTTACACCCAACCCCTATCGCTCATATATCCATCCAACCTGTGTTTGAAGCTATCCAGCGTATTCGAGTTAATGATGATGTTTGCTAACTTGTTCCACTCGTCCACTACTCTATTTCCAAACCAATGTTTACCTATTTCGCGCGTAAATCTAAATTTGTCTAATTTAAAACCATTGTTACGAGTTGCTCCTGGTTGGATAGTTTGAGTACCTTTGTAATGTCCACTTTGTTTAGCCCTGACTACCATTTATACACCTCTATCAGGTCGCCCCTCGCTCTACGTCTCTCGAGGGAGTGCAAATTAAGATGCTTTAACCTGTCTCTGTACTCAAGGTTCCTAATGCCTGGGATTAGTCTTGTCATTCTCCTCTGAATTCCTTCCAAGGATTTTATATCCATTCTGTAATACGGTGACCAGAACTGAACTGCGTAATCCAAGTGAAGTCTCACACGCGCAAGATATATTTTCAGGATGACCTCGCTAGTCTTGTAACTAACACTCCTTTGTATGAACCCAAGTACTTTATTAGCCTTGTTTCGATCAAATACACATTGTTTACTTGGCTTAAGGTTCCTACTTATCATTACTCCTAAATCTTTCTCGCAGTCGGAATTCTCAATAACATCGTTGTTCATCTGGTATTTGGTTTCCCTGTTTACATCTCCTATACCGAGTACTTTACATTTGTCCACATTGAATTTCATCTGCCATTTTTCAGACCATTCGAAAAATTTTTTATATCTTCCTGTAGTTTTGCGGAGTCTTCGTCAGATTTAATTACACGCCCTATTTTACACACTACCATAATGTACACACACTACCATAATGTACACACACTACAATAATGTACACACACACTACCTAATGTACACACTACCATAAAGTACACACACTACCATAAAGTACACACACCGACATAAGGTACACACACTACCATAAGGTACACACACTACCATAAGGTACAGTCAGCCAAGGATGCGCCGACCCCACCCTGGGTCTGGTGCTCGCAATTTTACCTGGCAATACTTGGTAAAGGAAGGCTGTATGTGAAGGTGAAGGTGATGGTGAATCTGTTTTCGGTTGTATCACTGTCAGGATAAATAAGAAAGAAACAAACGAAAGGTAGAAATTTCATAATAATAAACTATTCATTGTTATTTAAGGTCATGAGAAGTTTCCAAATGTTCGGATATTTGCTTAAATAATGAAGAAAATTATGTTAATGAATTAGCAACTCAACCACAGCTGCCACCGATTCTCACATCAAATATTCTTCATTATTTAAACAAATATCCGAACATTTGGAAACTTCTCATGACCTTAAATAACAATGAATAGTTTATTATATAATCACCTTTACATACAGCCTTCCTTTACCAAGTAATGCCAGGTAAAACTGCGAGCACGAGACCCAGGGTGGGGTCGGTGCATCTTTGGTTGACTGTACTTACACTTCCATAAGGTACACACACTGCCATAAGGTACACACACACACACTGCCATGAGGTACACACATACACTGCCACACTGTAAGGTACACACACACTGCCGTAAGGTGCGCGCACCTCCATAAAGTAGGCACTCCTTCATAAGGTACACACACTGCCATAGAGTACATACACTGCAATAAGGTACACACACAGCCATAAGATACTAAACTCGGTAAAAAAAAAACTACCGTACAGGTGGCGGTCCGATGGTTTTCCAACTGAACACTCCCATTGTCTCGCGAGGGTTGGTAGGCCTGAACGTGAGACATTTCGTACTTAATTCGGTAGCCGAGATTAGCTATTTTATTGACAATATTGAATTACTTTGTAACAATATGACTTGAGAATGTCAGTATATCTAGATAAGTTAAACTGTAGGTTATGTTAAATGTTCCACACACCGTGGACTGTAGTAACCATGGAAGTGGATGAGTTGCCATATAGGAATGCATTATATATTTGGCAGAATTAGTGGATAGAGTAAGGTTATAAGATTATTTTGCAACAGAATTTCGAATCTGTATTTGTATTGCTACTTCACTTTTGGCTAATGCCACATTATGTCATTCTTTAATTGTATTGGAAAAAATACCATGCTGTTCCGAAAAATCTGAATAGCTCCACAGTTCATATAACATACACAATCTTTATGTAAGATATCAAGAAATGTTGGTAGCACTAATTACATAAATCACAATGTTAGGCTGCTACAACACCGCTCACAATGTGTATTCGACATGGAGAAATGAAGCATAGAGTTCCGATCAAGTTTCAGAGGGCCGATCACTTGTCTGGAGCACGTGTGGCCAACCCATCCACGCGCAGGGCTACCAATGCGAGGAATGCCTCCGGGGCCTTTTTGGAACACTTGGATTGTAGTGTCAGTTTGTTTCGCGCAGGAATTGTAACGGCAGTTTTTTTTACCAAGTGTACACATACTACCATAAGGTACACATACTACCATAAGGTACACATACTATCATAAGGTACACACACCGACATATCGTACACACTGTCTTGGTCTACCTCGGGTCGTACCTGTAACTTTGAAGAACTTGAAGATAATTGCAGAAAGTTAAAGGAAGTTGAAAATATAAGATAGTTTAAAATTTTATATAAAACTGATCTAAAAATTGAAGCAAACTAAAGAAAATTTAAGAAAATATAAATAGAAAGCCTTAGGGGATATTGAAATACCTTTAAGGAATATTCTGACCACCTGACACAGCTAACTGGACGAGGGTATAGAAATGTGAAGACTTTTATGTAAACTAATAAATGGCTCCTCTCGTCCCTTTGACAAGATGGGGAGAAAAAAATTATATGTTGTAGAATGTTGAAATGCATTGGTGGTGTGGGGGTCAGAGAGGGGTGGGTGTGGGGTCAGAGATGTGTGGGGGTCGGAGGGGTGTGTGTGGGGGTCAGGGGGTCCGACATGCGTAGAGGGTCAGAGAGGGGCTGCGTGAGGAGTCAGGGGGTCAGAGAGGTGTGTGGGGGTCTGATGGGTGTGTGGGAGTCATTGATGTGTGGGGGTCAAAGAGGGGTGTGTGGGGGTCAGAGACGGGTGTGGGGGGTTAGAGAGAGGTATGTGAGGGGATCTGAGGGCTGTGTGGGTACCAGGGATGTGTGAGGGGTCAGAGACGGGTGAGGGGGGTCAGGAGAGTCAGAGGGGAGTGTGAGGGTCAGAGAGAGGTGTGTGTGGGGGTCAGGGGGTGTGTGTGGAGGTCAGGGGGTGTGTAAGGGTCAAAGGGGAGTGTGAGGGGAGTCAGATGGATGTGTGGGGATCAGAGATGTGTGGAGCTCAGGGATGTGTGGGAGTCAGAGGGGTGTGTGGGTGTCAGGGGGGTGTATGTTGGGGTCAGACGGGAGTGTGGGGGTCAGGGGTGTGTGAAGGGGTCAGAGGGGTGTATGTGGGGTTGTGGGGGTCAGAAAAGTGTAGGGGTCACAGAGAGGTTTGTGTGGGCGTCAGATAGGGTGTGTGTGTGTGTGTGTGTGTGTGTCGCACACAGGGTGGTGTAATGCGTCTAGTGTGGCAGCTTTATGTTAGTGTTAAAGTGCAAGCACTGCTTGCTCCCTCTCGTTTTCAGCTACCGCCGCTGGCTAGCCTTCGTGGTGAACAGGGAAGCAAATTGAATAAGTCTTCTCTGTCAGTACACAGCCTCTTCACCATCAAGACTCCTCATGGCAACACGCGGTAACTGGGAGCCTCGTGGGCCTAGGCTGGACCAGCAGGGGATCTCGGAGCAGCAGTGGTGGCGCACTGGCATGTGAACACGTCCTGACGCCTACCAACCACTGCCCTGCTGCCTTGCTGATTAACCTTTGTAGGTATGAGGCTACGAGAGTAAACCCTGAACGAAAAATCTGCGGTGAAGCCCTGCATCATGCAGACACACGTACAGAATTCCAACACGACCCCAACGGCGGCATAGGCAGAAGAAGTGACCAACAGGGAGCCCAACGACTACTCCGGCGGCATTCCATTGCAACTCTCCTTCTCCCCAGTGGTTGCAACACTTGCACCATTGGATCAGGAAAAGGGAAAGCCAAGATGTGTGGTAGCAATCTGTGCTCCTGTCTCAACACATAAATCGACTCACGCACAGCCATCATCCTTCTCATCATCAAAACCCCTGTACCCCCAAAAGTCCTATGGCGACGGAGACAGGCAGAGATGACTGCATAGATAAGATGGTGGTTTATGCACTGGGATTTAGGTAGCAGTGCAAACCGGTCCGGTCTGTGCGACTGAGCAGACCTTTCGAGGAGCCACTCTGCTCACCCCAAATGGGGAGGAGGCTAGAAAAGGTGCCCTAAGCATAGTCTGCCTAAAGAACCGACCTGATTGGGCAACCGCACCCAGTAAGGTCATCCTTATGCGGTCGAAAACACAATCAAAATCACAGATCAAAACAAAAACAAACTATACAACCTCTTATGGTTGCTGCATGAAATGTCAGGACCCTTCTGGATACTGGCACCTATGAGCGTCCTGAAAGAAGAACCGCCTTTGTGGCAAAATAGCTGGCGAGGTATAACAACGACTTGAGGGAAGCCTGCTGCAGAGAGAAACCGCTTTTATGGAGCTGGCTTTGCCATCCGCCAAATCATCCTAAAAGGGCTAACTGAAATGTCTGTTGGGATCAACGAGCACCTCATGATGCTCCGAGTCCCAATGAATCATTCACGTCATGCCTTCTTCATTAGTACATGCACTCCAATACTGGATGCAAAGGATGACATCAAGGAGGCCTTTTACGCCTACCTTGACAGAGTGCTAACCTCTATCCCCAGAGAAGATAAGGTTGTGCTCTTAGGTGATTTCAATGCCAGAATTAGCAGAGATGCTGACATATGGCAGGGACTCACAGGGAGAAACTGATTAGGAAATTGTAATTCCAACGGCCTACTCCTCCTCAGCAAGTGTGCTGCACACAACCTCACTATAACCAATATCTTGTTTAGGCAGGCCGACAAATTAAAGGGTTCGTGACAACACCCACGATCCAAACACTGGCTAATTGACTACATCATTATCAGAGAAAGAGATCACCGAGATGTCCTCATCACCCGAGCCATGCGTGGTTCAGACCTCTGTGACACTGACCATCGGCTCTGTCAGAGCCAAGCTCTCACGTCGCTCCAAAACGGCGAAGGCAACAATCCTCCAGAAGAAGTTTTCATACTAAACATCTGGAGGATCCAGCGGTAGCACATGCCTTCAGAGAACAGCTCGAACATGGGCTGATGAACAACCCGACAACAAGCAACCCAAATCCCAGTATCGAATGGGGTATTCTCGACACTGCCATGACGAAAACATTCAGGGAAACCAATCAGCCAGATCCAAAGAATACACCAGAACTGGTTTGATGAAAATGACCCAGAAGTCAACGTACTCGCTGATGCTAAACGTGCTGCTTTAACTGACTGGCAGAACATCCCTCAGTCTTGGAACAAAGTTGATACTTTCCACAAGAAGAAAGCGGCGTCCCAACATGAACTTCGCAATCTAAAAAACGAAAGTTTGTAAAATAAAGCATGTGAAACGCAAAAACTTGCAGATCAAAACAAGATGCATGAATTTTTAAATTCCATTAAAACATTTTAAGGACCAATCACTCATGGCACACCCCACTCTGCTCAACTGATAGTAATTCTCAAATTAAAAATGAAGAAGGCATCCTTTAATGCTGGAAAGAGCATTACCATTCATTGCTCAACTGAAACACCGATGTGGATGTCTTGACTATCCATCTGATCCCTCAGCATCCTGAGCTGTCCCTCCTCAGCTATCCTCCATCCCTGGATGAGGTAGCTACTGCCACCAAACACATGAAAAATAACAAAGCCTCGGGGCCTGATGGAATCCCAGTCGAGGTGTATAAAGCAGGACGACCTCTGCTTACTAGCTGTCTCCACTCTCTGCTGGAGAATATATGGGAAAAGGAGGATCCCCCAAGCTCTTAAAGACGCCTCCATCGTCAATATTTATAAAAACAAGGGACACCAGTCAGACTGTGCCAACTAACGCAGGATCTTGCTGCTGTCCGTAGCTGGCAAGATTATTGTTCAAATTTTCTGAAACAGACTTCTCTCTGAGGCAGAAAACTTCTTCCCAGAATTTCAATGTGCCTTTAGACCATCACTTGGCACCAGTCACACAATCTTTGCTCCCCGCCTGACCCAGGAAAAGTGCAGAGAACAGCGTCGTGATCTGTACATGGCTTTCATCGACCTAACCAAGGCCTTCAACTCGCTCAACAGGGAAGCCCTCTGGTGGACCCTCAGCTGATTTGGCTGCCCACCAAAATTCATCGCCATTGTGAGGCAACTCCACGATTGTATGAACGGCAGTGTCCTGCACAACGGCACTCAGTCAGAGTTCTTCCCCCTCCAAATGGGGGCAAAACAAGGATATGTACTGGTACCAACTCTCTTTTCCATTTTCTTGGCTGCCTTCCTTACTCGTGCCAGTGCCAGTTTAGCCAACAGGGTGGACATCCAGTACTGGATGAAGGGTCTTTTCAACATAAAACGACTCCAGGCAGGAACAAAGGTGTCGGCAGCTTCCACTATTGAACTTCAGTACGCAGACGATCTCTCTCTCGTCGCTCACACTGAATGCAACCTACAGGAGATCCTGAACACCTACGCATATGCGTATGCACACTTCGGCCTTGAGGTGAATGTACGTAAGACTCAGATACTCTTTCAGCCTGCCCCTGGTTCAGTCACACCTCCACCATCCATCCAGCTTAACAGTACTACCCTCTTTAATGTTACCCACTTTCGGTATCTCGGCTCCCACCTGTCCACCACTGCGGACATCGATGAAGAGATTCAATATCGGATCAGATGTGCATCTCAAGCCTTTGGCAGACTCCATAACCGTGCCTTCAGCTGTAGAGAGCTGAAATTATCTACAAAGTTGTGTGTATTTCGAGCAGTGTTCCTCCCCAACCTGCTATTTGGCAGCGAGACATGTGTCACGTACAGGAGGCACCTCAAGGCACTTGAAAACTTTCCAAGTTCGCTGGGAAGACAAGAGAACAAGTGCCAGTATTCCTGCTGACACACCAACTGTAGGAGCATCAAGGCTACGAATATCCATGAACAACTCCGCTGGATTGACCATTTTACCTACATGGACGACGGTAGATTGCCAAAGCAGCTACTTTACAGTTATTTAACGAATTGTAAACGTAACGCTGGTAGCTAACTGAAAAGGTATTCGCATAGTCTTAAGACAAACCTGAAAAGGAGCCAAATCGACCCCATCACCTGGGAGACGATTACTACACACCGTAATGCTTGGAGGAGCACCACACGAGAAGATGTCAATACTTTCGTGGTTGCCCAGCTGCATGCCGAGGCAGACACCAATCACTTACTCCCGACGCACTCTGTACCATCTAAAGCGTGGGAACGGCTATCCTTATGGCAGTGTTATCGCGCGACTCAAGTCTCTGAACATATTCCACGCGCGTAGCCGTAGACAGGGCCGTCATACACATAAGCCCATTAGGACCGTAACCTCCACTAGGAAACCGGAGAAACCCACCCCTGACAAACGGTACCACTACACTGAAGTTCCACAGATATGGTATGATCTCCCGTCTCTACTGCTATCCAACGTCACTTCCCTAGCTAACAAGTTTGACGAGCTAGCAACTACAGTCAGGTCAGCCGCCGCGAGCGTCTTTGCCATATGTGAGGTTTGGCAAATTGTGCCTGAAACGTGTCATATTGAGGGATATCAACTCTTTCATCACCTTCGTTCACATAGACGCGGAGGGGGCGTTGCCCTCTTCTGTCAAGATGACCTACGCCCGTCACGTCTGGATGTTCAAGTCCCAGCAGATGTGGAAGCATTATGGGTACGTGTTGTGCCACTGGCCCACCCCCGCCACATTTATGTCCAATGTATATTTTCAGCCTTCGGGCTGCAGAATTTTTTCAGTAAACCGTTAATTATTATTATTATTATTATTATTATCCATCATAATCTGTGTGGCATACCATCCGCCTCGCTCACCCACCAGAGACACTCTTATCAATCATCTCATTACCACCTCAGACCACTTAAGAGTTAGATACCCATGTGCCAAGTTAGTATTATACGGGGATTATAATGAAATTGACACCACTGATATCCAGGACCAGCTATCACTATCACAAGTTGTGACCTTCCCCACACACGGTCAAAATACCCTTGACCTTATCTTAACTGACTTAGCGGACCAGTACCAACCACCTCAACCAATGCCTCCTATCGGGTGTAGCACACACTTATCAGTGCTCTGGTTCCCAGCTGCCACTCCCACTCAAGTACAGAGACCCTACATCAAGACCTACAGGCCGATTACTGACTCTGCAGTGCGCCTCTTCGGGCAGTGGATAGTTCACCATCCCTGGACTGAAGTACTTAGCGTGGATGACGTGGAAACCAAATGGAAAAATTATACCAACACCACCACAGAAGCTCACCACCACTTCTTTCCCGAGAAGTCCGTCAGATCTCACCAAGCTGACTTGCCCTGGATCACACCTCGGATCAAAAGACTTATGCAACAGAGAGACACAGCCTTTCATCTCAATGACCACATCCGCTACAGGTCCCTTCGCAACCGAGTCATCCGTGAAATACTCACTGCAAAGAAGTCCCACTACCCAACCAAATTACAACACCTGAAGCAGACCAACATCAGTCAATGGTATGGTAAGCTTAAAGAACTCTGTGGACTAAACAATAAGACACACCCCCTCCCTTAGCCATCTCACTAATGTTGACGCAGCTGAGCAATCAAATAACCATTTCGCTTCTATATGCCAACGCTCCCCCGGCTTGACACAACCACTCTCCCTGCTTACCTACCAGCCCCCTTTCCCACTAACTTAGTAGAAGAATTTGAAGTCTGGACAAACTAAAATTAAAACGCTCTACCACCCCCATTGACTTACCAATGAAACTCTTCAAGGAGTTCTCCCCGGAGCTTGCTAAGTAGGGTGTGTCAATTTTGTCAACATGTTAAAAATCAAATTTGGTAGTCAAAATATTGTGCCTCTTTATGTCTAAACTTGAGATTAGCAAACAAAAATTAATTGAAATAACCCTCACCTACATCAATTATACCTTAAAGTTTCAAATATCAGTATTTCAACAAATTAATGAGACTTGATTAGAATTATTCACTTGATATTAACTAATCTCATGTAAGCATATGGATTATGGAGTATTTTATGGTTCTATAGCTTGTGTACAATATGCATGTCAGAACATGAACATGAACAGGCTCTCCGTGTGGGACAGTTTAATTCTTGTTTTGACTTGTGCCAAGCGTGAGGATAAGGCGCCCGGCTCACTCTCCTTCTAGATATCATGGACGGTGGTTTGCTCTCATTGCACTTGCACCTACTCTACCAGACGAATTCTACATTTTAATTATTGTAAGTAGGGCATATTGATTGTCGCAGTTACTTATATCATTGTATAAAACATTATGTTCTAAGAAATTATTATGTTATTTCTGTTACAGCATTTTTGATAAACAAATTGATATTTTTTGAAACAACAATTGAATTATGAAACATTGAAATATTTTTCTATTTGTCAGATAGTGTGAAGATGTCAAAATTGAAGACAAGAAGTCAGTTGTCAACCCACTTGAGCCTGCTAGTTGGTAAAGGGAAGGAGCTTCCTGTATCAGAACTTCCAACAGTGAGAGACATGCTAAGATTAGGGTTACTCCTTCGAGAAAAAAATGCAAAGGACAGAAGGAACTATACAGATAAAGAACTCATAAATGACATGATAGTCCCTCTTCTGCATCAATGGACAAAAGCTAATGCACTATTCAAACCACCTGTGATTAATCAGTGTCGAACTATTGAGCTAAAACTAACGAAATTATGGCACAAAGCAGTTGAAACATCACTTGGTAAAGGAAACTTGGCCAGGAAAAATGAATTTCTGCACACACTTGATACTCTGTTTGACATTTTGACCTGCAAGTGCTCCATACAATTATGTTCTGAATCCAACTGTTCTCACTCAGGTAAGAGAGAAAATAATTCCCACATTGATTGTGGTTGTCCTCGTGAAAAGAAGATCCCTGTTTTAGAGCTTGAATTTATAAAGGCACAGAGGACAAAGGCAGAAGGCCAAGGAAGTATGCAAATGGGTTCAATAGATTATTCAGAAACAAAGAAGCAGATTGCTAATGCCAAGAAGAGAGAACAAATCCGAGAGAGGGAACAAAAGAAGAAAATGAAGAGTGAAGAAGCCATCCAAAGAGAGGAAGAGCTGTGTCAAGATGTTTATCACTTCTTTGATAGTTCTTCTGATGAACAGGAAGCAACATCAGATGATAGTTCCAAAGAGCCATCTGAACCTTTACCAAAGAAAATGAAATACAACACAAGAAATATTTCAAACATTGCTTTAGCTAGTATTCGCCACCATGCTGGACTTCGTGAGGCTGCAGAAATTGCAACTGCCGCTTGGATAGATGCAGGCCTCATCAGCCGAGAGGATGTATCTTTGGTGATAGATCATAATAAAATTAGAAGAGCACAAGAAAAAATAATGAAGGAAATATCTGATCAGCATGAAAAAGATTTAAGCGAGGGAGGGCTCTCCTGTCTTTTGTTTGATGGAAGAATAGATGACACAAAAGTTTTGCTAGAAGTAGAGGGAGTGAACAGAAAGTTTCCAGGTCTCATCAAAGAAGAACACTACTCTGTCTGTTCTGAGCCTGGTGGTCGGTTTTTGTTTCACTTTGCTCCCGAAACTGAAGTAGAAGGGAAGAAACATGCAGAGGTCATTGCTGATCATATTTTATGTTGGGTTCAGGAGAGAGGACTTGGCAGTTCACTGCAGGCTGTTGGTGGAGATTCAACTGCAGTGAACACCGGATGGCAGGGGGGTGTAATGACGCATTTAGAGAAAAAACTAGGAAGAAGACTTGTTTGGATTGTATGTGATTTACATACAGGCGAGCTACCTCTTCGTCATCTCATCCAGGAACTTGATGGTCCTACAAAGAGCAACAACAAGTGGTCAGGTCCCCTTGGCATCATGCTGGATGAAGCAACACAACTAGAAATAAATACAACCTTTCCAAAGGTCGAAGTTGGCCCTCCCCTTCCGGCGTTGTCTGAAGGAGTCATCAAAGATCTCAGCACAGATCAATCCTATGCTTATCGTATTGCCCAAGCAATAAGATCAGGAGAAGTGCCTCAGTCATTGGCTCTCTTGGAGATTGGACCTGTCAGTCACAGCCGTTGGTTAACTACAGCTCTTCGTTTCTGCAGGATTTGGATTTCCAAACACGAATTGAAGGGCAAAGTGCTGAAGAATTTGAGGTTAATTGTTGAATTTATTATTGGAGTTTATCTTCCCCAGTGGTTTAGTGTGAAACTTAATCCTATGTGGGTGGATGGGCCCAATCACCTTTTGTTTCAATTGCAGCTAGTAAGAACACAGAGGAAGGTAGTGAGGGACATCGTGTTACCTGTGGCAAGAAGGTCCGCTTGGTATGCTCGATCAGAAGCAGTTTTGCAAGCAATGCTTTGCAGTCAATGTACCAATCTCCGAACCGAGGCTGTAGAAGTCATTCTAAAGATTAGAGGAACGCTAATAGATGACGACCAGTTGGGAGACTGTTCGTTTCATTCAAGAAAAGTTCCCCCAATAAACGTCAATGCCACCAAATTGTCAGAATTGGTTGACTTGAGTTTGGAAGTCTTAGAGCCACCATTGACAACAAGTCTAACTAGCCAAGAATTGAGAAACCTTAAAGAGACTCCAATGCAGGTGCCGAAGTGGCCTTCCCACACTCAAAGTGTGGAGAGATGTGTGAAAATGGTCACAGAAGCAGCGGGCCATGTTTACAGCCACGAGAGGCGAGAAGGTTACATCAAAGCACAAATAGCAAGCAGACTACTGATGACAAGAAACCAAAGCAGAGAGAGTATGAAGACATTGGTTACTTTCAAATAGACTACGGATAATAAAATATAATAATTTGAAACTTGAAACAGTAACATGTGTGCAAACGCTGGTTATGTTATAAATTCACAAATATGTACATTTAAAAATCCATGTGATGTAGGTAGGACTTATTATAAAAAAAAATTTATGCCAGAATATTGTTTTGCATGCTTAAAGACTACAATAAATTGCTACCAAATTACTCGATTTTCAATTTAGCCAGTTCACCCCCTAAATTGACACACCCTATTGCTAAGCCTATGCTCCATCATCAATGCTTCTCTCAGTCAAGCCAGATGCCCAGCTGACTGGAAGACCTCTTATGTATCACCAGTGCCCAAGTCAACTTGCCCACAATCCTTAAATCTGCTACGACCTATTGCAATCACCCCAATACCCAGCCTAATCTGTGAAAGTTTTGTGTTCGACTGGGCTTATGCTGATATTGCAGGGGTCGTAGACCCTCAGTAATTTGGCAATATGAAAACTTCCTCCACCACTCACTGTCTTGTCAGCTTTCTTGATTACATATACCGCCATCTCGAGAAACGAAAAACGTCTATAGCTGTCGCCTTCATTGATTTCACTAAAGCATTCGACCTAGTCGACCACAATATAATCATCAACAAAGCTATTGACCTCGGGCTTCGGAGAAGTCTTATACCATGGCTTACAGACTTCCTCAGTGACCGACGCCAAGCTGTACGCTTCCGAGGGGCTGTCTCCACCTTTCAGTCACTCACCTGTGGCATCCCCCAAGGCACCAAGATGGGACCACTCTGCTTCCTTATGCTCATCAACGATGCCCTAAGAGAAACCCCCGCTCGCTGGAAATATGTCGACGACTCCACCATTGGGATCAGCGTCAACAATTCTGCTCCAGACTATACCGCCCTTCAGGATCTATTGAACAGTCTCCAAAACTGGGCCACCAACAACCACGTCACCATCAACCATACCAAGACCATGGTTATGCACATCAACCTCTCCTCCAACATTGTCCCACCCCCATCCATTAATTTAGGCCCGAACACACTCCAGGTTGTAGATTCCACGAAGCTCCTCGGCGTCACCATAGACAACAAACTAAATTGGAAACCACACGTCAGTAAAGTTGTCAAATCCTCCAGTTTCCGTCTCCACATCCTCCGCCGACTCAAGTCCCTCGGAGTTCCTGCACCCGAGCTCCTCAGTGTTTACTCAACATTCATACTTCCCAAGCTCACCTACGCCTCCCCTACCTGGTCTTCCTCCCTAAATGCCACACAACGTAAACACCTAGAAAAAGTGCAAAAGAGGGCATGCAAGATTATTCTCTCCCCTTCCTACTCCACATATCAAGACGCGCTCAACACACTGACCCTTTCGACTCTCACTGACCATCACCACGACCTCATCTGCAAATTTGGTAAGAAGCTTCTACACCATCCTCGACACCGGCTCCTACTACCACCTGAGATCCCTCGCCCGAGAATTGCTGTTCGACACCACAACCGCATCCAGCCCATACGTGCACGAACTGATCGCTATAAGAACAGCCCAGTCCCAACCATTGTAAAAATTATCAATAACTTGTAATAAACTGTACATCCGTAAACACTCGTGCACTATGTTGAAATGAACTGTAGTTTGAGCTTTTCCCCATCTAGTTATTATATGTCTTATTTATATCACTTATGTTATTTGTATATTATTTGTAATTCGAAACCCATTCCCCAATTATGTAACTGTATATTTTCAGCCTTCTGGCTGCCAAGCTCTTTAATAAACCGTTAATTATTATTATTATTATTATTATTATTATTATTATTATTATTTACATGCGCCAACGCCGGAAAGACGCTGCCGCCGCCCCTACCGCACTAGATGTAGCCCTCCACATGTGCAACATATGTGAATGACCCTGTCGGTCCTGTATCAGTCTCTCGAGTCACCTCAGAACTCGCCAACGTAGGTGACGTACTTAATATCTTATATCATTGTATCATAGCTGGATGATCGTCATACTTGATTCCGAGTGACAGTAAAGTAGTAGTAGTAGTAGCAGCAGCAGCAGAAAGAGCACTTCTTGCACCTCCATCAAGACTGGGAAGGCCCGGGACTAACCAATCCAGAGGAGATTGCAGCCACCGAACATCAAAATTCACTTAAGCTCACGGCAGCCCTCACGGACCACATAATAGCCCAGAACGCAACAGGGGAGGTCGATACCAGTGAAGTAAACAAGATTCGTAGGTCCATTACGACATATCGACAGCACTGCCAAAATGATAAGTTGCAGCAACTGTTGCTGCAGGTACCAGAAAATTTGAAAAAAAGTAGCTGTAGCGCAGGAGGTGGGCGCCTCGAACTGATTAAATACATTACCGATAAGGGCAAATGGTTTCAGTCTTAACAAACAAGAATTTACAGATGCCATTGCTCTAAGGTACGGTTGGCCAGTAGAAGGTTTGCCCTCCCAATGCGTGTGTGGCTCTTCCTATGACGGCGATCCCTCCATGGTGTGCAAGAAAGGGGGCTTCATATGCATGACGAAGTAAGGGACCTCACAGCAAATATGTTGAAGGAAATCTGCCGGGATGGCATGAAAGAACCGATCCTCCTTCCATTGGATGGTGAGATCTTCCAACATAGGACTTCGAACACATCTAACGAAGCCCGTGTTGACGTCAGTGCTCGAGGATTCTGGACGCGGGAACAGCGAGCCTTCTTCGACATCAGGATTTTTGATCCCATGGCTGCATGTCACCGTAACCTAGCTGTCGATGCTGCACATAGGAGGAACGAGAACGACAAGAGAAGGGCATATGGGGAGAGAATTCAAAACGTTGATCAAGGCAGCTTCACTCCTCTAGTGTTCACAACCTCTGGTGGGATAGGCCCAAGTGCAAGATGTTTCTACGCCAGACTCGCGGAGCTGATCTCCGAACAGAAGCAGCAGCCCAGAAGTTATGTTACAGCCTGGATGAGATGTCGACTGTCTTTCTCTCTCCTTCCGTCGGCTTTGCTCTGCCTCAGGGGAACGAGAGCTTCTGCCCCAATGCCGACAGCTGCTGCAGATATTGACTATGAGGCTACAGTCACTGAATGCCGCATAGATCTGCGGCTCAACTAATTCAACACAGATAGGATAGCTACTTATGTATTAGGATATTTAATATTAAGGTAATAAAATGGTGGCGAAGGTGTGGCTATTGGGGGAGGCTGGAGGCCACGTTAAAAAAATACAAAAAAAAAAGTAGTCGCAGTGTGTCCGTGTGTCCCCGCGTGTGTGTGTGTCCGTCCGCGTGTGTGTGTCCGTCCGTGTGTGTCCCCGCATGTACATCACCACACCCACACACCGCCGTCATCACATCAAAAAATACGCAAATCCCTTAAGCCAATCACAACACATTTCATTCCAACACCGTCATCCAATCACGACCCAGATCCGTGTAAACAGGAGGTGGGGTTAAGCCAAGTTGCAACGGTCACTTACTGCTGATTGGCTGACCGTTCAAATTTAACCATATTAAATTCGTTACCTGATCTCAATATCGGTGCAGTCCAGCCGGTGGTGCAGGTAATTAATGATCGTTACCCGCTAATTAAAACAAATATGTTAATGAGGGTTTGTCAAAAGCTCATCGTTCAAAATTACACGTAATTAGAAACCACTGTCCGTTTTCTGTGTTCTAACGGTTGGTTGGGCTGGTCTCCGAGTGTGAGAGAGAGAACGTTCCATCCTCATCCCCTCACCTCCTAACCCCCTCGTATCTCACACCCCTCACACCCATCATTCCTCACCCGTCACCTCTCAAACCTCACTCCTCACGCCCTCACTCCTCACGACCCTCACTCCTCACGACCCTCACTCCTCACTGCCCTCACCCCTCACGGCCCTCACTCCTCACGCCCTCATTCCTCACGCCCTCACTCCTCACGACCCTCACTCCTCACGACCCTCACTCCTCACTGCCCTCACGCCCTCATTCCTCACGCCCTCACTCCTCACGGCCCTCACCCCTCACCTCTACCTCTCACTGTCTACTAATCGCTGACCATAGATGAATCATTCACAGCTGGGGTTGATAAGTGACCTCACCCCCTCCCCCCCCCCCCCCCCCGCCTCACCTGTCCAGTCCTGACTGACCCCGGTCACGCGAGGGGTGTAGGCAGGAGGGGGAAGGGAAGGGAAGGGAGGATAGGGGGAAAGGTAGGGAGTGAGTGAAAGTAGGAGGATAAATCAGGGGTGCAGGAAGAGAGAGAGAGAGAGAGAGAGAGAGAGGGGACACTCAAAAACCACTACCACACAATACCGCCATTACTCTCAAAAGGCTGGTGGCGAACATTCGTCTGGCGTAGGGTGGAAGTAAGTAAAGTCAGGTGCTGTATTGTGTTCGGCCTGGCGCTATCTTAACACCTGGCGCTATAGAAACTGTTTGCTCGTACTGACGTTGTTTGTCTCCCGGGAGCGATGAGAGGAGTGAGGCGACGGAAGTGAGGCAAGGAGTAGGGTGAGGAATGAGGCGAGAAGTAAAACGACGAAAGTGAGACAAGGAGTGAGGCGAGGAGTGAGGAGAGGAGGCGAGGAGTGAGGCAAGGAGTAGGGTGAGGAATGAGGCGAGAAGTAAAACGACGAAAGTGAGACAAGGAGTGAGGCGAGGAGTGAGGAGAGGAGGCGAGGAGTGAGGCGAGAAGACCGTCATACATCTCGGTGATGAATGTGACCATTAATACGTCAGCCACAATTTTCAACTTGAGAAATAACTTGAGGAAAAATAGGTATAAGGAGCTGCTCATTTAAAGTTTATTACACCATAAAAACACTATGGTCTAACTTAGTCTAACTTAAGCCTGACTTAACCTAACCTAACTTGAGTCTGACCTAGCTTTAAACCTAACCAAACAGAAATTCTAACTTAACCAAACATATAACCTAACTTGTCTTTAGTTTAACCAAATCTAACCTAACTTAACTTTAACCCAATATAGCTTAACCTAACCTAACTTTAACGTAACATGACCAAGACACCTGAATAATTTACCTTTGTTATAATTTATCGAAGTTTACTTATTTTCTTCTTCATTTGTCTCTTCTTTTTTGTCCATCTCTCTCTCTCTCCTTGTTGTCCAGTCATTCATCTTGTACTTCTTCTTCTGTTTACCTCTAATGAATATAATATACGAGTTTTATTGTCTAATTGATCGTTGTCTCAAGTGATCCTTTCATTGCGTTCCTACAGTCGTGTGTTTATGTGTGGTCAGAGCAACACTTGATTTATTTACTCTCTCTCCCTACGTTCGTGTATCCGTTCTCGCCCATGTTTACTTACTGTTCCGGCAGCTCTGGTCGTACTGTCATTAAACTCGACATATGGGGTAAGGGTGACATTAAAAAGATACATTTAAGGGTAGAATAGTACATCATACGCCCGCCAGTGTTACGCAATCAGGAGTGACGAGAGACTGTTGGAGTGTGAGACCCCTGAGTGCTGCCATTCGTCCCAAGTTATCGTACAGTAAGAATAACATTATGAGATACATGGGACGATCAAAGAGATTTATAAATGTTTGATTAGATATTTACACACACAAATATTTATTCAGCTTCAACAGTATAATGCAAATAGTTAAAATTGGTTATGAGAATTGTTATTAATGTTCCGTCACCTTCTGAACGATTCTAACTTGTAAACTTTATAACAATATCAGTGTTGCCATCCCTTAAATAGGTAAAAGTATCGTAGTTGAATTGAAAACAAAAAAGGCATAAGTTTTATGCCGTGTGTGTGTGTGTGTGTGTGTGTGTGTGTGTGTGTGTGTGTGTGTGTGAGAGTAAACAAGACAGACAACCACCCCATGTGATGGGCTTTACCGCGCGTCGAGACCCCACACTGAGTGAATTTTCCAAAGCTTATATACACCCTAGTGAGTCAACTCTTCCCTATGAGACTTAACTACACTATAACTGTATTAATCCTCAGGAAATTTTGCATCTTCCTGCCTGCTGGAGGTTCAGGGATTACCCGGATTACCAGAGATTACAAATGGCAGTGTGTTGCTCGGGAGTCTGGTACTGAGAGACTTGTGCTGCTGACGTTTCCTGTGTGTGAGGAAGAATGCTGCAGCTTTCCGGCTCTAAGATGACAAACTACAATGGAGGAGAAATTACAAGAAAAGACTACCGTAAGTATTAGCATTTTCTTAAACACAGTTTGTGGGGAATATTTACATACGAGTCTGACATGACCAGGACCTAGGAATGTGTTGGATATATTCTCCGTTTACACAACAAAGGTCAATGTTGTTAAAGACAATAATAATAAGCGATGTTCTCGTCTTTATAAACTGGCTATATGATTACATAATACAGTATAGACATTAGTCATAGCTGAGTTACCGTGGTGCTGGTCGTAAGTCCGGCAAATGTACACAAACTCTCACGTAGACCAAAGTCGTCAGTCAAGTCCGTCAGACGAGGCGCTGAAGCTAGTCTGACTGATATGGATTAGTAATGTTGGTCAATCACCAGGCAGGGATGACGGGCATACGGCTGACTGACGCAACCAAATATTCTTGCGAATTTTGAAGATCCTCCCAACCACTTCATCTCCCCCCCCCCCCTCTTTACCCTCCCATCCCTCCCCTTTTACTCTCCCATCATCCTCCCTCCCTCCCTCTCATCCGCACCCTTCCTTCTTCCGTCATCCTTCCTTCCTCACCCACCCTTCCTCACCCACCCTTCCTCACCCTAACCCACCCACCCTTATCTTTCCTTCCCCATCCTCCCAACACCCTCCCTACCCCTTCCTCCCCCCCAATCCTTCCTCCCTTCCCCCTACCCTTCCTCTCTCCGCCACTCCCCCGCTCACCCTCCCTCCCCCTCCCTCACCCTCCCTCACCTACATACCGACAAAGAACACACTATTGACCATACCTGGGCAGTATACTCTCCCTAACTGTTATATTTCTGGTAAATCTTTTAATCTAGGTAGCTTGGATGGGAGAAGGGGAGAGGGGAGAAGGAAAGGAGAGGAGAGGGCAAAAGAGGGAGGGAGAAAGGAGGGCAAAAAAAAGGGGATGGGGAGAAGGGGGGAGGAGGGATTAAGGGAATAGCTGGAGGGAAGAAGGGGAGAGAGGGAGGAAGGGAAATGAATAGGAAGAGGAAAACAGAGAAGAGTCGGAGGAGAAAAGTGGGAGGAGGGGGTGAACTTGGTTGAGAGAGGGCGGGAAAGGAGAGGGGGTATGAATGGAAGGAAAAGAGGGAGGAGAAGGAAGGAGAAGGCAAAAGGGAAAAGGATAAAAGGAAGGAAAAACATAGGACGGGGAAGAAAGGGAAAAGAACTAAGGGAGGAAGGAGTCGATGGGAAGGGAAAACAAAGGAGAAATGGGAGAGGGAGGGGAAATAGGAAGGGGATGAGGTGTTCTCCCTTCACCTCCACCAAGATAGGAGTCGGGTTCTGCCCTGGAGTGATGTTTGGGGATAGGGAGAGGAGGGGGGAAGGGGAGGTAGGGCAGGAGGGGAAGAGTGGGGAGGAGGGAAGGGTAAGTAAGGCAGGAGGAGAGGGAAGGGGAAGGGGGGGAGAAGGAACGTTACACTAATCCTTCGGTGATATTTGTACATAACACACACACACACACACACACACACAAGCGAATTAATGTTACATTGATTCATAAAACAGTCAGAGTATCGAGTCATCCGGTGTGTGCGCGAAGATAACCTCGTTTTAGCGTGTTTTTGTAAGTTTAACTTTCTTAACTGTCGCTGGTTCAATCCCGGGGCGCCCATGGTCCACCCAGCTGTGCTATGTGTACTTTTACTTTCCATTTACCCATCTCCTTACCCCCCTCTCCTTCCATCTCCTTACCCCCTTTCCTTCAATCTCCTACCCCCCTCTCCTTCCATCTCCTTCCATCTCCCTACCCCCTCTCCTTCCATCCCCTTACCCCCTTCTCCTTCCATCTCCCTACCCCCCTCTCCTTCCATCTCCTTCCATCTCCCTACCCCCTCTCCTTCCATCTCCCTACCCCCCTCTCCTTCCATCTCCCTACCCCCCTCTCCTTCCATCTCCTTACCCCCTCTCCTTCCATCTCCTTCCCCCCTCTCCTTCCATCTCCCTACCCCCCTCTCCTTCCATCTCCTTACCCCCCTCTCCTTCCATCTCCCTACCCCCTCTCCTTCCATCTCCCTACCCCCCTCTCCTTCCATCTCCCTACCCCCCTCTCCTTCCATCTCCCTACCCCCCTCTCCTTCCATCGCCCTACCCCCCTCTCCTTCCATCGCCCTACCCCCCCCTCTCCTTCCATCTCCCTACCCCCCTCTCCTTCCATCTCCCTACCCCCCTCTCCTTCCATCTCCCTACCCCCTCTCCTTCCATCTCCCTACCCCCCTCTCCTTCCATCTCCCTACCCCCCTCTCCTTCCATCTCCTACCCCCCTCTCCTTCCATCTCCCTACCCCCCCTCTCCTTCCATCTCCCTACCCCCCTCTCCTTCCATCTCCCTACCCCCCTCTCCTTCCATTTCCCTACCCCCCTCTCCTTCCATCTCCCTACCCCCCTCTCCTTCCATCTCCTACCCCCGTCTCCTTCCATCTCCCTACCCCACTCTCCTTCCATCTCCCTACCCCCCTCTCCTTCCATCTCCCTACCCCCCTCTCCTTCCATCTCCTACCCCCGTCTCCTTCCATCTCCCTACCCCACTCTCCTTCCATCTCCCTACCCCCCTCTCCTTCCCTCTCCCTACCCCCCTCTCCTTCCATCTCCCTACCCCCCTCTCCTTCCATCTCCCTACCCCCCTCTCCTTCCATCTCCCTACCCCCCCTCTCCTTCCATCTCCCTACCCACTTCTCCTTCCATCTCCCTACCCCCCCTCTCCTTCCATCTCCCTACCCCCCTCTCCTACTACTTCTCATTCCCTCCTCCTCCTCCTGTTTGTACATTTGTAATATATAAAGAAAATGAGATGATAGTGTCAAACAAGCAAAGGCTGAACAACTGGGCCAGCACAACACAAACTAATGGGGATCTACTTAGCCACAGACTACCTTAAAGAAAATGGAGGTGGGGTCATATTCTGTGACTCTCAAAGTGCTTTGAAATCAATGAACAGTCCGTCAGGTTCTATATCTAAAGTTGTATGTGATATTAAAAGAAATGTGATAACTGCCAATGAGAACAACTTTTGTGGTGAATTTGTGTGGATTCCGTCCCATGTTGGAATTAGGTATTATGACCGCGCTGATAGACTGGCCAATGAGGCAAGTAAGAAAGAAAATGTTGTCAGTGACCTTGGCCTGTCCAATGCTGTACTTAAAAAAATTAAAGTCAGAATCATGAACTCTGATCTAGAAGAACTGAGAAATGCAGAGAGACCTGGCAGTTGTAGCATTAGTAAATATGACAAATTTTGTGACAAGAGGTACCGGTATGGCTAGCATAAGGACAGAACTAGACAATGTGATGTAGTTGTGGCCAGAATTAGGCTAGGGTACAGACACATCTGGCAAGTTAGTAACGCTGTACCCATACCGGAACACTCAGCATGTAAACTTTGTGATAAACCTTTAAAGCATACACTTGAACACTATATTATTGAATGTGACACTGTCAAAGACTTCAGGCCACCTGGCTTATTGCATCATGAACTTTGTAATTATTACATTGAATCAGGAGTGCTTGAGGACATTCTTGCTGTTTGTTCCAAATTTGCTGCTAGTCCACACTGATTAGTCCTCATGTACTCGTATATGAACCACTGTCCTGCGTGTCAATGAACAGTGTTATCACCCACATGACTCTGACCTAGATATACTGTTAATGAATATGATCTATTTCTTTCATGTAGACCCACAATGGAAACGTGGATAAGATAAATCTTGATAAAATCACACAGGAAAAAGGGAAACAATGGAGCACCTCTGTCCTGTGTGGCAGTGAGAAGTGATACCACCCTCAGTGTCAAGACCTGACTGATTTACTCAGAATAGGCAAACTGTACTACAAGCTTTGCCAGTAAATTTGTTAACCATAAAAGAAGCTGACCCTCCTCCTCTTCCTCCCTCCTCCTCTTCCTCCCTCCTTCTCTTCCTCTTCCTCTTAACAGTAATCATGACCTACATAACAGTAACAATAAGAGCTACGTAACGTTCCCCACATATCAGACGGCCTCCATCATGTCTTCTCAAGCACCATTTTATAAACACAAACACCTCGTGCCGCAGCCTGGCGACAAGTGTGGACCCAACATACTATAGACTCGACCTGACATCGGTGCACGGCGGCGTTGTGATCGACACTGCACTCGACCGCCTTCACTTTCTCAACTGTAAAGTGCCCAGATTATTAATAATGTTACTATAAATAATGTTATTGGTAATGAGGCTTATTATAATGGCATTAGTGTTTACTGAGAGCAAAGATAATATAATAATGATGGAGAAAACATTTGTTAAAAAAAATTATAATATATATATATATATATATATATATATATATATATATATATATATATATATATATATATATATATATATATATATATATGCAAGTAAATAACTGTAGGTGTGCGCGATCCAGGTATATGCTGTTTTCTTTTTTCCTTGTGGTTATCTGCTTATATATATATATATATAATATATATATATATATATATATATATATATATATATATATATATATAACATCAATATACTGTCCTTCATTATTCATTTATTGAACTTGGATGAGGAGAGCCAGGGGGAAGAGAGGGGTGCATCGGGTAGGGGGGCAGGGGGGCAAGATGGGGTAGGGGTCAGATGGGAGGGACAGAGGATAGGGGGCAAAGGGGGTAGAGGGGAGATGGTCCGGTCTTGTGACAGGGAAAATTTATTGTTGCTGTCAGATAGTGGAGGAAAACATACATACACAAGTGGACATTGATAAGTGGAGGTGTGAGGGGGGGGTCAGGGGTAAGATTTTTTTTTCATTTTAGATTGCCCACGAGGGGGCTAGTTTATTGGACACCCCTTACATCCTGTGCAAGGTGAAGCGCAGAAGCGTTTACAGTGCCCATCTGGGAAGCATGCGGAGTTCATGCTTGCATTTATGACTCATGCTTTAAGGGCGTAAAAGCCTGAAGGGTCGTGGGTTTTGTCAGCAAGTTACATAAAGTGAGAGAATGATGAGTGTGTGGGGGGAAATTTCCCGGTACAATTTATCTGTTTATGGCAAAGTGTGGCAGGTCCCTAATAATGTCAAGTGCCAGGCCTTAGCCATAGGCGTTGACAGTATTGAGGGACATACCTTTTAGTGTGATTGTGATGGCGTGTACGTCGGTAGTGTCGGCTTCAAGGGGGACGTCGAGAGGTTGGTAGGGGACGCCCTTCTTGGCGTAGATACGTAGTCCACTAGCACGTCCGCATGGTGGTCAATTGATGTGGAGAACTGGAGTGGATGAGCCTCAGGTGCCGGCATGCCGGTGGGGGACGGGGAGCAGGGGGTGGTGTCCTCGGGTCCATGAGCGCGCGGTGGGTGGACGGGGGCAGCCGGGCACGGGGCAGGCTCGGTGTGGACGCCAGCAGTGGTGCCAGGCGGCAGTGGAGTAGGCCGTGAGCATGAGGGGCACACGGGGGGGCTACCAGGTTGTGTCAGTCCAGAAGAAGGGGGTAATTGGGTAGCAGCTGGAGGCAGGGGTAGTCTGTGTAGGTTGGAGATGGCAGTACAGATTGTATCAAAGAGTCTTTCAATACGGTTGGTAAATTCGTGTAAGAGGGATATGATCTGTGTCGTGTCACCGGAGGGGGGGTTGTGGGGGAGCACCGGTGGGAGCACAAGGCCTGACAGCGTCTGAGTAGAGACGGGGAGGAGGCCCAGTAGTAGTTGAGTTAGGAGACGGCCGGGACTGCTGTGTTGCAGCCAGGTGAGGCCAGGCAGGGGCCTGTGTTGTTGAAGAAGGCTTGGTAGGCTGGGGGAGAGGTTGAGATTGACGCAGATTGACGCAGCCTTCGAGGGGCTTTTCTCCTGGGACAGACGGACCCCCATTGAGGTGGTCTTTGATTTTTTGGGCACAGACGGAGGAGTGATGGTTACGTGAACAGAAGCGACATCTGGGACGATCACGATCGTCGGCAGCAGGCGGCGAAGGTGTGACCCCAATGGGAGCAGATGACATAAAAAGCAGGCCCGGGGTGATATGGTTCAGCGTACAGTGGAGGGAGGACTGGGTGGGCATCAACAGTGGTTGGGCACTCCCTCCCCTTCCATTTAACTATGACAGCTGCTTGTGGGGCCTTCCCTCGGTAGTGTCGACGTATACTGAGTATACGTGGAATAAAGTTAAGAGCATCTTCGACTTCAGGTATAGGGGGAACTGTTGAACTAGGATGTGGCAACATTCCGTTACGTCAGCAGGTGGAGGCACGAGGATAACCCCTCAAATTCAACAGGACTAAGTGTTTCATAGACCTCAGGTGTCTGACACTTGATAAAGTTACGGTTCTTACCTTTTCGGAATTGAATGGTGAGACCGTGTTGTCTCCAATACTTTGTTGTCCAATTAAACCGTTCCTCGACAGTTTTCAATAAGTCCTTGGGGAAGTGCAGATGTAATTTACTTGGTTGGTTGGCAGAGGGGTGGGTGGCGAAGGGAGAACTGCCCTTGGCATTGGTGTTGCCACTCCGGCAAGTATTTCCCATAGAACATTACTGTGACTTTCACTATCACTGAGGTCTGACTCTTGCAGGGTGTGGGATGCTCTATGACTATCTGTCTCAGAAATGTCTGTATCCATGAGAGAGGGGACACCTCTTCTGGGCGCTTACGTCGACCCCGCCTCCTCATCGCTGGCAACACTTGCTGGCGAAGGGGTAGGTAGAGACTGGGGTGGCCTTTGTGTGACGATCGGGAGGACAGGAGCACCTATGGGCACACGTCTGTCCTCTTACGTGGTCAGACCGCGACTGTTAGGGGTAAGGAACGTGAGGGTGGTGAAGGGTTAGGAAGGTGAGAGGTTAGGGAAGTTATGAGGGAGGGAGGGAGGTGATGAGTGAGAGGTTAGGGGTGGGGGAGGGGTGAGAGGTGACGAGTCTGAGGAAAAACAAGAAGTAGATTAGACATAAACCATTGACTCTTCAGGCTTCTACGACCTTGCCCTTCAGGCTTCTACGCCCTTAACTCATGAGACAAAAGGCAAGCATGAACTTAGCATGCTTCCCTGTTGGGCGCTGTAAACGATTCTGCGCGCTTCACCTTACACAAGGATGTAGGGGGGTGCCCAATAAAAAAAAAAAAAAGATTACCGTGCCAGAACACACACACACACACACACACACACACACACACACAAGTCAACCTATCAAGAAAAATTTTAAGAAATAAATAATAGAGATAACCAAGAATAATTGGCGCGTGGCAGATAAAAATAGCAAGAGGTAGAGGAGATGACGGGGAATAATTGGCGCGTGGCAGATAAAGATGGTAGAGGCAGCAAAGGGGCAACTGTGTGTGGCTTAGTGACGGTAATCCCTGGATGATGGTGCCAGCCACCCTCCTCCACCCTTATCTTATTCCAGGATGAACAAGCAGAGTCCCTATTCATACTGGGAGACGTAATTATTTGTTTTTCTAGAGTGAACAAGCATGCTGTCATTAATCATACTGGGAGAAGTAATTATTTGTTTTTCTAGGATGAATAATCACGATGTCTTATCTCATACTGGGGAAATTAATTATTTATATTTTTCCAGGAAAAACGAACACGATGTTTATGTTCATATGAGAAAAAATTGGACTTCCCTAAAACGAACAAATTTTCATCCTATGAGATAAAAAATGCAGATCTTCCCATTTTATGATGAACAAACACATGGAACTGACTCATTTTCTGTTCAGTGTCCTTGTTCGTACTAGAGGAAAAATACTTGTTCCAAGATGCACAAACACACTGCCATTGTTCGTTTCAGAAAATTAAAATAAGGATACAGATATCTCTTGATTTCCCAGGATGAACAGACTATTGTCGCTGTTCGTCTCTGAAAAAATTTATAGGCAACGGCAGTCTAGCAATTTTCTAGGATGATCAAACACAAGAGCGTGATTGCCTCTGGGCAGTAAACTGGTTCATCCTTGAAATAAAAAAAATCCCTTTTCCCAGGATGAACAGACACACACCCACAGAGACTCTATTGTCTACGGCCCTTGTCCTCGCTCGTCCTGGGAAAATAAAATTAATACAGTTCCGCTGAGACACATCCTGGCCAAGCTTCTCTCCGTCAGAGTACACACGACGGTACTGTCAGCTGGGCACACAACACAACGCAACACAACACAACACACTAAATCATTTTGAAGAGCAAGCGTCGTTCTGTGGATAGGTCAACACCACAACACAGGGTCCCCCTCACCCTTTTCTCCTACCCCTCCCCTTTTCCCCACCCCTTTCCCGTTTCCCCCACCCCCCTCCCCTTTCCCCCACCCATTTCCCGTTTTCCTCACCCCCTTCCCTTCCCCCACCCTTCCCTTTCCCCCACCCCCTTCCCTTTCCCCCACCCCCTCTCCTTTCCCCCACCCCCTCTCCTTTCCCCCACCCCTTCCCCTTTCCCCCACCCCCTTCCCTTTCCCTCACCCCCTCCCCTTTCCTCCACCCCTTCCCCGTCCCCTCCCCTTTCCCCTCCCCTTTCCCCACCCCTTTCCCCACCCCTTTCCCCACCCCTTTCCCCCACCCCTTTCCCCACCCCTTCCCCGTTTCCCACCCCTTTCCCCACCCCTTCCCCACCCTTCCCCCACCCCTTCCCTCCCCTTCGTCCCCCTCACTATCACCCATGTGGTCTCCCCCAAAACAATTCAGTCTTATGGAACCTCACATCCAACCATGACCTGTACCGTCAGCTGTATCGGGAGAGGGAGGGAGGGGAAACGGTTGTGTGGGAAGGACTGGAAGGAAGGGTACGGTGGGGAGGGAGGGAGGGGGAACGGTTGTGTGGGAGGGACTGGAAGGAAGGGTACGGTGGGGAGGGAGGGAGGGGGAACGGTTGTGTGGGAGGGACTGGAAGGAAGGGTACGGTGGAGAGGGAGGGAGGGGGAACGGTTGTGTGGGAGGGACTGGAAGGAAGGGTACGGTGGGGAGGGAGGGAGGGGGAACGGTTGTGTGGGAGGGACTGGAAGGAAGGGTACGGTGGGGAGGGAGGGAGGGAAGTGAAGAGAGGCGAGGAGGAAAGGAGGGAGAGATTGGGAGGAAGGGAGAAAATTAGGGGGTGTAAAGGGAGAGAATGAGTTGGAGGGAAGGAGGTAGAGAATGAAAGGGAGGGGGGGACAAGAATGATGAGAGAGAGAGAAAGAGAGAAACGTTGATGAAGAGAGAGGAGGGGAAGAGGGGTAGACTAAATCCTACCGAGACACTGACAGACGTACAGCCGGACACAAACTATTAGTCAAACGGTAAAAAGAGTCACACACACACACACCCACACACACAGCCATGAAATAGTGAATAAAATAAGAGAGAGAGAGAGAGAGAGAGAGAGAGAGAGAGAGAGCAAATCATCAGTGTTAAGAAAATAGATCAAAACAAAAACAAATCAAAATACCTAAGGATCAGAAGAATTAATTTTATATGATAATAGATAAAAGTCTCCTGATTGGTTCTCATCCATTCGCAGTCATCCAATGAAGGCACTATTTTCACCACCTGAGGGTTGGCGACCACGGCCCTCCACTACGAATATTCTCTGTTTGGGTTTAGCGATCCACGTGAAATAGTTCTTCATTTATATATTGTCTAGTATTTTGATAATTTGAGACATTAAATAACAAACTTTCAATAGAAATCCTTGAAAAATATGTTGTTGCTCGCTATAGTGTGTGTTGGGGGGGGGTGCCTGGTGTAGCCTTGGGGGGGGGGGAGGGGGCGAGGTGCCTGGTGTAGCCTTGGGGGGGGGGGAGGGTGCGAGGTGCCTGGTGTAGCCTGGGGAGGGGGCGAGGTGCCTGGTGTAGCCTTGGGGGGGGGGGGCGAGGTGCCTGGTGTAGCCTTTGGGGGTGGGGGAGAGGTGCCTGGTGTAGCCTTGGGAGGGGGAGGGTGCGAGGTGCCTGGTGTAGCCTTGGGGGGTGGGGGCAGGAGAACTAAACCCCTGTACTGTATTCAAAGGGGAACTATAAAAGGACCATAATCTGATTTTAATTTCATAGCCGTCGAGTGTGATAGCGGTACCTGTCATGCAATATAATTATGTTGAGGTTTTTTGTGCCTCTAAGGTCACAGGTCACACTATACTGTACTTTGGAGTGATGGATGAATTCCACATTGAACACTGCGTCTCCTGTTGTCTCGGTAGGGTCGTCAAAATCCTTCGTCCTTTGTGTCATATTTTCTCAACACAATTTTATCGAGATTATTATTTTGAGTGACTTATTCAGGTATTGAGGCTTAATTAACTGTGTAGGTGTTCTGGGATCTTATAAGTATAGGTTATAACTATATATGGGTTTTTTATCTATAGTTTACCGATGTTATAGGGTGTTATAGGGTGTTATGAGGTATTATAGGGTGTTATGAGGTGTTATAGGGTGTTATGAGGTGTTATAGGGTGTTATGAGGTGTTATGAGGTGTTATAGGGTGTTATTAAGTGTTATAGGGTGTTATGAGGTGTTATAGGGTGTTATAGGGTGTTATGAGGTGTTATAGGGTGTTATGAGGTATTATAGGGTGTTATTAAGTGTTATAGGGTGTTATGAGGTGTTATAGGGTGTTATAGGGTGTTATGAGGTGTTATAGGGTGTTATGAGGTATTATAGGGTGTTATTAAGTGTTATAGGGTGTTATGAAGTGTTATAGGGTGTTATTTTAAGTGTTATTGGGTGTTATGAGGTGTTATAGGGTGTTATGAGGTATTATAGGGTGTTATGAGGTGTTATAGGGTGTTATGAGGTGTTATGAGGTGTTATAGGGTGTTATTAAGTGTCATAGGGTGTTATTAAGTGTTATAGGGTGTTATGAGGTGTTATTAAGTGTTATAGGGTGTTATGAGGTGTTATAGGGTGTTATGAGGTATTATAGGGTGTTATTAAGTGTTATAGGGTGTTATGAAGTGTTATAGGGTGTTATTTTAAGTGTTATTGGGTGTTATGAGGTGTTATAGGTTGTTATAGGGTGTTATGAGGTGTTATAGGGTGCTATGAGGTGTTATAGGGTGTTATGAGGTGTTATGAGGTGTTATAGGGTGTTATGAGGTGTTATGAGGTGTTATTGAGTGTTATTGGGTGTTATGGGGTGTTATAGGGCGTTATGAGGTGTTATGAGGTGTTATTAAGTGTTATTGGGTGTTACGAAGTGTTATAGGGTGTTATAGGGTGTTATGAGGTGTTATAGGGTGTTATGAGGTGTTATACGGTGTTATGAGGTGTTATAGCGTGTTATAGGGTGTTATGAGGTGTTATAGGGTGTTATAGGGTGTTATGAGGTGTTATAGGGTGTTATAGGGTGTTATGAGGTGTTATAGGGTGTTATAGGGTGTTATGAGGTGTTATGAGGTGTTATAGGGTTGTTACAGGCATTTATTATGAGTGCTTTAGGTAAGTTTCTACAACCTCAGTTACATCATCACAACCACTGTCGGAACTGGTAAGAATACAGACCCAGGTTGTGATTGATATATACAAGGGTTGTTTGTGTCTATGTAAACAAGAACTTGGGAGATATATTTTCTCTCTTAATCTTTATATAAAAAAAATCGTGTAAAGAAGAAAAACAAAAGATGAAAAGATTTGTGTTGTGTTTCATGACCCCGGATCTTTGAGAGACCTTGATCTAGACCCAATTTGTTGTCTTCTTCCTCCTCTTCGTCTTCTTCCTCCTCTTCGTCTTGTTCCTCCTCCTCGTCTTCTTCCTCCTCGTCTTCTTCATCTTCGTCTTCCTCCTCCTCGTCTTCCTCCTCCTCTTCTTCCTCCTCATCTTCTTCATCTTCGCCTTCCTCCTCCTCCTCGTCTTCTTCATCTTCGTCTTCCTCCTCCTCCTCCTCGTCTTCCTACTCCTCTTCTTCTTCTTTCTCCTCCTCTTCTTCCTCCTCATCTTCTTCATCCTCGTCTTTCTCCTCCGTCTTTCCCCTCCTTACCCTCCCCCTCCTTACCTCTCTCCTTCTCTTCCTTCTGCTTTTACTCCATATTTTCTTGCTTTTCTTACTCCAATTCCTCCTCCTCCTCCTATACCTCCTCCTCCTCGTCCATCTTCTTCTCCTCATCCTCGTTTTCCTCCACCATCTTTCTCTTTCTTCTACTCCTCTCCTTCCTTCTACTCTTCCTGCTAATTTTCCTCCTGCTCCTCCTTCTGCTGTTCCTCCTACTTCCGCCGTTCTCCTCCTCCTCCCCTTCCTCTAGGATGCCAGGTACAATACTAGAGCTTCAGTTACATGTATTTTATAAAAGACAGTGTCAGCGTCCTTGATAAACAACTCCAACCTCTGGGAATGAGACATCTACCCCGAGAACCATGCAGGGAGAGGCGGCAGTAACCTCCCCTCCCCGAGAGAACAGTCAATGGAGCCAGGCAGTTATCATATACTGTACACACTGAGCAAATTGCAAATTGCTGTCATTTTAGATTTAAATATTTGAAAAGGCTCATTAAATGCCGTTAAGAGTTTTACAGAGTTAAGCTTCTATTTTGTGAATAACACTGGACAAGCTATTAAGATTTTTACAGTTCTAAGCTTTGGGAATAAATCCAGAGCCTTTCTCCCCTTATATTGCACAACTGTACACAAGTATGTTTATTGACGAACATCATACATGAGGGCCGTTGGAAGCTTCTTAACCTATATTTCTACCGCGTTTCTTCCTCGAAATATCAAAACGCATTTACAGTTGATAAATTATATTG
>CAUDMG010000439.1:0-445000 GCA_958450375.1 Homarus gammarus | reverse complement strand
TCTTCACTAGAGGCTCTGGTTCTTCACTATGGTCGGTGGTTCTTCACTAGATGCTCTGGTTCTTTACTAGGGACGGTGGTTCTTCACTGGGGGCGGTGGTTCTTCACTAGAAGCTCTGGTTCTTCACTAGGGGCTCTGTTTCTTTATTTGGGGCTCTGGTTCTTCATTAGGGCCTCTGGTTCTTCAGTAGGGAAGGTGGCTTTTCACTAGGCACGGTGGTTATTGACTCGAGGTTCTGGTTATTCACTAGGGGCGGTGGTTCTTTACTAGAGGGCTCTGTTTCTTCACTAGAGGCGCTGGTTCTTCACTAGGGGTTCTGGTTCTTCAATAGGACCTCTGGTTCTTCACTAGAGGCGGTGGTTCTTCACTAGAAGTTCTGGTTCTTCACTAGGGGCGGTGTTTTTTCTCTAAGGGCTCTGTTTCTTCACTAGGGACTGTGGTTCTTTACTAGAGGCTCTGGTTCTTTACTAGGTGCGCTGGTTTTTCATTAGGCGTTCTGGTTCTTCACTAGGGGGCTCTGGTTCTTCACTAGGGGTGGTGATTATTCACTAGGAGCTCTGGTTCTTCACTCGGGGTTCTGGTTCTTCGCTGGGAGCTCTGGTTCTTCACTCGAGGTTCTGGTTCTTCACTAGGAGTTCTCGTTCTTCACTATGGATTCTGGTTCTTCACTGGGAGTTCTGATCTTCACTTGGAGCTCTGGCTCTTCACTAGGGGTTCTGTTTCATCATTAGGGGCTTTGGTTCCTCTCTAGACTTCTTCTTGTTCATCAGATAGACTTAACGTTTGAAATCACTATCAGAAAAACGGTAAAGTCCGAGTTTTTTTTTTTATCATAAAACAATGGCCCGCTCCATCCCTCTAACATTTCCCTTACCTTGGCCCCCCCCCCTTCCCCTCCCCCTTCCCCTCCCCCCACCACCACTTTGGAACATGGTGGAATAGGAAGACTGGATCCAGTGTTGAGATGACATGCTACCATATATTAATGAATAAAAATGTCACCCATAGTACATTTACAGAAAACTGAAGTGTACAATTATTGCGTTTTCTCTAATTAGATTTATTGCATCACATCCGCTCTCTCTTTCAGGCTTAATTAACCTTCTTTCTTTTATCTCTCTGTCAATCATCCCTTCCATTTATTCTTTGTTTCTAATATTTAGAGAAATTATTCATCATGTTTGACTGACTCTTTGCATTTACATATACCAGTATTGCGGCTATTTTTTTTCATTAGTTGTTTAATATATCCACCGTACTCGGAGAAAACCAAAGATTTATTTTAGGTGTATTGTCTTGTCTGTTGCCTTCTGCTTGACCCTGTCGACTTCTTACCATACAAGCTGATTATGTTACTAATTAATATACTGTACTGTATTGTATTTACAGATCATAATCATGCATCGTTAGTTTTTATTCATTTGCTAAGGTTTCACTGGATTCTTAATCATTAAAATATCATAGTAAGCTTAAAGGAAACTATAGAATAAATAACGTACAATTTTTTTTTTTATTTCAGGTAGGTTAAGAATTTGTCGGTATATTTTCATCAATTAAGTCATTTATAATCTAGGTTCTACTAGACTTAAAATTATTTGTTATTTTAGCTTTATACCAGATAAGAAGAAAATTATGTAAAAGTTTGGTTGATAATTATAATTCTTCCAGAGTATAATTTTTAAACTTTTTAAATGAGAGGTTACCGTAGATTTACTACATTCCAATGCGTGTAAATAAAATTCGATAGTATTTGATTATATTTTACGTAAAAGTGACCACAAAAGTTATTTATCGATTTTTTTTTCAGAATGGAGAATATTTCACCTCCAGCCTTTTCATGAAAAGACTCGTGTGACCCTCCGTCTGGCCCTTGTTCGGCAAGAAACGTGATTACGAAGACTTAGAGGATAGCGTTTAATTATGAAAACACTATTTTTTCTCTGAATTAATTGCAATAATTAAAATATACAGGGAGTTACCGTCTCTCCTACAGGGCATTTATTTAATTTACCTTCATTCTTATTGTTTGCGTAGTAGAATGAATAATATTTCTTTTAAATATTAAACTACGGGATTTGAAACCTATACTAGGTTATTAATATTAATAGAGTAGCATTGTGATTGTAGTGGATATTCTCCCCTACAACCGCCGATTTGTCACTTGCCGTCCGCTTCCCAGCCAACCAGCGGCAAGTTCCACAGACCAAGCCTCGCCTCGGACTGCGCGGTGATTGGCCAGTTACCGCCTTCACCTCAGCCAATCAGCAGCGCCGCTCACTTCCGGTCTGCTCGCCAAAATCTGTAGAGCAGACAAGCCCACAGTTGCCAAAATTCGAATCAGTGCCTCCCTCCACCTCGACCACAGAGTGCGAGGGGCCACCTGGTCGCACGAGGCAAGCGAGGTCATCCGACACCTGCAAGCAGAAACACTCGTCAAGAACAACCAAGACACACGAGACAATGGTTACGCTGTCCCTCCACCATGGAGCCCACCACCAGCCACACTCAAAATTACCAACCTAGGCGATAGTAAAGCCAACCTCTAGAAGGAGGGCCTCAAAAAAATAACTCGAAGCCATAGCCACCGAGACACCGGCTGATGCAGCATCATACTTCACAGACGGCTCGGTGGATCCAAAACATCATAGATCCGGAGCGGCCTTCTACACCCAAGGTCAGACCCTCCGATGGAGACTTTCTAATGACTGCTCCACCCTACAAACAGAGCTGGTAGCAATCTCAAAGACCCTACAACACGCTGCAACACAACACAACAAGTTCATCATAATTCACACGGACTCGAAATCGGCCATGCAGGCGCTGCAACACAGTCAACCAAGAGACAACGTCCACATCATTACCTCGATCCTTGCACAGCTACAGGAATTCCAAAGCCAAAACCGCCCAGTCGTCTTACACTGGATTCCCAGTCATGTAGGGATCGGAGGAAACGACGTGGCAGACGAAGCAGCCAAGGCAGCTACACGTTCTAGTAGCGTACACATCCAAGTTCCAGCAAGCGTGCAACAGATCAAGAATCACCTCAGAAAGACTAGCAAGCTCCACATCAAAAAGAGTTTCTTCACGCATTCAACGCTAGTTCCCAATCAGCCAAATGGTACCTGGCGGCCACAAAAGGGGAACCACCTTTCGCTGACAAGAAAACTCCAAGACAAACCCAAGTCAGCCTTCATCGACTACGACTAGGGTACAAGTGCACCTGGCAGATGATCGGAAATGACGTCATGGAATGCACCTACTGTCAGGAGCCAGCAGCCAACCCACTTGAACACTATCTCCTCGACTGCGAGGTCACACAAAGCCTCCGAAACAGAACTCAAATCTCCCAAGAAACACACCAGCGGCCACTCTAACCCGAAAGGCCCAAACAGACCACATTCACCACCTACTCAGGGTCATCACACGATGCCCACCACCCAGATAGCTTAGAAAGTATCCTCTCCCAGCAAGTGCGGACCCCAGTTCGGGGGGCGCGCCACTCCGAAACTGACCACGTCCAAGAGTGGGGGTTGGTGGTAAGCGTCCACTGATCGGGGGTCCGCTCACACTTGCAACCTGCAGTATCCTTCCAATCTGCAGGTGGGACCACCTCCAATCCCAATCCGGTCTGGCTGCTCCTGGAGCTCCAGCCGGAACCACCAAACGGGCCGCCTATAGGCAAAGGCCCGTGTCGGACTACGGTCCGACAATCTGAACAACAACAACAACTAAGAGCACTGCGTAGGTTCCCGTCCTCGGTTGTCCGCCTCCAGACCTTGTGCCAGGGTGCTGGTATCCATTTCGAAGACATTGATAGATACGTTCCACCGTTGTGTCCGCCATGGGAGAACCCCAACTTCCATGTGGAAACATCGTGGCTTCCAGGAGGGAAGAATGACCTTCATCCTGAGCTCCTGAAACAACTTTTCTATCAATTTCTGGAAGGATATAGCGCCTATACTCACGTGTACACAGACGGGTCCAAAACTGACGACAACGTTGGAGCCGGTATCTGGAGCAGAGACGGGGAGTGGAGCTCCTGCCTGCCGCGGCATTCAACCATATTCACTGCAGAGATGTTTGCAATAAGTAGAGCCATTGACATTGCAATAACAAGCGATGTCAATGATGTTGCTGTCATTTCAGATTCCATGTCAGCTCTTAAAGCAATTCAAGGTGGTGATACTACCAGCAATGAGATACAGGGCAACATTATTAATAAACTACATGAGTGTGCCAAGAATATTGTGCTGATATGGGTGCCTGGGCATTGTAACATTCGGGGCAATGAACAGGCAGACAAACTAGCAAAAGCGACTGTGGGTCTCAGGGAGACAACCAATGTACCCTGGGAGCGTCAGTCGTGTCTCTCCTTGGGGAATACATATACAACAGGGAAGTGGCAACTTGATTGGACGAGGTTAGATCTTCACAACAACTGGAAGACTAACATAGGAGACTGGCTTTCAGCATACAGAAAAAATAGGAGGGAAGAGGTGGTTCTCGCCAGACTAAGGTTGAACTGTACCCATTTGACCCACCTAAAAGCCTATTTAGACAACTCCTTTCCACCTATCTGTGCCACGTGCAACAAAATTCTTTCTATCCGACACATTCTGACGGAGTGCAGCCAGTACGAACCAGAACGCCGGCAGCTGGTGATGCTAGCTGCCGAGCGAGGCTTCGTGCTGACTGTACCCAATATATTGCAAGATGATGTCACCATAAGTGACGCTGTAATAATCTTCCTCAAGGAGACCCGTCTTATCGGCATGTTGTGAATGACACACGCATGAACTCTTTTTATATTTATAATATGTATGTAACCATGCCCTAAAGCAAATAAAAATGAATAAAACAAAAATTTAAACATACAACATGAGAGACATATCACAAACCTTTCCATTACATACAACACTCACATATACCAAGTAAAACTGACACCCACCAACACATATTCAAACAAAAAGACACGGGCTACAAAAGACAAAAATAAAAAAAATCACAGAGAAACTAGTCACCTGACCGGCCATTTCATCTGGTCTGTCAGTAACTCACTATCATATCACTCACTCATACCATAATTCATCCCAAATAAAACAACAAGAAGAAAGAAGAAACCAAAATACCAAGAACAAGAAGAACACAAGAATAACAAGAAAAGAAGAAACAAGAACATCAGATTAGTTGTAGCAAGAAAGAAGACCAAGACTAGAAGAAGAAAGAAGACATCAGCTCCGGCCGAAATAGCCCAAAGGCGAAATGGCCAGTAATCCCCAATACTAGTCTAGTCTAAGAGCACTAACTCACTCAACCTGCACTAACACCACCCCCCCCCCCCCCACAAAACGAAAAGAAAAAACCCTAACAATCCCCTACCATTCCTCCCAAAATAAGTACCTAACTTACCCATCCCATACTAACACAGGTGACGTGTCCGCCTCCCTTAGCCAATAAGGTCGGGGAGGTGTGCATAGTACCTGTATACAAACCCTCTCCCTTAAGAATGGGACCAGGAACGCATAATACCTGCAAAAGCCCTCCACGCAAATTACAGAAGTCCTTTACAAGCCAAAAGGAAAGAAAGAAAGCAATAATAACCCAACTCTGCCAACCACTAATCAACTCCTACAATCCTCCCAAAACAAAAACTTAATATACCCGACCTTTCTAACAACCGCCTTCGACCCCCCCCCCCCCCCATAAAAAAAATACATATGACTCAATACAACTATTCATTAGCCACACAAATCATATCACCCCTAAGAAATCCTACCATACAATAAATTAACCTAACAACCTCCAAAGCCCCCCCCTCTCCTCCCCCCTCCTCCCAACAACTCACCATGCCTGACCTTACTAACAATTATCCTCCCCTTCCCCTCTCCCCTTACTATATTGACACACACACACACACACACACACACACAACCCCCTTAAGCAATTCTAATTCAGCTCAAATCAACATACCACCGCCACCCCCAACCAATCCCCTAATACAAACTCCCCCCCCCCCCCCCACAACCAATCTCCAAACACAACCCCCCGCCAGACAAAGCCTTTCAAAATACTACAACTCTCCAGAACCAAATCAAACATACCCAACCTCTGTGACAGCCACTCTCAACGAAATCGACCTAACTCAAGACTGAAACCAATCAACCTATATCTCATTCTCATCTCCGTTCACAATTTGACAAAAGCTTAAATCTGTCTCCTGCTATTACTAAAAACTCTCCTACGATACGCTCATCCTTCCTTACTACGAATAATTTGACATTTCAAGCTCAAAGATTCAAAACCCTTCCTCCAACTCACTCCGTTCCTCTTTGACATAGCTCAAAGACTTTACCTTCATCTTTCTCCAAAAAACCCTACGACTAGCTACATTTCCATTTTTTCACCTTTTCTGTTACTTTGATCGTGTGTTGCCTGTGCGTCCGTCCACCTGTGCTTCTCGGCTTGCGCCGCCGCTGTGGCGGGGCGGTTCTTCCTCCGCTTTGCCAACACTGCCTAAGCTAAGACGATAACCAGAGCACCCGCGTTGGCCCTTTGCTTGCCCGGTCCTGCTCCCGCCCTCCCTCTGCCTCGTCCTGATTGTGATTGTTACACCTACCGGGCACATTGCCTACCCCCTCACGCAGGCGGTGTTTAGCCACTGCACCTATTCTCTCCTTCTAAAATTCACTTCTATCCTCTCTTATCCTTCCCTTGAGCCTCTTTCCCCCCCCCCCCCTGTCACTAGCTTTTATGTATGTATGTATTTCAAGCCGCAATCATTCACTATGGTATTCACATTCGCCAACCAGCCTTCGCCGTGATCGGACCTCTCTCAAGACCCTTCACTGCCAAAGCCAACCAGCCTCCAGTAGCTGTAACATCATTGGTAACCGACCATCACTGGAAACCTGTTGATGGCGACCCGCCTGCTACGGCATTAGACCACCACTCCAAGCCTGATCGCCCCTACTAGAGCACATCGAAACTAGATATCCCCCACGAGCGCTCTGGACTGCCAGAGGCAGCAGAACTCCCCACTGGTAGTGTGAGTGACCCACACTCCTGCTGGAGGGCTGCTGTCGGCTGTCGGTCCTGACGTGGTTTGGGGTCTTCCACTCAGTCTTTCCTCTTTTCGCTCTGGCCGGGGACCTGCACCCTCAGAGGTGTATCCGTCCTCAGGTCCTCCCTGTAAGTTTTCACCTCCCTCCCAGGAGTTTGTGAAAAGGAAAGGGGGCCGGAGCCTATACCACCGCCGAGCCTTCCTGGGTAACCGTGATCGTGCGGGTCCACCCAGGGAGGGGGTCGCTATCTCTCATCCTCCCCTCCCTCAAATTAGGTACACTAGGCTCGCGCCTCACATAAGCGAGCAGCTTTAACACTAGGATAGTAGGTTCGCCTTACGGGGCCACCGGGAGACACTCACCAATACACACACACACACACACACACACACACACACACACATACACACACACACATACACATACAAACACACCTTTCCGGACGGATGATAACGAGAACGACGCAGCAATGACCAGGACTACGGGTAACAGGATTCGGGTACGCTCCCTTCGGGGAGGAGTATCCGAAAAAAGAAAAGAGGAGTTAGGCACAATTCTATGCGCACGCCTAGGAATCAAATTCGTCGCTCTAATAGAAGCAAAGGACTCCTTCATAGTTCTTTGCATAGATAAAAAGGATGTCGATCTCATGTTATCGACTGAATCGATAGACACACTAAAAAGAGATAACTTTGAAATAGCCATCCCACCACAGCTTAGAGCTATGAAGTCAATTGTTATCAAGAGATTGGATAAGACCATTACCAACATTTCACCAATTGATATATTACAAGAATTAGAACAGAAAAACACATGGGCTAAAGTCGAAGAGGTGGTACTGCTCCCCAGGGCTTCAACAATGATGAAAGTGAGATTCAAAGAAATCGCCATGGCCCAGAAGGCACTAGAAAATGGTATTTGCATCTCGCACTACCACCTTTCAAAAGACCAAATCGAAAAAGAAAATTTCTATCCCATAACACCTTGCTGGATATGTTGTTAATATAACCATGTATCAGCCAAGTGCCCTAATAAAGACAAGAAGTTCTGCTCGGAATGTGGGGCTGAAGGGCACACATTCAGGGAGTGTAACGACAAAGAAAATTCAAAATGTCTGAACTGCAAAGGACCTCACCGCACTTTGGCAGCACGCTGCCCAGTAAGGAAGGACATCATCAAAGACGTGAAGGAAAAGGAAAAATCGAACAAACATATAGAAACTGACCCAACCAAAACCTATGCTGCAATAACAAAGTTGCAATGACACCACCTCTAAAGTGATAGAAAAAAACAAAGATAAAACCAACGCAGAAAACACTTACCTGAGGCTAAGTGAAGGTCTACCCTTCACCATACTAGCCACACTAATACATGCCCACATAAACAACGTGGCTAACCCGGGAACATTCGGAAAAACTATCAGAGAAATGTTTGCAGCGAACAACATACCACAGGTAAACTTCCCAGACAATGCCCCATCAGCAGACATTTTAAAAAAAAATAACCGAAAACAGTCTATGAATCACCAGCAAAGAAAGGGAAGATAAAATAACACAGCAAAAAGATTGCACAGGAGCAGAGACTGCAATGGACACAACCCACTCCCAACTAACCACAACGCACTACGAGACCCTAGAGAACACAACCGACCAATCAGCGAAGTCAATATCAGCAAGACCACGTAGAGAGAACCCCACTGGTCAACGGCCAACCGACGTCGGAGATGATGATGGTGATGATGATGATAATAAAGTAAAGTGGCAAATGACTTTGCCACTTTACGTCGGAGGTAGCATAGGAATCAGGTTTTGCTCAGTCAACTCCCAGCCAACAGTAACAAATGAGAGAAGGAACAACCAAATACACATACGAAGACAACAGGGCAGAAGAGGAGCTCATAGAAACACCAATACCTGGAGGAAAAATAAGCAGCAAACATAATAAAATCGAGAGCGTAGTAGACCTATCAATATTAAAGAAAATAAGAACAGGACTGAAGGAAGAGAGACAGACTCTGTTGGGTTACGTTTTGTGTTGTTTTGTCGAGCACTCAGGATGGGATGGGTGGAAACTCTAGGAGGCGGTTTTCTTATATAAATTATATTATATACAAAACATTCTGGTGCTGGAGATGCCGTGTGGTGAGCAGTGCCGGATTTAGACCTGTGGAGGCCCATGGGCAGCCTCTTTGTGGAGGCCCCCCTCATTATAACTACCCAAGAGGGAGGGGTGGCGAGTGAAGCGAGCCTAAACATCTGGGAGTTCCAGGGGGCGCTGTAAGCCCCCCGGGAAAATTTTGAAATTTGAACACTTTTTTGGAGAATTTTGAAGCCATATGCAGTTATATTGAGGAAATTAGAACATTGAGAAATAATTAATTAACTGTATATTTATTGATAGTGTACAAATTCCCAACACACACACACACACACACAAAAGTGAGACATGACTGGAGTCATTCATGTGGTTCCAAGTCGACCAGCCCTGATATAGCTCTTTTTTTTTCTTTTTCTTTTTTTTTAACGTAGCCTCCAGCCTCCCCCAATGGCCACACCTTCGCCGCCATTTTATTACCTTAATATTAAATATCCTAATACATAAGTAGCTATCCTATCTGTGTTGAATTAGTTGAGCCACAGATCTATGCCGCATTCAGCGACTGTAGCCTCATAGTCAATATCTGCAGCAGTTGTCGGCATTAGGGCAGAAGCTCTCGTTCCCCTGAGGCAGAGCAAAGCCGACCGAAGGAGAGAGAAAGACAGTCGACATCTCATCCAGGCTGTAACATAACTTCTGGGCTGCTGCTTCTGTTCAGAGATCACCTCCGCGAGTCTGGCGTAGAAACATCTTGCACTTGGTCCCATCCCACCAGAGGTAGCTACTACCGCACATGTCAAAAATTTTCAAGAGACTTCACAGAAAAGAATATATTATTAGTTATTACAGAGAGATGATTCTTTGCATTATTAATCAGATAAACCTCTACTCAAATAATGGTTCTGTCCAAGAATGCATGTATAGGCTTCTTTAAGTCCAAGGTCAGATGTAATATGTGGAGGCCCCTGGGCAGCTGCCCACTTTGCCCGCTCCTGAATCCGGCCCTGGTGGTGAGAAGCTTGCTCAGAAGACACGATGGGTGAGTAGCGTGCTGGAGCTTCGTTAGATATGTTGCGTGTTGCTGGCCTCCAGGTTGAATGAGAGCTGTACAGCGAGGAGCTTGCTCGAAAGAGGTGTTGCGTGTTCAGGAACGTAGAGGAGAATGAATATCAATGACGAGACTGAGAGCTTGTACACACGGCTGCCGGAAGTAAACCCGGATGCAAGCATCGCAGGTGACGACCCCCTTGAGAAACTCGCCAGTTGCTTGGATACTGTCGCATTGGAATGTGGCTAGGCTTGTCAGATGTAAGGAAGAGTATCGCAGGTGGCGACCCCCCCCCCCCCCCCCTCCCCGTGAGAACCTCGCTGGTGGTTGAATTCTGTTGCTATGGGATACGGCTACGCTGTTGTAGGGAAGAGATCCACTACAATACTCCCCCTCCCCTCCGGGCGCTGCAGGAGACTTGTTGTCGGCAGGGTTGTATCCCACATGAGAGACATAACGGGCAGGGGTGTGGATCAGTTGGCCGCTGCGGGAGACGACTCTGTCTGGAGGCACGAGATCTGTGGGAGAAGCAGAAGGAGAAGGAGGGTTATGGATAAGAGAAGGTTGTACGGGCGAGGATTGTGGTGCTTCTCTCGCGGCAGGTGCAGGGGAGCTGGGTGGGGTATCTGGGTCATTAGGACCGGCTGCGGGGTCGTCAGGAGCAGTGGGTACCTGAGGATAAAAAGAGGGTACCCAGAAATGTTGTGGGCGAGGTGGTGCTCTAAGTGGCAATGGTGGGAAGACTGGCGGAGGAGGTGCGGAATGAATGTGTTCAGGGCGGTGGGAAGGCTGGCGTGGGGCAGTAGCCTTGAATGCAGAAACCGCCTGACGTAGTGTTTGTAGTAGGTCGTGACGGGCAGCAGGAGTGATGTGGTCAAGGTCAGAAGTAAGGCTTGTGATATGCTGCTTGATAGTGTCGGGGGTTATGGCATCTACCAGTCTCCGTCGATGTTGCTTCGCCGTGTAGTTGCAGGGAGCCTCACAGCGTCTAGCTTCAGCGCCAAAACGTTGAGGTTGATACATTGTGCTGGGGGCTGGCGGCGGGGTCTGGGGCAGGAACAGGAGAAGAAGCAGGCATGGAGGAGCAGAGCTGCTCAGTGGTGTCCATCCTGCGGTTCAAAGTTTGCAACAGGTCCCTGATGTCTTGCTTGTCTGGTGGAATGCTACTTCTCTGAGGAACGTTCATCAGGTTGACAAAACCGGGGCTAAGTGGGGGTGTGACCACTGAGTGGTTTGCGGCAGCATGGCGCACAGCAGTGTATTCGTGGAATACTCTGTCTGCCGTGGCTGCATAGATCGCCGAGGTAGTAGAGGAGTCCAATGCCGAGAGGACGAGACGAACTTCTGCAGGGAGCTTCTGAGTGTGAAGCTGGCGCAGGATAGTGTTAGGAAGCCTGTTTGTGTGGCTGGAGTTCAGTCTTCGCATCTCGTCCCAAAGACGTGCAGGCGTTGAGTTGCCGAGGGAGAAGCCAGATAGGTCTCGCAGGAGACTGGTGTGAGGCCGCTGGTAACGCCTCTTGAGAGCATCTCGTAGAGCGGCGAATTTGTTGTCAGCTGGAGGGTTGGTGATGACTTCTGCAACTTGTATGGCGACTTCTGTGGGCAGGGAACAGATCAGGGCGATGTATTTCTGTTTGTCTGTAGCTGTAGAGCCGATGAGAGCTGCCTCAATGTGGATAAGCCAGTCTTCAATGTTGTGATTGAAGACTGGGAGAGTGATCTGTTCCTCCTTCATCCTGTGTGAGTGCGTTTTTCCGGGGGTCACCATGTGTTGGGTTACGTTATGTGTCGTTGTCTAGCACTCAGGATGGGATGGATGAAAACTCTAGGTGGTGGTTTTCTTATTTAAAATATATTATATACAAAACAGTCTGGTGCTGGAGATCCCGTGTGGTGAGAAGCGTGCTCAGAAGACACGTTGGGTGAGTAGCGTGCTGGAGCTTCGTTAGAGGAGATATTGCGTGTTGCTGGCCTCCAGGTTGAATGAGAGCTGGACAGCGAGGAGTTTGCTCGAAAGAGGTGTTGCGTGTTCAGGAACGTAGGGTAGAATGAATATCAATGACGAGACTGAGAGCTTATATACACGGCTGCCGGAAGTAAACCCGGATGCAAGCATCGCAGGTGGCAACCCCCCCCCCCCCAGTGAGAACCTCGCCGGTGGTTGAATTCCGTTGCTGTGGGATACGGCTACGCTGTTAGGGGAGAGATCCACTACAACTCTCCCCTGGAGACCCGAGCAACCAAACAACACGCACCAAGTTCCCGCGACCCACGATTACGCAAATCAGAACACTGAAAATAATACAACACAACGTCCTGGCCTGGACACATACAAGAAAAACAGAACTAACAAACATATACAACAACATAGACCCAGACATAATTCTCATAAACTCACACGGACGAAAAAACAATGACAAAATAAAACTCTTCAACTATTACACACATCAACTGAACACACACGAAGAATTTAGCGACGGAGCAGCAATAGCCATCAAAAGAAACATCAAATACAAACTCATAGACAACTTCCAAACCAACTTCTTAGCAGTCGAAATCAACACAACTAAAGGCCCAATAGCAATTGGAACAACATATTTACCTTGCCGACGACAAACATTCCCGACTGGTGACTTACTAAAACTAATGAGGCATAACACACCAGCATATTTTATAGGAGACTTAAACGCGACACACACCATACTCGGACACCGAACCAGAAACCCAAGGGGGAAGATAATACACGACCTATTAGAAAACGGCCACATCACACACCTGGGCCCAGATTTCGAAACCTACAAAGCTGCAGGAAACACCGGGAAGCCGGATATAGTTCTGACCAATAGACACCACCATTTGAATACACACATGAAACCTGGACCAACCACCACTAGCAATCACCTGCCCATAATTATCACTCTATCAACATCACCAATACAAATCCCCTCCATCCCTAGATTCTCTTTGAACAGAGCAAACTGGGAGGGTTTTAAGGCAGAATTCAAAACAAACCAACAAATACATCTACACAACAAAAACACAGCAGACATTGACATAGCCCTGGAAACATGGTACACTAATGTCACCACAGCCATGGAAAACAACACCCACAAAACAACTTACCGCACACTACCCCACACACAATTAACACACGAACAGAAGATAATCCAGGCAAGACTGATAACATACTAGAACATACAAATACACACGGCTGGAACCAAGAAACAATAACTCTCTTCAGAAACCTAAAGGAAGAGCTGAAAAAAATATGCAAACAATCATACAACGACAAATGGAACCAGCTAATCACAAACACAGAGGCCGATTATCACAATCCAAAACTCTTCTGGAGTAAAATAAAAAACCTAATGGGCACTAACTCCATAGATAACAACCATCTTATAGACGACAACGGGGTAAAAGCTACAGAATCTATAGACAAAGAACTGATTTTCAGAAATTTCTGGAGCAACATATATAAAATCACAAAAGAAAACAGAAACTACTGTAAAGTAACAGAACAGATGGTAGCAACACACCTTACACTAAACACAGGGAAATGGCAACCACCAAGAGCAATAGACCTCAACATACTAAACAGTGCAGACACATTAACCTCGCCAATCACCACAAAAGACATAACAAACATAATAACCAGTTTTAAAAATAAAGCACCTGGACTAAGTCAGATAAACAAAACCATCCTTCAAAACATACCCACAACACTGATAGAACAACTAACACAGATCCTTAACGCCTCACTAGCAACAGGACACTTCCCCACGAGATTCAAAACAGCCAAAATCAGACTCATACCCAAACCCGGGAAAAACCCAATAAGGCCGGAAAATTACAGACCTATATCCCTATTAGAAACACCAGGCAAAGTACTAGAAAAAATAGTCAACAGCAGACTCGGAAACTATCTTGAACGGGAAAACAAATATAACCCCAGACAACATGGATTCCGAAAGAACCGAGGCACAAACACGGCTATTGCATTAATTTACGAATCGATAGCTAACGACGCCCTCGGCAATAAAATCCAGTGCAATATCGTTCTCAGAGACGTATCAAAAGCTTTCGATAAAGTGTGGCACGAAGGCCTCAAAAATAAAATAATTCAGCTTGACATGCCAAAACACATGACAACCCTTCTCTGCAACTTCTTAGACAACAGATAAGCCAAACTTATTATACTGTAGACAACTACACTGGACAAACCTTCAACATACACAGTGGAGTCCCACAGGGCAGCAACATTTCACCCACACTACACAATATACACAGCAGACATACCAGACCCAAGACAGTCGGACTACATAGCATACGCAGACGATATCACACAAATAAGACAATATCCGGGGAGATCTAAGCAAATGATGGCTATAAGAACGGGAAGAGAAATTGAAGCAATTAATAACTATGAGAGAAAATGGAAAATCCAAACCAATATCCAAAAACTAAAGATCCTATACATTGCAAAAATAAATCCATACCCAATCATAATCAACAATCAACAGCTACCATATGCAGAAAGTGAGAAAACACTGGGACTCAAGATCACCAGAAACGGTATACACCAACACATTCGAGAAAGATTGACGAAAGCCATATTGCAATTAACCAATCTCCGTCACTTTTAAAAACTAACCACCAAAATACAGCTACATCTATACAAATCACTCGTCAGACTACACCTTGAATACCCACCAATTCCACTTAACACAATAACTAAAACAAACAAACTCAAGCTGCAAGCAGTCCAAAATACAGCAATAAGAAGAGCAGCAAAACATAGGCCGCCATACAGTAAAAAAATACGAGACATACACATTGAACATAACATAGACACAATTAACATAAGAACACACAAACAAGCAAAAGCGGTATGGGACAAACTACACCGAACACAAGACCCTATTTTACAGGAGCTAGTACAGGCAAACAACAATATATCACACAGCTGGTGGCCAAGATGCACCAACATTAACACAATCAGCCCGAAACCATTATACGCGAGAGAATAACACCACTCGTATATCCGAAAAGATGGGGACTATCCTGCCAGTTCACACAATGACCTGGTGGGACCCCCCAATCACAGAAGATGAGGACCATCCCTTCAGTTACACAAGGACCTGAAGGGACACTCCAAGAAACGACAAACAAGAAAGAGCAACACCATATGCGTAACCTTAAAGATGGGGATTATCCTGCCAGTTACACAAGGACCTGGCGGGACCCCCCAGTCACAATCACAAAAGATGAGGAACCTCCCTTCAGCAACACTAGGACCTGAAGGGGCACTCCAACAAACCCAAAAACATCACCTATCTTAGGATGGCACTTTAAACTAGCTTAGCTTATCTAAACTCCCTTGCCCCTGGAGGACTGAGGGACGTCTGTCACTGGTTAAACCACAAACCAACCTCCGCAATGTCGAAAGCCCACCTGCTTTCATTCTCCTTCTGTACTTCCCACTTCTTAACTATACCTTGCCCTAAATATCCTTGTTCACCACAAGCCGCAACTCGAGTATCTCAGGCACAGGACGAAGAGCAGACACAACATAGTGAAGTCACTCACCAGTACAACCACAGGAGCGAACATTCCTGTGCTCAAAGCCTACTACACGGCTGCCATCAGATCGCTGGTAGATTACAGTGCTCAAGCACTCATTGGACTGAGAGAAGACTAGATAGCTAAGCTAGAAGTTATCCAAAATAATGCTCTCAGGACCATGCTCGGAGCACCCATGTGGACCAGAATTTGCAATTTGCAAATGGAATCTGAACTACCTCCCATGGCAGTACGAGTCAAGCAGGTGACAGCCGGTCTCCTCGCCAAGATCTGTAGATCAGATAAGCCCACAGCTGCGAAAACGCGAATCAGTGCCTCCCTCCACCTCGACCACAGAGTGCGAGGGGCCACCTGGTCGCACAAGGCAAGCGAGGTCATCGGGCACCTGCAAGCAGAAACGCTCGTCAAGAACAACCAAGACATACGAGACAGGGGTTATGTAGTTCCACCACCAGCCACATTCAAAATTACCGACCTAGGTGATAGCAAAGCCAACCTCCAGAAGGAGGGCCTCAAAAGAATAACTCTAGAAGCCATAGCCACCGAGACACCGGCTGATGCAGCATCATACTTCACAGACGGCTCGGTGGACCCAAAACATCATAGGTCCGGAGCGGCCTTCTACACCCAAGGTCAGACCCTCCTATGGAGCTTTCTAATGACTGCTCCACCCTACAAACAGAGTTGGTAGCAATCTCAAAGGCCCAACAACACGCTGCAACACAACACAAGTCCATCATAATTCAAACGGACTCAAAAACTGCCATGCAGACGCTGCAACACAGTCAACCAAGAGACAACGTCCACATCATAACCTCGATCCTAGCAAGTTAAAGGACTTTCAAAGACAAAATCGCCCAGTAGTCTTACGCTGGATTCCCAGTCATGTAGGGATCGGGGGAAATGACATGGTAGACGAAGCAGCCAAGGCAGCCACACGTTCTAGAAGCGTACGCATTCAAGTTCCAGCAAGCGAGCAACAGATCAAGAACCACCTCAGAAAGACTACCAAGCTCCACATCCAAAAGCTTCATTGACGCATTCAACTCTGGTTCCTAATCAGCCAAATGGTACCTGGTGGCTACAAAAGGGGAACCACCATTCGGGGACAAGAAAACACCAAGACAAACCCAAGTCAGCCTTCATCGACTACGACTAGGGTACAAGTGCTCCTGGCAGACGATCGGAAATGTCGTCAGGGAATGCACCTACTGTCAGGAGCCAGCGGCCAACCCACTGGAACACTATCTCCTCGACTGCGAAGTCACACAAAGATCTCCGAAACAGAATTCGAAACTTCCAAGAAACACACAGCACCAGCGGCCACTCTAACCCGAAAGGCCCAAACAAACCACATACACCACCTTCTCCGGGTCATCACACGATACCCACCACCCAGATAGCTTAGGAAGTATCCTCCCCCAGCAAGTGCGGACCCCAGTTCGGGGGGCGCGCCACTCCGAAAGTGACCACGTCCAAGAGTGGGGGTTGATGGTAAGCCTTCACTGACCGAGGGTCCGCTCACATTTGCAAACCTGCAGTATCCTTTCACATCTGCAGGTAGTACAACCGTCATCCCAAATCCGGTCTGGCTGCTCCAAGTGCTCCAGCCGGAACCACCAAACGGGCCGCCTTCAGGCAAAGGCCCCTGTCGGACTACGGTCCGACAATCTCAACAACCAACAACCGTGAAGGTTATTCATTCGCCAGCCAGCCTTCGCCGTGATCGGACCTCTCTCAAGACCCTTCACTGCCAAAGCCAACCAGCCTTTGTCTCTGACCCAGTAGCTGCAACATCATTGGTAACCGTCCACCACTGGAAACCTGTTGATGGCGACCCGCCTGTTACGGCATTAGACCACCACTCCAAGCCTGATCGCCCCTACTAGGGCACAGCTAAACCAGACACTCTCTCAACAAGCTCCTCACCACACAGCAACTCCCTAGCACTGCATTGTTCATATATATATATATATATATATATATATATATATATATATATATATATATATATATATATATATATATATATGCAAGTAAATCACTGTAGTTGCGCGTGATCTAGGTATATGCTAATAACCACAAGGAAAGAAGAAAACACGAAGTTCCCAAGCGCTTTCGTGTAATTCACATCTTCAGGGGTGAGTACAGACTAAAGAGAAGTACAAAACAAGGTGTATATATACAGAGGAGAGTGAGACCAGGTCCATAATGGTCAGGTATTAGGTAATGACCCTACTAATCTTTAAATAGCACCGCAACGGTTGGTAGTCAGGTCAGAAGGTAAGGTGACCCAAGCGCTTTCGTGTAATTCACATCTTCAGGGGTGAGTACAGACTAAAGAGAAGTACAAAACAAGGTGGATATATACAGAAGAGAGTGAGACCAGGTCTATAATGGTCAGGTATTAGGTAATGACCCTACTAATCTTTAAATAGCACCGCAACGGTTGGTAGTCAGGTCAGAAGGTAAGGTGACCCGCCCTTCTCACCTGGTTAAAAATCTTCTTAATTACAAAATTGTCCAGTTTGTACATGCCGTTACTCAAATTCATGTTGAATGCTTCGGTATGTTTAATAAGACTAGATTCTATGATGTTCCTACTATCAATTGAATTACATGGTAATATTGAGGAGGCATTATCCCAGTCAATGCAATGCTTGTTATCCCTCAAATGAACAAACAGCGCATTGGATTCCTAACACTGTATTTGTGTTGTTTAATTCTAGTTGCAAGATCTTTACCTGTCTGGCCTAAGTAAAACATATTACATTCCTTGCAAGGAACTTTATAAATGCAACCAATTGTGTTGTTGGGGGAGTTCTTGATTAACATTTGTTTAAGAGTGCATGAGTTTTTAAATGCCACATTGACGTTCCAGGTTTTAAGTTGTGAAGGAATGTGTGAGAAATTTTTGTGAAATGGTAATATTAAGATATTCTTATGGTCATGGGTGGGCTTGGGATCAGGTCTATAAAAAGTTTTCTTAGTAATGTTTAGGCATTTGTCTATGAAAGATCTAGGGTATTTAAGGTTTGAGCCAATATTATAGATATATTTATATTCCTCATCAATGAATTCCGGACTGCAAATTCTCAAAGCACGTAAAAACATTGTTGAAAATTACTGACTGTTTGACTCTATTATGGTGGGCAGAATAATAATGACTGTATATATATATATATATATAGATAGATAGATAGATAGATAGATAGATAGAACGAAAAGCGACCACAACGGGTTTCGGTTGTTTTCAAGATAACCAGAAAGCTAAATTTTGTGTCTTGGATTTTACCCTAAACTATCCAAACTAACCTAACCTAACTTAACTTAACCTAAACTATAGCAAAATCTCTCTTCTGGTTATTTTGAAAACAACCACAACGCGTTGTGGTCGCTTTTCACTTTCTGAGCCCAACTTGTACACTTTTCCGAAACAACACACAGGTGTTTTGATATGCCAAAACAAAAGTATTTTATTTGATATTGAAATTGAAACCGTTTATTGAGGCAGAAAGATAAAGATACAGAGTGGACACTAAGAACAATATTGACATGGCTGACCCAAGTGAGACCCCGGGATGGGCAGATCCGGGGTGGGCTGGGGATTGGTCAGGGCGAGGAGGATTTGTTGGGGGGGGGGGGGGGGAGATGAAGACTGAGACTCTGGGTACAGTATATATTGTTGATGATGGTGTGTATTTTTCATCATTATTACTGATGTTAATATCATCATTTCATTTAACAATTAATTACAATCATAATTAGGCCTAAAAAAAAGTGTCAAAACTGGCATGAGATTTAAGGAGCTTTTAACTCTTAGATTTTCCTTTGGAGATTTGACTGTTGAGAGAAAACTTGTATAATGAAAAGGGTTTGGAGGTAACTCATGTAACCGAACGTTAAGGAATTTCAAGTTATGAAAAATTGTCAGATAAGAATATAACTACGATGATTAGATAATTTATAATTGCTGCATACGTAATTCAACGTTTCAAATGTAAGTCCGCTTCGAAAAAAATATATAAATCTAAGAAACCTACTACAGAAGGGATTCCTGCGTTAAAGGCATAAAATAGGGTAAAAAAACAAAACATATTGCATGGTGTTACCACAAGTAAGACATAACTAAGGTTGTTCTCGGAACCAGACGAGCGGTTTTGAGACATAAATAACCTAATCTAGACGCGGCTGGTCGCTGGCTACGGTGCAGTCAACGGCTCCCCAGAAATTGAAAAAGTTCGCAGCTTATCTTGGAAAGTTTTCTTTGTGAATAATGTTCAAGTTCTCCCATCATCTCGGGGCTTCTCCTGTCGCTGGGGTAGCAGTGCTGGGAGGAACCATCATTTGGCCAAACCGGACCGTTGGAACTGGAAAGCTGAGATTGGACCGCTAGGATTGGTCCTCTTGGCTTGACTTATAGGGTGAAACTCCTGGGAGACTATTCTGGGGCCGGAAAGCTGCGACTGAGATGGACCACTAAAATACGAAAGAGTGCTAGGATCGATCTCCTGGGTCTGGACCACTGATGCGGGTCAATATTAAACAATGGGTCTGGACCACTGATGCGGGTCAATATTAAACATGGGTCTGGACCACTGATGCGGGTCAATATTAAACATGGGTCTGGACCACTGATGCGGGTCAATATTAAACATGGGTCTGGACCACTGAGGCGGGTCAATATTAAACATGGGGCTGGACCACTGAGGCGGGTCAATATTAAACATGGGTCTGGACCACTGAGGCGGGTCAATATTAAACAATGGGTCTGGACCACTGATGCGGGTCAATATTAAACATGGGGCTGGACCACTGATGCGGGTCAATATTAAACATGGGTCTGGACCACTGAGGCGGGTCAATATTAAACATGGGGCTGGACCACTGATGCGGGTCAATATTAAACATGGGTCTGGACCACTGATGCGGGTCAATATTAAACATGGGGCTGGACCACTGAGGCGGGTCAATATTAAACATGGGGCTGGACCACTGAGGCGGGTCAATATTAAACATGGGGCTGGACCACTGAGGCGGGTCAATATTAAACATGGGGCTGGACCACTGAGGCGGGTCAATATTAGACATGGGGCTGGACCACTGAGGCGGGTCAATATTAAACATGGGGCTGGACCACTGAGGCGGGTCAATATTAAACATGGGTCTGGACCACTGATGCGGGTCAATATTAAACATGGGGCTGGACCACTGAGGCGGGTCAATATTAAACATGGGGCTGGACCACTGAGGCGGGTCAATATTAAACATGGGGCTGGACCACTGAGGCGGGTCAATATTAAACATGGGGCTGGACCACTGAGGCGGGTCAATATTAGACATGGGGCTGGACCACTGAGGCGGGTCAATATTAAACATGGGGCTGGACCACTGAGGCGGGTCAATATAAAACATGGGTCTGGACCACTGAGGCGGGTCAATATTAAACATGGGGCTGGACCACTGATGCGGGTCAATATTAAACATGGGTCTGGACCACTGAGGCGGGTCAATATTAAACATGGGGCTGGACCACTGAGGCGGGTCAATATTAAACATGGGTCTGGACCACTGAGGCGGGTCAATATTAAACATGGGTCTGGACCACTGAGGCGGGTCAATATTAAACATGGGGCTGGACCACTGAGGCGGGTCAATATTAAATATGGGTCTGGACCACTGAGGCGGGTTAATATTAAACATGGGTCTGGACCACTGAGGCGGGTCAATATTAAACATGGGTCTGGACCACTGAGGCGGGTCAATATTAAACATGGGTCTGGACCACTGAGGCGGGTCAATATTAAACATGGGTCTGGACCACTGCGGCGGGTCAATATTAAACATGGGTCTGGACCACTGAGGCGGGTCAATATTAAACATGGGGCTGGACCACTGAGGCGGGTCAATATTAAATATGGGTCTGGACCACTGAGGCGGGTCAATATTAAACATGGGTCTGGACCACTGAGGCGGGTCAATATTAAACATGGGTCTGGACCACTGAGGCGGGTCAATATTAAACATGGGTCTGGACCACTGAGGCGGGTCAATATTAAACATGGGTCTGGACCACTGAGGCGGGTCAATATTAAATATGGGTCTGGACCACTGATGCGGGTCAATATTAAACATGGGTCTGGACCACTGAGGCGGGTCAATATTAAACATGGGTCTGGACCACTGAGGCGGGTCAATATTAAACATGGGTCTGGACCACTGAGGCGGGTCAATATTAAATATGGGTCTGGACCACTGATGCGGGTCAATATTAAACATGGGTCTGGACCACTGAGGCGGGTCAATATTAAACATGGGGCTGGACCACTGAGGCGGGTCAATATTAAACATGGGTCTGGACCACTGAGGCGGGTCAATATTAAACATGGGTCTCAACCACTGAGGCGGGTCAATATTAAACATGGGGCTGGACCACTGAGGCGGGTCAATATTAAACATGGGTCTGGACCACTGAGGCGGGTCAATATTAAACATGGGGCTGGACCACTGAGGCGGGTCAATATTAAACATGGGTCTGGACCACTGATGCGGGTCAATATTAAACATGGGTCTGGACCCCTGAGGCGGGTCAATATTAAACATGGGGCTGGACCACTGATGCGGGTCAATATTAAACATGGGTTTGGACCCCTGAGGCGGGTCAATATTAAACATGGGTCTGGACCACTGATGCGGGTCAATATTAAGCATGGGTCTGGACCCCTGAGGCGGGTCAATATTAAACATGGGGCTGGACCACTGAGGCGGGTCAATATTAAACATGGGGCTGGACCACTGAGGCGGGTCAATATTAAACATGGGGCTGGACCACTGAGGCGGGTCAATATTAAACATGGGGCTGGACCACTGAGGCGGGTCAATATTAGACATGGGGCTGGACCACTGAGGCGGGTCAATATTAAACATGGGGCTGGACCACTGAGGCGGGTCAATATAAAACATGGGTCTGGACCACTGAGGCGGGTCAATATTAAACATGGGGCTGGACCACTGATGCGGGTCAATATTAAACATGGGTCTGGACCACTGAGGCGGGTCAATATTAAACATGGGGCTGGACCACTGAGGCGGGTCAATATTAAACATGGGTCTGGACCACTGAGGCGGGTCAATATTAAACATGGGTCTGGACCACTGAGGCGGGTCAATATTAAACATGGGGCTGGACCACTGAGGCGGGTCAATATTAAATATGGGTCTGGACCACTGAGGCGGGTTAATATTAAACATGGGTCTGGACCACTGAGGCGGGTCAATATTAAACATGGGTCTGGACCACTGAGGCGGGTCAATATTAAACATGGGTCTGGACCACTGAGGCGGGTCAATATTAAACATGGGTCTGGACCACTGCGGCGGGTCAATATTAAACATGGGTCTGGACCACTGAGGCGGGTCAATATTAAACATGGGGCTGGACCACTGAGGCGGGTCAATATTAAATATGGGTCTGGACCACTGAGGCGGGTCAATATTAAACATGGGTCTGGACCACTGAGGCGGGTCAATATTAAACATGGGTCTGGACCACTGAGGCGGGTCAATGTTAAACATGGGTCTGGACCACTGAGGCGGGTCAATATTAAACATGGGTCTGGACCACTGAGGCGGGTCAATATTAAATATGGGTCTGGACCACTGATGCGGGTCAATATTAAACATGGGTCTGGACCACTGAGGCGGGTCAATATTAAACATGGGTCTGGACCACTGAGGCGGGTCAATATTAAACATGGGTCTGGACCACTGAGGCGGGTCAATATTAAATATGGGTCTGGACCACTGATGCGGGTCAATATTAAACATGGGTCTGGACCACTGAGGCGGGTCAATATTAAACATGGGGCTGGACCACTGAGGCGGGTCAATATTAAACATGGGTCTGGACCACTGAGGCGGGTCAATATTAAACATGGGTCTGGACCACTGAGGCGGGTCAATATTAAACATGGGGCTGGACCACTGAGGCGGGTCAATATTAAACATGGGGCTGGACCACTGAGGCGGGTCAATATTAAACATGGGGCTGGACCACTGAGGCGGGTCAATATTAAACATGGGGCTGGACCACTGAGGCGGGTCAATATTAAACATGGGGCTGGACCCCTGAGGCGGGTCAATATTAAACATGGGGCTGGACCACTGATGCGGGTCAATATTAAACATGGGTTTGGACCCCTGAGGCGGGTCAATATTAAACATGGGTCTGGACCACTGATGCGGGTCAATATTAAGCATGGGTCTGGACCCCTGAGGCGGGTCAATATTAAACATGGGGCTGGACCACTGAGGCGGGTCAATATTAAACATGGGGCTGGACCACTGAAGCGGGTCAATGATAAACTTGGGGCTGAACCATTAATAACTATAAGAATTATAATGTCAATATACAGAGTAAAATGACAAGTAATCGCAATATTCATAACCTGATTCTTTAGAGAAAAATACGCTTGGATAGACAAATACATTACAACCCCTTTGAAACAGTAGTAATCAAGTGACTGGTGTTGTGAGGGAGGAGTGACTCCACTGTGACGTGTATATGCCATTAGGATAAGTGGTAAGGATGGTAAAGTCTGGCAAATATGACATGCCTGGTTTTAGCCTTTGATCGATGAATAAGTTTTATTTGAGAGAAGTTGTAAATATAATTTTTGTACATCCTGTATATTGAACACATTATGTAACTGTTTTTGTATCATCTATATATTTAATATACAAGGTGTCCATATTGAAATTAAACATCTGTGAAGCCTTATAATTTTTGTTTTTATAAATAATGCACACAGGAATTATCACACAACTCATAGTCAGTATGTTTGAGTATCGTTTGGGGTAAGAGTACATATGATTCAGATACATTAGGGTACGTTAGGAATGTGACATTCAACATATGCACCATTCGTAGCACGGACTGAGTAACAGCTGTACTCAGTTTCCCTCCACACATTTTTTAACATCGCAGGGGTTAACAGTGGCCAACGCCGGTGTAATGCACTCTTTCGGCTGAACCATGTCTGCATTTTGGAGTTCACGTAATGGTACTAGCACGGCGAATGGACTTTTTGGGCTTCTGTGGAGGGCAGCATGTATGCGTTCAACATCTGCCTCCGATGTTTAGAGCTTTCCTCCACCATGCTGTTTTAGAACACTGCCAGTCTCCTCAAATTGCTTCATAGATGTGTACAGGTCTCTTTGGTTGAATTCGGGTCAGTGGTCCCTTGACAAACGTTGTACGTTTTCGTCGTTGTACCGGATAATTGACTTCAGTTCGGCCAACCATAGCACATATTTCGCCTTTTCTTGTGGGGTCATCATAATTCAATTTGAAAAAAAAAAAATTCAAAGCACAGAAACTTAGATACTGTATGATTATAGTGTGGTAACTGCAAGTTTCAACATCCTCACAGTTATTTATAAAAATTATAAAACTTCCAGGTTGTTTCATTTCAATGTAGACACCCTGTGTAATATGACTAATATATATATATATATATATATATATATATATATATATATATATATATATATATTGAAGTAAGATTAACATATACTGTATAATGTATAATCAGTTGTCATGCTTAAATGTATTTACGCGCGTAGCTTCTCGTCAGGCACCCAAGCGGCAGTGTTGCCAGGTACAGGTTAATTACCCTGTTTTAGAGTAATTCCAAGGCTTGCAGGGAAACAGGGAAGAAATGGGAAAAACACCCAATTCTAGGGTAATTTTACCTGCCATTGCAAAACCAACAGTATTTAACCCAGCCATTTAAAAAAATGGAGAGAGGGAGAGAGAGAGAGAGAGAGAGACCCTGTCCGACTTTTCCAAAGATTTATGCCCTCCACAACAGTCTCTCTGCAATCCTGGCTACCATACTTGAGTGTTACTTGAAGCCAAGCTATAAAAAATCAACGGCATTAGCAAAAGTGAAAATAAGGGACCCAGCCAATTTTCTTCCATTAGAAGATATGTATCTCGGTGGTCGGGTAACTACAGTATGTCACTACCAGTAAAGTCACGTCATCGACAAGCAGCTGCTGGACAACTTCAGATTAAGATGTCTGGATTTTTATAGCGAGGGTGCATCACAGATTCTCCAGAGATTAATTTTACTAAACCATTTGTTGCAGCTCTCTAAGCATTGGATCCCCAAAGTATTTTGATGAAAACTGTCCCCTCCATTGCCCCATTAGTATCTCACTTTCCAAACCTCGTGCTCGAGAGTGACGTAAACATCATTGACAGTGAGTGGCTCTTACTGCGAAACACAGGACTGAGTGTCCAGAGCAACATTAGTATTTGGAAGTTTTGGCTGAGAGTTAACAGTTTAAAGAAAGGTGATGATACACCCTTGTTTCCGTTGCTGGGAAATTTCTTGAGAAAACTGTTATGCTTGTAACATTCTAGTGGCAGTGTTGAAAGGGTGTTTTCGCAAATCAATTTAATGAAAACAAAAGTGAGAAACTCTTTGAACACAGTCACATTAATTGGAATGCTCCATACCAAGAGAACTTTTGAAAATTCATCTTCACACAAATTTGACGTTACATCTACACACATGAAGCTTATGACAGACAGCATCTATAAAGCTGAGGATCTTCAGGAATAAAAAAAACGCAGCCCTTCAACCACAACGACAACAACGAGTGAGTATATATATATATATATTGTAAAATTAATTTAGGGTATTTTTGAGAGAGAATCTAGGAAACTTTTGGCAACTAGACCTGGCAGCACTGCCAAGCGGCCGAAATTTGAACTAGTGTATCAGAATTAAGACTTGTGCTGGGAGTGCGAATGTTCTTTACCTCTTCATTTGATAAATTTAGGTTAGTGTGAACTTCAACTAGTGTTTTTTAAACATTAAATGGAATACCAATTGTACGACTTTAAGTTAAACTATTCTTTGCCATGTGTAGTTTCCAAAGAGTTGTGTATTAATGAAAAATCGCGAAACGTTGCCATCACCAACGGTCTTCAAGTAAGGTTGTGGGGTTAGGAGATATTTGGTTCACACTCAGGATGGGATGGAGAAAGGAAGCTCACAATGTGCTCTCTGTATACATGTTGTATTGGATGTACAATGCAGCTTGGTGTTGGGAAGGCAGCATGGTTACAAGCGTTGAGTAGAGAGAGCTGGTTGGTGAGGCGTGCTCATGGGAGGACCAGCTTGTGGGTCGCCATGCTCGCCGGCGGGAGCGAGGACCGCCAGGCAGGAGCGGTGGTGTTGCTGGTTGGTGTAGGTAGAAAGAGAGGTAGGTCGGTACGGTACGGAGTCATTAGTTATGAGGTGAAAGAAGATTATTAGGGGTTGAAGAAAAAGTGGTGAAACTGAAATACTGGAGTAGAAAGAATCTGGGCTCAACCAGATCGCTTCATCTTTCCTATTAGTGTTTTATCTTTGTTCTGCTCCCTTGGGTCGTCAGACCTTTGTATTAATTTTGATTTATTTATATAGTGCTGCTTATTATTATTATTTTTATTTATTTTATTTATTTATTTATTTTATTTTATTTTATTTTTTTTACAGTATACTGTATATACTGCAATGGAGTTAGTGAGCCCGCCCTGGTCCTTGTGTAGCTGGGAGGGTAGTCACTTTTTTTTTTTTTTTTTTTTTTTTTTTTTTTTTTTTTTTTTGCTAAGGTGTTAGTTGTGTTAGTCTAAAGGTACACTGTATGGAGAGGCCTGCCAGGTTCTTATTGGAGCTGGTAGGTCACTCTCATCTTTTATTTTCTCTATTAATGTTTTATGTGTATATTGGGGCAGGAGATGGTTCAATTACTTTCTTCCTTGCTGATTTAAACCAACTGTGTTCTTGGAATTCTTCGTTGTCTATATTATTTATCCAATTTTGGTATGTTTCTGTGTTGAGTTCAGTCATTTTGTTCCAAATATTTGCAGCTTTGTTGTGTATTTCTACATTGATTGCTAGGAGGTTTGCTCTCTTGTTTAGCTGTTCATTATTGATGTGGTCTGTATATTTTATGTTACATATAAATCTGCGGGCTATATTTTATTCTGTTTGTAACCTTTTAATGCTCGTTTTACCAAGGGTGTTCAATGGGATGGGTGGGTAGTCCATAATTGATTTGACAAAGGCTATATAAGTCTTTCTTTTGTTATTAATGCTAAGGTTCTTAAAGCGTTTTATTTTTGATAATCTTATTCTTGCCTGTCGTTCTTTATCTTTTAAGTATGTTATATATCCTCTTTTTGTTAGTTTTAGTCCAAGCATCCTGCCTTCAGTGTCGTATGGGTATAGTTCCTGGCCGACTATTACTGGACTTGTTTTGATCTTGGCTATTGGTATTATCTTGAATTTGTTCTTATTTGTCCTGATTTTCCATTTTTTCTCAAATCATTTATATTTTTTATCGCTCTTACCGTGTAGATTGCCATAAATTGGGTTAATTTTCATGGGTATGATACTATTTGAGTAATATCATCAGCAAACATTACATACAGTATTCGCTAAAGGGGTTAGGTTGAGGTGTGTCTGAGGTATAAATTGTATATAGTGTTGGAGAAAGGCATCCTCATTGAGGTACTCCACTCAAGATTAAACATAGTTCCCATAAAGTTTCCAATTTGAATTTGTGCTCTCCTATCATCTAAATAGTTACACAGTATTCTTAGCAAGTGTTCGTTAAGTCCTAATTTTAATATTTTATATTTTAAGCCTAAATGCCAAACTTTATCAAAAGCCTTAGAAACTTCCCTTAAAATTATATTGATCTGGTTACCCTTGCTTTTTTCTATTGCAATCATTTCCGTTATTGTAGCTATTGTAGTTAGGGTATTTCTATTGGGCATAAATCCATGTTGTCTATTGTTAGTTTTCCCATGTTGTGTTAAAAAGGTTATAAGTCTTGAATTTAAAATTTTTTCCAATAGTTTCCCGGTAATTTCTAATAATATTTCCTTATTGTCCTTACCCTCCTTGGGAATAAATATCATTTTAGCATATTTTAGTTTGTCTGGAAAGTAACCGGCTATTAAGTATGCGTTATAAATGTTTAATAGTGTTTTTAAGATGTTTTCAGGTACGTAGATTCATGATCATATTTCGTGTAATACCTGTGAGCCCGTGGGCTTTTTCCTTAAACTTCCTCAAACAGTGCATCATTTCTCCCTTGGTTATTATTTGATTATTAGGTTGTAAGTTATAGTCTATATATTGCTTTGGGGTGATTCTATGTATGTGTCTTCCCATTTCGTCTTCTATCCTTTCTTTGTGTTCACTGTCAAAATCTTCATTTTCCTCATCTGATATTTAAAAAACTTTTACCCATTCCCTTTTGAATGCTGACTCTTGTTCATTTTCTTCGTGCAGTTTTGTTCCATTTTGGTCTTTAATGTATGGTGTTTTTTGCTTGTTGTGCCCCATCATCTTGTTTATGAAATTCCAAAATGTTTTTGGTTCTTTAGTCTCGTCGGCCGCCATTATAATATCATTCCATTTTTTATTGTTTGCTTCCTTACACGCGTCTTAATTTTATCTGTAGTGCTGTCTGCGTCGTATATTGCCATCTGTTACTGCCGTGTCTTTCCATATACCTGTTTATTTCATTGTAATGGATTTGGATTAATTTAACTTCTTCTGGTAGTCTGTTGTTGGGTAATGTTCTAAAGTGTGAAGTAGGAGTGTGTTTGGTTATACTGTAGATGTTTTTATTGCTGAGTGCTGTCTGTCCATTTCTGAGTCTATGTCTTCTGTTGTTTTCCCTTGTGGGTTAATCGAGTGGTGATTACCTAAGTCGTCTTTGAAGCTGTCCCAGTCTGTTTTACTCATTTTCAGTCTCTTTTTTATTGATATCTGTATGGGGCTTGTTGACAGTGTTAGTATAATTGACAGATGGTCACTGGCTGTGAGAGATCCTTGTTTTATATGGTAATTGAAAAAGGCTTTGTTGTTGGTAACAATTTTGTCTGGTGTCAATTGTGTATTGTGATTTCTCCAGGTTGGAAAGTTAGGACCTAGATGATTGATTTTCCCTAGGTTTATTAATTGATTAAGGGCGTTTCCCACGGCGTTATTATTTGTATTGTCGAAAATCCTGTGTCTGGCGTTAAAGTCTACTATGATGTACATCGGATGACTGTTGTTAGCCAATTTTAATAGGTCTTCTACAGGTAAGTAGGGTCGTCTCGGTGGCAGATAAGTAGTAGCAATAATTACGTCTCCTTGAGTTGTATTTATTTTTATTGTTAGAAATTCATCCTGGAAGTCATCGATTAGTTTAAATTTTAAGTTTCTTTTAACCGCTATAGCTACTCCGTCATTTTTCTCGCCCGATTTATTTCTTTGGTTTACATAATAGTTAAAGAGTTTTATGTTGTTGTTGTCTGTCTCACCGTGACTGTTTATTAGTATAATGCCAGGGTCAATTTCTTGATATATATTACTTAGGTTGATTCTCTCGGTCTTCCAGTTTCTTACGTTGTGTTGTATTATTCTTAGAGTTCTTACTGTTTGTCTGTTTGTCCATTATTTCTTATACTACTTGGATTGTGGCAGTTGGAGTGGGGACCTATCGTCCTGTTTCCCGCTTTTGACTCTTCTAAACTCTGACGGGTCTACTATTTTAAAATCATTGGTCGTAATCTTTAGTTTGTCCATAGTGATCAGTGTCCAGACGTAATCTTCGCTTAGGGATTTTTCTTGATATGTCCACTTGTATATCCCTCCTTCACAGTTTTTTACTATTGTCCCTCCTGTTGGTCTCGATGTTGGGATTCCATGATTTGTTGTAGTGATAACTTTAATCCAATATCTTCAGCAGATTGTGATCAGTCTCCATCTTATCTTCTCTCCTCCTTATCCTTTGTCTTGTAGTCTGTCTTTTTGTTATTTCTATCTTCTCTTTGTCGCTTCTAGTCATTTAGAACATAAGAACATAAGAAAGTGGGATACTGCAGGAGGCCGACTGGCCCATACAGGGCAGATCCCTTTCACACCCATCCCAGCACTTCCATGTGCCTATCCAACTTCGTCTTGAAGCTCCCTAGCGTCCCCGATCCTACTATAGCACTCGGTAGCCTATTCCACATATCCACAACTCTATTACCAAACCAGTTCTTGCCTATATCCTTTCTGAATCGGAATTCATCTAATTTAAAGCCATTTGTTCTAGTTAATTCGTTATTACTGACCTTCAGAACATCTTCCATTTTACCCTTGTTAATCCCACTTACCCACTTGAACACCTCTATCATATTTCCCCTAACTCTACGCCTCTCTAATGAATGCAAGCCTAAGCTTTTCAGTCTTTCTTCATATGGAAGGTTTCTAATATTATGGATCATTTTTGTCATTCTTCTTTGTACTCTCTCCAAAGAATCTATGTCCATTCTATAATAAGGACACCAGAATTGAACCGCATAATCCATGTGTGGCCTCACTAATGCTAGGTAAAGTTTCAAGATAACTTCAGCAGTTATGCTACTCACACTCCTAGATATGAACCCAAGAATCCTGTTTGCCTTATTGCGAACGCTAATACATTGTTTTCTAGGTTTCGAGTCGTTGCTAACAAATTCACCTAGATCTTTTTCACAATCTGAGTTTTCTATTTCCGTGTTACCTAGTTTATACTTAACGTTTGTATTCGTCTTCCCTATCTGTAGTACCTTGCATTTATCAGTATTAAAATTCATTTGCCAGTCTACTGACCACTCATGTAAGGTATCTAGATCTCTTTGAAGGTGTTCAAAGTCACTGTCTGAATTTATCACTCTCCCCATTTTGGTATCATCTGCAAATTTACTAATCCTACTGGTTATACCTAAATCAAGATCATTAATGAATATAACAAACAGCAGAGGGCCTAATACAGATCCCTGGGGAACTCCGCTTTTGACCGCACCCCAGTCTGACTTTAATCCATTCATGCTGACTCTTTGTTTCCTACCAGTTAACCATGACCTAATCCATTTTAATAATGATGCACCTATTCCATGTACTTCTACCTTCCTTATCAATCTCTCATGAGGGACTCTATCGAATGCTTTACTGAAATCTGGGATCTCTATCAGTCGCTTGTGTTTCTTGTGTATCAGCTGTTGCTCCTTGCTCAAACCTTTGTTTGTCTTGCTGTAGTCTTTCTTTCAGTTCGCTTGAGCATGTTGCCTGAAATAATTTTTCGGATTCTGGATTCTCTGGGAATATCATCTCCGGTAGGTTATTCAATTTATACATTTTCCTTAACTCCTCATTGTATGATCCGGGTGCAATGATATTGTGCAGATGTGCATGGATCATACTAATCATTACCTTGTCATGTATTGGTTCACTTAAGTTTAATAAGATGGATTCTGGTCTGTGAGCCTCTTGGACCGCTCTCTTGGCTATTTCGACGTATGTCGTATCCTTCTTTTCTTGTTCCTTTTTCTTGTTCCTTGTACTTTACCATGTGTTTTTTATTGGGCATGCTATTGCTAACGTCCTGTGTCCTATATATGCATTCCCGTTTCTCTTACAGTTGAGACAGCCAACATGTGTGTTCTTACATTCAGTGTAGGTATGGTCGTCGCCTGCACAATCTGAGCAGTACTTTTTCTCTTTTTCTGTACAGTCTCTCGTGTGTTTTTCAAATTTGTAACAGGAAAAGCAAGTTTGCAGACTGATGAATGTTTCCTTCTTTATTTGAAGAGGTGTTACTGATATGTTAAATATTAGAAAGCCCTGTTGTAATACTTTTTCAGCCATTGAAACTTCTTCGAAGGTAATCTTGAAAACATCAGTATAGTCTTTTATCTTGATAACTTCCTCGATCTTCATCCAACTGTTTTGGCGTTCCAGTTCATCTTTCAGATCTTCAGATGTCTTCCTCTCGATCTCTTGGTCGACTTGGCGAACGAAAACTGATCTTTTTGCTTTTTGTTCTGGTGGCATGACAACAACAAGTCCTTCATTATAAAATACATCTCTGGCTTCTTTTGAGAGGATTTTGTCTGAGTCAAAGTCATCTTTACAGATTACTTTGAAACCTTCGTTGGTGCTAAATATTCTTGTTAATGGGACTTTTAATTTGTTATAAGTGATTTCTGCCACTTTTCCTCTTCCAATAGAGTGTCCCTAATCTCTATGTTTAATCCTAATGCTTGTAGTTATCTTCCTTGATTACATCCCAATCCTACCTATAACACAGGGCTCCTGCCTGGGAGCACTGACCCCCCCCCCCCCCCTTGGACGGGCGTCGGGCTCGTCGGGTTCTGCTCCCAGGTTACCTGTGACTATAAGTTATGTCTAAATAAGTTGCCACCTACGGGTGACCCCCGGACAAGGGGTGCCCTGCACTATCACAGGTTCCCTTGCCGGATCGACCGTATCGCTAAGTCCCGCCTCCCGTTCAAGGAACGGAGTGCATGAGGGGGATGAAAAAAGGAAAGAAGAGGACTTAGAGAGTAGAGACAGTCTCCCTACCACGCCACGTTCGGTTAGCCAATCAGAGCACCGCAGTAAACGTGCATGTATCACGCCACCGTGGGGCACCACCGCTGATTGGCCAATCCAGGACGTAGACGCACGGGGAGTAGTCAAAAGTTGGGGAGCCCAAATATATGTTTTTCAGAAGTTTGAATATCGTACAATCTGAGATAGTAATTGCACAGTCGCTATGTTGGGTAAGGTCAATCACTAGGATTGAGTGTCCTATCGCAACGAAGTTGCAAACTGCTCAAACATGCAGCAGAAAAGGCAAGTCTTCACAGCTCCGGGCTTCATAACTTTCTACAATAAATTTAAGGGTTCATGATAATTATATTGAGATCTCAAAACTTCAAACTCACAGTATCAGGATTGTGTAGCCTTCCGATTAACGTAGAAATCCCCCCCCCCCCCCTCAAAAAAAAATAATAAATAATAAAAAAATAACAAGTAAATAAGGTGCAGTTTTTACACAGTGTGAAAGTATTCTGTATAACACTTGTTAGGTGAGAGGCAACCGTCTCTTCATGAATCCGTGCTTATTAAATATTGAAATACTGAGTTCGGGAAAAGATGTTGGTTATTCAGTAATTTCGTACGAGATTATTGGGAATGGTGAGTTTTGTAATGAAATAATCTGTATTGTTAGGGTGACTTGTGTACGAAAGTTTTAGGCGCTTTTAAAAGTTTAAATTACAATGATTAATATTACTATAATTATATATTGTATTTCAGGAACATGTTCGTATTGTATTAGGGCGTTATAGCACATATTTTTACATAATGAATAATTTGTTTTGAAATTTAAATTAAAAATATAAACAAGCCACAAAATAGATAAATATGTAAGCAAATGTATGTTGAAAATTTTCTTTGTATAATTCTTTCGTAGAGATATAATACTGAATACAGGTATTATTTTTTAATGTGTATTTTATCATTAAAGCATATGGGTTGTTGTTTCTTTATACGATGAGCTACACTATCATTTCATATTTTCAGGTTAAGAAAACGACAGACTTTGGAAGTACTGTACACAATACGTTGTACTAAGTCTACTCTCTGGTCTACAATAAAATCTCTGGAAAAGAAAGCATTGGCAAATTTTCCTGGTAAGTAGTCTTGGTTTCTGTTCATATTTTGAGGATGATTACTAAAATAATGTTTATGGGCTAATTTCACGCGTAATCTTAGACAAACGTCAATAATGGTACACAATGTACTTGGCTTGTTATAGGTAATACTGTATTGCTGTTGTGTTGTCCGAGAGCACCGCTGTGTACCTCTCTCAGTCCATCAGGTTCTTTTCGGTTTGATGAACTGCAATTTTTTTTTTTTTTTTTTTTTACCACATTAATCGGACGTAGAGTTACATTCTTATTTCGATAATATCTATATTTAGGGATCTGAATAGTTAAGAGGCTAGCCGTTACAGAGATATGACTTCCCAATTACCAACAATATTAGTTGTTCAGAGGGGGCAGGGCTTTGAAATAAAGGAAAATGTGGAGTTAAAACACACACACACACAAACACCAAGCAAACCTTTGAAAGCCTTGTTTAACCTATAAAAATCCTAAAACTGGAAAAAAGCTTACCTTATTTGTGTTTTCGATGTCTAGTGGATGATTGTGTCTTCGAAAGTGAAACTTAACCTTTTTATAGGTTGGTGTAGCCTACTATTATGCCATTTCGCAAAACTAAACACGCAAGAGAGGTGTGAGAAAGTCAAATGATACGTGACAAGGAAGTGATTACCATTGCTCATTGTATGATTAACTCAGGTGATGCAATTTATACTGTACATGTAATTAACCCACATTAATGTAGATTTTATTGTCCATATATTTGACAGAGACTAATATACTCTTCACTATCGTAATAAAGAACAGTTTCATCTGCATAACTTATAATTGATATTATTTTACCATTAACTTCTGTTCCTTTGCTGTTACTTAAAACTTCTATCATTAAGAATTCTGAATGTATTGTATACTTCTGTATATTGTAAGATTTAAATTCTAATATCTCCTTCATTAATGCCCATGTTTTCCAAGCAATTATAAGATTATTGTGTTTTACGCTGCTATCCAAAGATTTTTTCCAATCAACAAAGCAAATAAAAACAAATTCTTTGTACCTCTAAATCTATTCACTCAAAATTCTCAACCCAAATACCTGTACAACTTCTCTATAGTGCCTTTTCCCTTTCTAAAGCCATTTTGATCTTCAGATAACTCACTGTCTATTCTAAAATTTATTCTACTTAAAATTATGTTGAATACAACTTTGCAGGCATGACTTATTAAGCTAATTGTTTTAAACTCATTTTTGGTAATGCTAATACAAATACAGTATTGATTTTTTTTTTATAAATGGGAAGGTTTTCTTTGAAGTATATGGAGTTATATATTTTTGTTAAACATTTAATCTCGTTCTTGCCCATTTGTTTGAAGCTAATCAATTAAACAAGTCTTATAATTTTTCATTTTACTCACAGCTGCCTCAAATTGTGTTTCCAGAATTGATAATTGATCTTTATTTCCTTCTTGTTTCTTACCTCCACCCTCTCATTATCATTTTATACTTCTACATACTCTGTCCATCTCTCTTTTACTTCTGTCTCAAACAGGTAGTAGGCAGCTACCAAACAGGGAGGTACTACCGCCTGGGAAGATATTGAAAGCATAATGTGTTGTCTCATGGTAGACCCTGCTGCCATATGGCATCACGAAAATTTTGACCAGTCCCAGGTTGCTGATCTGACTTTCTGCCTCATTTACACTATTTATGGTCTTTTATTATTATTATCAATATATTTATATTTTTTTTATTTTCAATGTTTTTTTTATTTTTATTCATTGTTGTTAACTATTATTATTATTGTTAACTATTATTATTATTATTATTATTATTATTATTATTATTATTATTATATTTTCGCCCTTAGGCCCCGATGTGGGTCAGTGACCTGTTCCGTGGTGGGCTAATCCTGGGAAAAAAATATGAATAAATTAAAATATTGCCTGCTTTTACAAGTCTCGCCCCCATTTAATTTTTTTATGGTTCATTTGCTTAAGCTTTCTGTATATTTTCCTATAATTATGTATGTCATCATTTTCTATTTAGAAAATCTCTCTTAGCCTGTCTATACAGTTTTTGTTAAAATTTTTTTTTTTTTTTAAGCCTCACTCCACCTTATTAACTTTTTTGTCTTTCCATGTTCTTGAAAATTTTATTGGTGGTCAACTCTTCTAACCTTGTTCCTCTTGTGTTCTATTAGTTTTTCCACGCTTTCTAACATTATTTCTTTAAAATTATTCCACTTTTTCTTGTTTCTTGTTCATCAAAACCACCCTCTGGCAATAAGGAAAATTTGTTTTGGGTCTCATTTTCATATTATATCCCTGCTACAGTTTGATTTTGTCAAATTTCTTTTTCTTTTTTCTAATTTTTTTTTGTAATTTGTTTATTGATTTAATTATCTTATTTATTATTATTTTTTTTTTCTTCTAATTAACTCATTACTGGGACAATTTGGGACATGGTCTGACCCACAGTCTGCCCCAGGATAGGCCTTTGTTTGGTTTACCCTGTACTCAATTTCTTAATCATTTATGAATTAAAATTTAATCTACAGGTGTATTTGATTCCTGACAACGTTATATACATTTTCTTGGGGCGATATCATGTACAGTACTGTATAATGATGTCTAGGGTGATTTTTTTAAATGCACAGTATTTGCAATTATCATCTTGTTTTCCTTACAAAATACAACTATTATTTCTCCTCTTTCATTTCTATTACCTAACCCAAGTGGTCCTGCTTCTGGTGTTTCTTTCCCAAACTTTGCGTTAAAGTCGCCCTTTATAATTAAACATTCATTAAATTTCACTGTGTCTTCTGCCTTTAAATTACCGTAAACCTTTCCTACAACTTCATCCTCACTATCATTTGTTAGTGTATAAACCTGTATTATTATCAACTCCATGAGTTTAGCATTAAACTTGACCAACAAAACTAACAAAATAAATAAATCAAGCGTGAGAAACTATATCACAGTATGGATGTTGTGTTGTCAAATTAAAGAAACAATTGAGACCCTTGCAATTGTGTTTAAATGGGGCAGAATGTCAGATCAGCAACCTGGGACTTGGCCACAATTTTTTTCGTGATGTCATATGGCAGCAGGATCTACCATTAGACAACACATTATGCTTCCAATATCTTCCTTGGCGGTAGTACCTCCCTGTTTGATAGCTGCCTTCACCCGAAAATCGACAAATAAATACAAATGAATACATTTATACCGTATATGTGTGTGTGTGTGTGTGTGTATTTGTATGATGTCAAATTTTTTACTTTCAGAAACTTGCATGAGTTCATAGTGGATTGCTTCGCTTTTCAAGAACACCATACATTTCACTTGCAACTCGCCTGCCAGCATCACCTCACCTCTCAAGATCTCAGGTGTCAGAGGCACCTTGTTTCTGAGGATCTCACTTATCAGGAAACCTCTGGAATCAAGTAGCTCATTCACAAGTACTTCCTAGGGTCACGTGAACTCCCTCGGATTACAATTAACCTCACTTTACAGATAACACACACTCACTTCACGTCACATATAGCATACACACATTTCTTCCTGACACAAATACCTCACAAGCCCTTCTTCATGTCACGAATAAAACAAAACCACGCCAGGCCCTGTTAACCGGATTAGCTAATAAAACTTAGTGAGAACACCACATCAGGGGAAGGGATCGAATACCTTAGGGCCCATTGCTTCAGGAGAGGAGAACACTTTAATAGATATGGACACCTCATTTCAAAAGGACACTTCATTAACAAAGACAGGGGTTGAGGATATTTCAATGCCTGAGTGTGTATCACCACATCAGGGTTCTTCTGTGCCTATGGGTATCTCGCCAGGTCGGGGCACCTCGATACTTGTGGACATCTCACCAGGTCAAGACACTTTAGTACCTGTGGACATCTCACCAGGTCAAGACACTTCAGTACCTGTGGACATATCACCAAGTCAAGACACTTTAGTACCTGTGGACATCTCACCATGTCAAGACACTTTACTACCTGTGGACATCTCACCATGTCAAGACAACTCAATACCAATGAACATCTCACCAGGTCAAGACACCTCTGTACATGCGGACATCTCGCCAGGTCAAGACACTTTAGTACTTGGGGACATCTCACCAGGTCAAGACACCTCAGTCACTGTGGACATCTCCCCAGGTCATGACTCTTTAGTACCTGTGGACATCTCGCCATGTCAACATACCTCCATACCTTTGGACATCTCACCAGGTCAAGACACCTCAGTACGTGTGGACATCTCATCAAAGCATGACACTTTCGTACCTGTGGACATTTCACAGGGTCAAGACACTATAGTACCTGTGGACATCTCACCTGGTCAAGACACTTTAGTACCTGTGGACATCTCACCAGGTCAAGACACTTTTGTGCCTGTGGACATCTCACCAGGTCAAGACACCTCAGTACTTGTGGCCATCTCACCAAGTCATGACACTTTCGTACCTGTGGACATTTCACAGGGTCAAGACACTATAGTACCTGTGGACATCTCACCCGATCAAGACACCTCAGTCCCTGTGGACATCTCCCCAGGTCATGACTCTTTAGTACCTGTGGACATCTCGCCATGTCAAGGTACCTCCATACCTGTGGACATCTCACCAGGTCATGACACTTTAGTACCTGTGGACATCTCACCAGGTCATGACACCTCAGTCCCTGTGGACATCTCCCCAGGTCATGACTCTTTAGTACCTGTGGACATCTCTCCATGTCAAGGTACCTCCATACCTGTGGACATCTCACCAGGTCATGACACTTTAGTACCTGTGGACATCTCACCAGTTCATAACACCTCAGTACATGTGGACATCTCATCAAGTCATAACACCTCAGTACATGTGGACATCTCATCAAGTCATGACACTTTCGTACCTGTGGACATCTCATCAAGTCATGACACTTTCGTACCTGTGGACATCTCACCAGGTCATAACACCTCAGTACGTGTGGACATCTCATCAAGTCATGACACTTTCGCACCTGTGGACATTTCACAGGGTCAAGACACTATAGTACCTGTGGACATCTCACCAGGTCAAGACACCTCAGTACGTGTGGACATCTCATCAAGTCATGACACTTTAGTACCTGTGGACATTTTACAGGGTCAAGACACTATAGTACCTGTGGACATCTCACCAGGTCAAGACACCTCAGTACGTGTGGACATCTCATCAAGTCATGACACTTTAGTACCTGTGGACATTTTACAGGGTCAAGACACTATAGTACCTGTGGACATCTCACCAGGTCAAGACACCTCAGTACGTGTGGACATCTCATCAAGTCATGACACTTTAGTACCTGTGGACATCTCACCAAGTCATGACACTTTCGTACCTGTGGACATTTCACAGGGTCAAGACTCTATAGTACCTGTGGACATCTCACCAGGTCAAGACACCTCAGTCCCTGTGGACATCTCCCCAGGTCATGACTCTTTAGTACCTGTGGACATCTCCCCATGTCAAGGTACCTCCATACCTGCAGACATCTCACCAGGTCATGACACTTTAGTACCTGTGGACATCTCACCAGGTCATAACACCTCAGTCCCTGTGGACATCTCCCCAGGTCATGACTCTTTAGTACCTGTGGACATCTCTCCATGTCAAGGTACCTCCATACCTGTGGACATCTCACCAGGTCATGACACTTTAGTACCTGTGGACATCTCACCAGTTCATAACACCTCAGTACATGTGGACATCTCATCAAGTCATAACACCTCAGTACATGTGGACATCTCATCAAGTCATGACACTTTCGTACCTGTGGACATCTCATCAAGTCATGACACTTTCGTACCTGTGGACATCTCACCAGGTCATAACACCTCAGTACGTGTGGACATCTCATCAAGTCATGACACTTTCGCACCTGTGGACATTTCACAGGGTCAAGACACTATAGTACCTGTGGACATCTCACCAGGTCAAGACACTTCAGTACGTGTGGACATCTCATCAAGTCATGACACTTTAGTACCTGTGGACATTTTACAGGGTCAAGACACTATAGTACCTGTGGACATCTCACCAGGTCAAGACACCTCAGTACGTGTGGACATCTCATCAAGTCATGACACTTTAGTACCTGTGGACATTTTACAGGGTCAAGACACTATAGTACCTGTGGACATCTCACCAGGTCAAGACACCTCAGTACGTGTGGACATCTCATCAAGTCATGACACTTTCGTACCTGTGGACATTTCACAGGGTCAAGACTCTATAGTACCTGTGGACATCTCACCAGGTCAAGACACCTCAGTCCCTGTGGACATCTCCCCAGGTCATGACTCTTTAGTACCTGTGGACATCTCCCCATGTCAAGGTACCTCCATACCTACAGACATCTCACCAGGTCATGACACTTTAGTACCTGTGGACATCTCACCAGGTCATAACACCTCAGTACGTGTGGACATCTCATCAAGTCATGACACTTTCGTACCTGTGGACATTTTACAGGGTCAAGGCACTATAGTACCTGTGGACATCTCACCAGGTCAAGACACCTCAGTATGTGTGGACATCTCATCAAGTTATGACACTTTAGTACCTGTGGACATTTTACAGGGTCAAGACACTATAGTACCTGTGGACATCTCACCAGGTCAAAACACCTCAGTATTTGTGGCCATCTCACCAAGTCATGACACTTTTGCACCTGTGGACATCTCGCCATGTCAAGGTACCTCCATACCTGTGGACATCTCACCAGGTCATGACACTTTAGTACCTGTGGACATCTCACCAGGTCATGACACTTTAGTACCTGTGGACATCGCACCAGGTCATGACACTTCAGTACGTGTGGACATCTCATCAAGTCATGACACTTTCGTACCTGTGGACATTTCACAGGGTCAAGACACTATAGTACCTGTGGACATCTCACCAGGTCAAGACACTATAGTACCTGTGGACATCTCACCAGGTCAAGACACCTCAGTACGTGTGGACATCTCATCAAGTCATGACACTTTAGTACCTGTGGACATCTCACCAAGTCATGACACTTTCGTACCTGTGGACATTTTACAGGGTCAAGACACTATAGTACCTGTGGACATCTCACCAGGTCAAGACACCTCAGTACCTGTGGCCATCTCACCTGGTCGAGACACCTCAGTACCTGTGGCCATCTCACCAAGTCATGATACTTTAGTACCTGTGGACATTTTACAGGGTCAAGACACTGTAGTACCTGTGGACATCTCACCAGGTCAAGACACCTCAGTACCTGTGGCCATCTCACCAAGTCATGACACTTTCGTACCTGTGGACATTTTACAGGGTCAAGACACTATAGTACCTCTGGACATCTCACCAGGTCAAGACACATCAGTCTCTGTGGACATCTCCCCAGGTCGTGACTCTTTAGTACCTGTGGACATCTCGCCATGTCAAGGTACCTCCATACCTGTGGACATCTCACCAGGTCATGACACTTTAGTACCTGTGGACATCTCACCAGGTCCTGACACCTCAGTACGTGTGGACATCTCATCAAGTCATGACACTTTCGTACCTGTGGACATTTCTCAGGGTCAAGACACTACAGTACCTGTGAACATCTCACCAGGTCAAGACGCCTTAGTACCTGTGGATATCTCACCAGGTCAAGACATCTTAGCACCTGTGGACATCTCACCAGGTCACGACGCCTTAGTACCTGTGGATATCTCACCAGGTCATAACACCTCAGACCCTGTGGCCATCTCACCAAGTCATGACACGTTCATACCTGTGGACATTTCACAGGGTCAAGACACTATAGTACCTGTGGACATCTCACCAGGTCAAGACAACTCAGTACTTGTGGCCATCTCACCAAGTCATTACACTTTTGCACCTGTGGACATCTCGCCATGTCAAGGTACCTCCATACCTGTGGACATCTCACCAGGTCATGACACTTTCGTACCTGTGGACATTTCACAGGGTCATGACACTATAGTACCTGTGGACATCTCCCCAGGTCATGACTCTTTAGTACCTGTGGACATCTCACTAGGTCAAGACACTTTAGTACCTGTGGACATTTTACAGGGTCAAGACACTATAGTACCTGTGGACATCTCACCAGGTCAAGACACCTCAGTACTTGTGGCCATCTCACCAAGTCATTACACTTTTGCACCTGTGGACATCTCGCCATGTCAAGGTACCTCCATACCTGTGGACATCTCACCAGGTCATGACACTTTAGTACCTGTGGACATCTCACCAGGTCATGACACTTCAGTACGTGTGGACATCTCATCAAGTCATGACACTTTCGTACCTGTGGACATTTCACAGGGTCAAGACACTATAGTACCTGTGGACATCTCACCAGGTCAAGACACCTCAGTACGTGTGGACATCTCATCAAGTCATGACACTTTAGTACCTGTGGACATCTCACCAAGTCATGACACTTTCGTACCTGTGGACATTTCACAGGGTCAAGACTCTATAGTACCTGTGGACATCTCACCTTGTCAAGACACCTCAGTACCTGTGGCTATCTCACCAAGTCATGATACTTTAGTACCTGTGGACATTTTACAGGGTCAAGACACTATAGTACCTGTGGACATCTCACCAGGTCAAGACACCTCAGTACCTGTGGCCATCTCACCAAGTCATGACACTTTCGTACCTGTGGACATTTTACAGGGTCAAGACACTATAGTACCTGTGGACATCTCACCAGGTCAAGACACATCAGTCCCTGTGGACATCTCCCCAGGTCGTGACTCTTTAGTACCTGTGGACATCTCGCCATGTCAAGGTACCTCCATATCTGTGGACATCTCACCAGGTCATGACACTTTAGTACCTGTGGACATCTCACCAGGTCCTGACACCTCAGTACGTGTGGACATCTCATCAAGTCATGACACTTTCGTACCTGTGGACATTTCTCAGGGTCAAGACACTACAGTACCTATGAACATCTCACCAGGTCAAGACGCCTTAGTACCTGTGGACATTTCACAGGGTCAAGACACGAGAGTACCTGTGGACATCTCATCAGGTCAAGACGCCTTATTACCTGTGGACATCTCACCAGGTCATGACACTTTAGTACCTGTGGACATTTTACAGGGTCAAGACACTATAGTACCTGTGGACATCTCACCAGGTCAAGATACCTCAGTACTTGTTGCCATCTCACCAAGTCATGACACTTTCGTACCTGTGGACATTTCACTGGGTCAAGACACTATAGTGCCTGTGGACATCTCACTAGGTCAAAACACCTCAGTCCCTGTGAACATCTCCCCAGGTCATGACTCTTTAGTACCTGTGGACATCTCGCCATGCCAAGGTACCTCCATACCTGTGGACATCTCACCAGGTCCTGACACTTTAGTACCTGTGGACATCTCACCAGATCATGATACCTCAGTACGTGTGGACATCTCATCAAGTCATGACACTTTCGTACCTGTGGACATTTCTCAGGGTCAAGACACTACAGTACCTATGCACATCTCACCAGGTCAAGACGCCTTAGTACCTGTGGATATCTCGCCAGGTCAAGACACCTTAGTACCTGTGGACATCTCACCCGATCAAGACACCTCAGTCCCTGTGGACATCTCCCCAGGTCATGACTCTTTAGTACCTGTGGGCATCTCGCCATGTCAAGGTACCGCCATACCTGTGGACATCTCACCAGGTCCTGACACTTTAGTACCTGTGGACATCTTACCAGATCAAGACACCTTAGTACCTGTGGGCATCTCACCAGGTCAAGACAATTTAGTTCCTTTTGACATCTCACCAGGTCAAGACACCTCAGTGCCTGTGGACATCTCACCAGGTCAGGACACCTCAGTACCTGTGGATATCTCTCCAGGTCAAGACACCTTAGTACCTGTGGGCATCTCATCAAGTCATGACACTTTAGAACCTGTGGACATTTCACCAGGTCATGACACTTTAGTACCTGTGGACATCTCACCAGGTCAAGAAACTTCAGTACCTACGGACATCTCACCAAATCAAGACTCCTCAGTACCTGTGGACATCTCACCAGGTCAAGAAACTTCAGTACCTACGGACATCTCACCAAATCAAGACTCCTCAGTACCTGTGGGCATCTCACCAGGTCACGACACCTCAGTACCTGTGGGCATCTCACCAGATCATGACACTTTTGTACCTGTGGACATCTCATCAGATCAAGAAACCTCGGTACCTGTGGACATCTCACCAGGTCAAAACACCTCAGTACCTGTGGATATCTCACCAGGTCAAGACACCCCAGTTCCTGTGGACATCTCACCAGGTCAAGACACCTCAGTACCTGCGGGCATCTCACCAGGTGAAGACACCTCGGCACCTTTGGATATCTCACCAGGTCAAGACACCTCAGTACCTGTGGACATATCACCAGGTCAAGACACCTCAGTACCTATGGACATCTCACCAGGTCAGGACACCTCAGTACTTGTGGACATCTCAGCGGGTCAAGACACCTCAGTCCCTGTGAACATCTCACCAGGTCAAGACACCTCAGTACCTGTGGATATCTCACCAGGTCAAAACACTTCAGTACGTGTTGATATCTTACCAGGTCAAGACACCTCAGTACCTGTGGACATCTCACCGGGTCAAGACACCTCAATCCCTGTGGACATCTCACCACTTCAAAACACTTTACTTCCTGTGGACATCTCACCAGGTCACGACACTTTAGTACCTGTGGACATCTCACCAGGTCAAGACACCTCAGTACCTGTGGACATCTCATCAGGTCAAGACACCTCAATACCTGTGGACATCTCACCAGATCACGACAATTTAGTTCCTGTGGACTTCTCATCAGGTGAAGACACCTTAGTATGTGTGGACATCTTATCAGTTCAATACACCTCGTTACCGATGGACATCTCACCAGCTCAAGACACCTCAGTACCGGTGGACATCTCAGCAGGTAAATACATCTCAGTACCAGTGTACATCTCACCAGATCACGACACACCACTACCTGTGGACTTCTCACCAGGTCAAGACACCTTAGTACCTGTGGGCATCTCATCAAGTCATGACATATCACCATGTCAAGACATCTCAATACCTGTGGATATCTTATCAGTTCAAGACACCTCGGTACCTGTGGAAATATCACCATGTCAAGACATCTCAATACCTGTGGACATCTTATCAGTTCAAGACACCTCGGTACCTGTGGACATATCACCATGTCAAGACATCTCAATACCTGTGGACATCTTATCAGTTCAAGACACCTCGGTACCTGTGGACATATCACCATGTCAAGACATCTCAATACCTGTGGACATCTTATCAGTTCAAGACACCTCGGTACCTGTGGACATATCACCATGTCAAGACATCTCAATACCTGTGGACATCTTATCAGTTCAAGACACCTCGGTACCTGTGGACATATCACCATGTCAAGACATCTCAATACCTGTGGACATCTTATCAGTTCAAGACACCTCGGTACCTGTGGACATATCACCATGTCAAGACATCTCAATACCTGTGGACATCTTATCAGTTCAAGACACCTCGGTACCTGTGGACATATCACCATGTCAAGACATCTCAATACCTGTGGACATCTTATCAGTTCAAGACACCTCGGTACCTGTGGACATATCACCATGTCAAGACATCTCAATACCTGTGGACATCTTATCAGTTCAAGACACCTCGGTACCTGTGGACATATCACCATGTCAAGACATCTCAATACCTGTGGACATCTTATCAGTTCAAGACACCTCGGTACCTGTGGACATATCACCATGTCAAGACATCTCAATACCTGTGGATATCTTATCAGTTCAAGACACCTCGGTACCTGTGGACATATCACCATGTCAAGACATCTCAATACCTGTGGACATCTTATCAGTTCAAGACACCTCGGTACCTGTGGACATATCACCATGTCAAGACATCTCAATACCTGTGGACATCTTATCAGTTCAAGACACCTCGGTACCTGTGGACATATCACCATGTCAAGACATCTCAATACCTGTGGACATCTTATCAGTTCAAGACACCTCGGTACCTGTGGACATATCACCATGTCAAGACATCTCAATACCTGTGGACATCTTATCAGTTCAAGACACCTCGGTACCTGTGGACATATCACCATGTCAAGACATCTCAATACCTGTGGACATCTTATCAGTTCAAGACACCTCGGTACCTGTGGACATATCACCATGTCAAGACATCTCAATACCTGTGGACATCTTATCAGTTCAAGACACCTCGGTACCTGTGGACATATCACCATGTCAAGACATCTCAATACCTGTGGATATCTTATCAGTTCAAGACACCTCGGTACCTGTGGACATATCACCATGTCAAGACATCTCAATACCTGTGGACATCTTATCAGTTCAAGACACCTCGGTACCTGTGGACATATCACCATGTCAAGACATCTCAATACCTGTGGACATCTTATCAGTTCAAGACACCTCGGTACCTGTGGACATATCACCATGTCAAGACATCTCAATACCTGTGGACATCTCACCAGGTCAATACACCTCAGAACGTGTGGACATCTCACCAGGTCAATACACTTCAGAACGTGTGGACATCTCACCAGGTCAATACACCTCGTTACCGATGGACATCTCACCAGCTCAAGACACCTCAGTACCGGTGGACATCTCAGCAGGTAAAGACATCTCAGTACCAGTGTACATCTCACCAGATCACGACACACCACTACCTGTGGACTTCTCACCTGGGCAAGACACCGCAGTACCTGTGGACATCTCACCATGTCAAGACAGATCAGTACCTGTGGACATCTCACCATGTCAAGACACCTCTGTACCTGTGGATATCTCAACAGGTCAAGACACCTCTGTACCTGTGGACATCTCAACAGGTCAAGACACTTCAGTACCTGTGGACATCTCACCATGTCAAGACAGATCAGTACCTGTGGACATCTCACCATGTCAAGACACCTCAGTACATGCGGACATCTCACCATGTCAAGACACCTCTGTACCTGTGGACATCTCAACAGGTCAAGACACTTCAGTACCTGTGGACATCTCACCATGTCAAGACACCTCAGTACCTTTAGACATCTCACCATGTCAAGACACCTCAGTGCCTGTGGACATCTCAACAGGTCAAGACACCTCAGTACATGCGGACATCTCAACAGATCATGACACTTCAGTACCTGTGGATATCTCACCATGTCAAGGCAGCTCAGTACCTGTGGACATCTCAACAGATCAAGACACCTCATTACCTGTGGACATCTCACCAAGTCAAGACACCTTAGTACCTGTGGACATCTCACCAGGTCAAGACACCTCAGTACCTGTGGACATCTCACCAGGTCAAGACTCTTCAGTAAGTGTGGACATCTCACCAGGTCAAGACACCTCAGTACTTGTGGACATCTCACCAAGTCAAGACACCTCATTACCTTTGGACATCTCACCAAATAAAGACACCTCAGTACCTTTGGATATCTCACCAAGTCAAGACACCTCAATACCTGTGGACATCTCACCAAGTCAAGACACCTCAGTACCTGTGGACATCTCACCAGGTCAGGACTCTTCAGTAACTGTGGACATCTCACCAGGTCAAGACACCTCAGTACTTGTGGACATCTCACCAAGTCAAGACACCTCAGTACCTGTGGACATCTCACCAAGTCAAGACTCTTCAGTAACTGTGGACATCTCATCAGGTCAAGACACCTCAGTACCTGTGGGCATCTCACCAGGTCAAGACTCCGCAGTACTTGTGAACATCTCACCAACTCAAGAAACCTCAGAACCGGTGGACATCTCACAAGGTCAAGACACTGTACTACCTGTGGACATCTCAACAGGTCAAGACTCCTCAGTACTTGTGGACATCTCACCAGGTCAAGATACCTCAGTACCTGTGGATATCTCACCAAGTCAAGACACCTCAGTACCTGTGGACATCTCACCAGGTCAAGACTCTTCAGTAACTGTGGACATCTCACCAGGTCAAGACACCTCAGTACTTGTGGACATCTCACCAAGTCAAGACACCTCAGTTTCTTTGGACATCTCACCAAGTAAAGACACCTCAGTACTTGTGGACATCTCACCAAGTCAAGACACCTCAATACCTGTGGACCTCTCACCAAGTCAAGACACCTCAGTACCTGTGGACATCTCACCAGGTCAAGACTCTTCGGTAACTGTGGACATCTCCTCAGGTCAAGACACCTCAGTACCTGTGGACATCTCACCAGGTCAAGACTCCGCAGTACTTGTGAACATCTCACCAACTCAAGAAACATCAGAACCGGTGGACATCTCACAAGGTCAAGACACTTTACTACCTGTGGACATCTCACCAGGTCAAGACTCCTCAGTACTTGTGGACATCTCACCAGGTCAAGATACCTCAGTACCTGTGGATATCTCACCAAGTCAAGACACCTCAGTACCTGTGGATATCTCACCAGGTCAAGACACCTCAGTACCTGTGGACATCTCACCAGGTCAAGACACCTCAGTACTTATGGACATATCACCAGGTCAAAACACATCAGTACCTGTGGACATCTCACCAAGTCAAGACACCACATTACCTGTGGACATATTAACAGGTCAAGGCACTTCAGTATCTGTGGACGTCTCACAAGGTCAAGACACCTCTGTACCTGTGGACCTCTCAACAGGTCAAGACACCTCTGTACCTGTGGACCTCTCAACAGGTCAAGACACCTCTGTACTTGTGGACAGCTCACCTAGGCGGGACACCTCAGTGTTTTTGGATGTCTCGCCAAACGTGGCTTATCATGACGATTTATCAGCAGCCAACCGTGACCGTAGTGGCAGGCGTGAGGACACGACAGAACTTGAGCCTGCATCAACCAGAAACACCTCTAGAGGTAACCGCAAAATATCACGAGGTGAAGACAGATCGCAAAGTAAGCAAGCCTCACGAGGCAGGGGCAGTGTGCCAGTTGAGGACATACCGCGAAGTAAGCAAGATTCACAAGACAGGGGCAGTGTGCCAGTTGAGGACATAATGCGAAGCAAGCAAGCCTCACGGGGCAGGGGCAGTGTGCCAGTTGAGGACATAACGCGAAGCAAGCAAGCCTCACGAGGCAGGGGCAGTGTGCCAGTTGAGGACATAATGCGAAGCAAGCAAGCCTCACGAGGCAGGGGCAGTGTGCCAGTTGAGGACATAATGCGAAGCAAGCAAGCCTCACGAGGCAGGGGCAGTGTGCCAGTTGAGGACATAACGCGAAGCAAGCAAGCCTCACGAGGCAGGGGCAGTGTGCCAGTTGAGGACATACCGCGAAGTAAGCAAGATTCACGAGACAGGGGCAGTGTGCCAGTTGAGGACATACCGCGAAGTAAGCAAGATTCACGAGACAGGGGCAGTGTGCCAGTTGAGGACATATCGCGAAGCAAGCAAGCCTCACGAGGCAGGGGCAGTGTGCCAGTTGAGGACATACCGCGAAGTAAGCAAGATTCACGAGACAGGGGCAGTGTGCCAGTTGAGGACATAACGCGAAGCAAGCAAGCCTCACGAGGCAGAGACAGTGTGCCAGTTGAGGACATAATGCGAAGCAAGCAAGCTTCACGAGGCAGGGGCAGTGTGCCAGTTGAGGACATAACGCGAAGTAAGCAAGATTCACGAGACAGGGGCAGTGTGCCAGTTGAGGACATAACGCGAAGCAAGCAAGCCTCACGAGGCAGAGACATGGGGAGGGATGTCGCATATAAGATGGACACCACATCTCATAGCAGTTCAATTAGTAGGAATGAACAGGAATTTAGTAATAACTCGTCCAGCTGTATAAACACACAGCACGAGGACTTCTCACTACACAAAGACATCACCACAAGGAAAGAATCCGACATGATATGTAGGCAGGCTTCAATTCCCTCCGAAAATTTTCAGTCCTCGGTGGACTGTGTTGCTGAAGCCTCACACACCACAAGTACAATAGCAGAAGGGGCCCTTGTTCCTGAGGACGTGTACAATAGCATAATGAAGTACAATCGTGTTGTTTTTACCAATGTACCTTTTAACGCGTCTATGCCCCTAATAAAACTTCACGTGGAGAAAAGTGGACGCATTTTCAGGCTGGAAAGAGAAGCAGATCAGGTATGGGTAACGTATCTTGAACGAAAGGGAGCCGAGCAGGCATTTAAATCTCGGCAATTTTTTTTGGGCCAACGGCTGTCCGTGTTCCGCCCAAAGAGAAGTACCTGTTCACTCTACCTTGGTGGACTAGATGACAACACTACTCAGGACGACATATTAAAGGTAATTTCTGAATTTGGTATGGTGGTAAAATTCAACCGCCCCAACCGCCCCGGCAGCTATTACTGCAGCCCGGCTAATTTCTGTTTTGTTGAAGTCGACGACACAGTGGCAGAAGTTATCCTGCAGGAAAAATGTATTAAAATAAATAATACGTTAGTGAAGGTTGAATTGTCCTGTAGGGGGCAGTCTAATAAGCCAACTTCAGGGCCCGCCATTGAAGACAGTGGAAGTTATAAGGTGCTCTTGGGACACTTACCTGAAGAAGCCTTGCATTGCCACCTTAGAACATATTTCTCTCAGTTTGGAGGATTGAAAAAAACATATATAAAAGGTAGGAATGGATTTTTGATTTTTGATTCTAAGGAGTCTGTACAGAATGTCCTCTCCTTGACTCACATACTATTTGGGCAGCAGGTAACACCATATTTAGAAAATGCACGAGAGGAGGAACGACTCTTCTTCCACGGCCTAAATCCCGAAATCACCGATGAAATGATTTCTCAGGAAATAAGCCGCTGGGGCACCGTGCTAGAGTTGGTTCGTCCAAAAGACAAGTACACAAACAATCTTGCCAACTACTGCTTCGTTACTTATGAGGAGTACGAAGTAACACAGGAGTTGTTGAAACGTGGCCACATCTATATTTGCCACAAAAAAATTCGCGTGAAACTTGCTGAAAAACCCCGCCGTTAGATGAGATATTAGGCTACATAAAACCACTCACACGAGTCATCAAGTAAGCGCTTTAATGTTTGTGTTGAAAAGGTATGATTAAGTACAAATATCACATGATGTTGATTAATTGATACATAATATATTATTTTCTTTGTTAGTATAGGTTTAGAGCAACGCCTTTTAGAAGTTAATATAGCATGTGTAAGCGCCAATAGTAGTTTCACACAATATACACTTCTCCCTGGAACAACTATTCAAGTCTGCCACTAGTTACGGCACCTCGTTCACCTCTGGGCCAGACCTGCTGTGTTATGTTAAGTGATGATTTGTATAATGTATAATGCTCAACCGTACCTAGTGCAACTAAGTTGACTGTTATACACATCAGTGACACCACTTTACCACCCCTGCCATCATTGTTTACCGCCAATGTCCATCATCCCCACCACCAGCGCTTACTATCCCTCCCAAATGTGTTTATCATCCCTGCCACCTATGTTTACCATCCCTGTCGCCAGTGTTTACCATCCTTGCCATTAGAGTCTATCACCCCTGCCACCAGTATTTACCACCCCTGCCACCAGTGTTTACCACCCCTGCCACCAGTGTTTACCACCCCTGCCACCAGTGTTTACTATCCTTGCCATTAGAGTCTATCACCCCTGCCACCAGTGTTTACCACCCCTGCCACCAGTGTTTACCATCCTTGCCATTTGAGTCTATCACCCCTGCCACCAGTATTTACCACCCCTGCCACCAGTATTTACCACCCCTGCCACCAGTGTTTACTACCCCTGCCATCTGCCTCGCTTAACTCCCTGTGTATTGCAGCTGTAGATTTAATTTATCCTTAGTTTTAAAGGGAACTTTACTGCTTTTTTATAGGTAATCTTACATTATTCTTGTCATTATTTGTAGGATATTTTTTATCTTCACCTGAAGACCACTTACTTGAACCTTATACTTTAATGCTCTGAGTTTATTTTTGTGACAAGGATAATGAATTTAATGATTTTTTACGTTTATTCAGTGATTTCTGTTGATAAAGTACAAGATTTATTTAATTATATATAGCGCATGTATACAGAAAGTTCATGACATATTTTGTTACAATACAATATATGGATTTATGTTATTCTTCTCTGATAAGAATATGTATTTTTGATCTTGATGGCATGTGTTTTATGATACTATATCATACTATACTTACAGCATTTACCTTTTAATTATTGTATCCAGTATTCAATATAGACTTGCAAACTAATGAGTCTTTCCTTTACTAGAACCAGAAGTTGTCACTCAGATATAATTATGCCAGTATGAAATTGGTAGAATTGATTGAAGTATAATAATGGTTGCCCCTCGTGTAACGAGGATGGCCGGCCCTAGGGCCACTTAGGCGTGAATTTGTTTAAGGTGTAGAAACTGTCGCCAACACATCAACCACACCCTGAGTTAACAAGTTGCATGACCCGGTGTCGAGGAATAGTCCGAGAAGACCGAACAACTCCCCAACTACACTGGCTAACCATTACCCCGAAACACGATCCGCAAATCGATTAACATGGGAGTTCCTAATTACTGCTGGGTAGACAGGCAAATGGCATAAAGAAACTTGCCTATAGTTTCACCCTGCCCGGGATCGAACCCGGGTCCACTCGTTTGCGAGGCGAGCATGATAATTACACTACAGGTCGCCTGAGTGAGGTAAGGTAGCCAACACAAGACGTTTTCAATCTCTTTCCCGTGGTTATCAGAGACGTTGTTTACATCCCCGTTGGCGTTGACTCGCCCGGCTCCGACACTGTTTGCACACGCTTTGGTGTTGGTTCACATCTAACTCCGTGTTCTGTGGCGTCAGTAGTTCGGGAAGAAGCTCCTATGACGTCACCGCCATCTCAGTACGGATTTTCAAAGATTCGTATAATTTTTCCCCTAGACTCGGGACACCATAGTTTCAACCCATTACATTACCTGTGCATTTATACATCTCAAATATGGAGAAAAAATAACATTGGAGCTTTCTTGTTCTGGGTCCTAGTGCACAGCGACCTGGGTCAGGGTTCACAAAAGTTCTGTACATTATTTTTTTCACTGAACCAGCAGCACCCAGCTGGCAGCACACCCAACTGAGAGCAACAGTGTAATAAAACTCCAATCACACCAACGTCGATCAAATTGATTTTTTTTTTACAAGAGTCCAATATCGTTATACAACTCACTGGAAGTAATAGAAAAAAATATATATACAGTATATATATATATATATATATATATATATATATATATATATATATATATATATATATATATATATATATATATATATATGTGTGTGTGTATATCAATCACACAAAGTGAGACTAGTGACAAAATCCTTTACCGCTGATACGATATTTGCCATTGTAATCAATGATCAAACGCTACAAATAAAATGGTTTTATTAGAGGGAGCGCGCAGGTAAAAAAGTGTAATATTTGGGGCTGCCACCTGTCTGAATACAACAGGTAATATTGGCCCTCCCCCACCTGTGTATAATTAAGCACTATATATATTGGACTAATCCAATCAAAGTATCAAATTGACGCGTATTTCATTTTAAACGTCAGATTTTTTATTTTCGCGTTTTACCCATTGTATTGTACAGTGGCCATAGTTTTACTGAGGATAGACTGAACAATGAAAATGTAAAAAAAAATATATATATATAAAACCTGATAGTTTTGTTCAGTTGGTCTATTTATATTTGGTTTAATTTACAACAGTTCCTGAACAAGATACGGACAATGACAAGGGAACATGTCTCCCTTCACTGAGAAGTAACATTTGACGCGCATCAGTAAACATATACTGTAAAATATTATTATCGTCGGTACATGGACAATCATGTTATGGTTAGGATATCCCAATTCTGTTTTTCGCAACATTGCCATTGAAATTTGAGCCAGTGACGCCGAAATTAACAGGGAACTTCCACTCCCCAGGGGCGAGGAGGGACTTATGCAATATCATATTTCAACAGTGCATGGTAAATAACGGCATAATTAGGCTGACCCTTCACCCAATGATCCCAACATCAACTGGGAACTTCCTCTCGCTACAGACAAAGTACCACAACAATGTCATGCTAAGCAATACCTGGAAACTAGAATTATGGCTCGAACCCTATACTGTACCTGTATGTTTAAAATTACAGGTAGACGGATTGACAGCATTAGGCTAGGCTATACTCGCTTATAAAATTACTAACATAGGTATTTTAGTTCATTTTAAAGAAATCAATAACTGACTGTTTGTATTTTTCGTTAGTAATGAATAATCCCGAGTACAGTGTTATCATACTTAAGGGAATACATTATAATGTTCAAAGGGCTGTGATAAACCTGTGGAATTAGGTAATTGTCCTGAAAGGGGTAAATCGTCGTACTCAAGAGGGTCAAATATATCTTACTAGGCTAATTTATTGTACTGGGGGGGGGGGGGGAAGTGTCATCGTCCTCAAGGAGTTACGATATCTTTCTCACTAGGGTAATTCTCTTGTACTCAAGGGGTTAAGTTATCATACTCAAGAAAATCAAGATATCTTACGCAATGTACTCGGGGAAATGTTATTCTACTCAAGTGGCAAGCAAAGTCGAAGGTCTACAAATGTCCCGAATTATGATAAAGTTTATGAACAGCAGAGGGTCAAATGGTGGTATAGAGGGGAGTGATTATATGTTGATCAGGACAAGTTGTGTGTGTGTGTTAGTGGTTGTATGTTGTAATGGTGGTAGTGATGATTGTGTGGTGGTGGTGGTAGTCAGGCTGGGTGTAACACGAGAGGTACAGATAATGGAGGGTGAGAGACCATCGGTCGTTGGGTAAATCTGTAACGCCTTCCGGTAGCAATCCAACTCGATATCGCTATCAGGTGTCTCTTGCTGACTGACCACCTCTCCTTCCTCCTTCACCATCATCCTTTTTTCCTCTTCCTCCACCACCCGTCCCTCCTCTTCCTCCACTCCACCACCCCTTCCTCTTCATTCACCACCACCACCACTCCTTCTTCCTCTTCATTCACCACCACCACCACTCCTTCCTCCTCTTCCACCACCACCTTCACTGTTTTAGGTTCATATTTTTGTTCTATTTCTGTGTGTGTGTGTGTGTGTGTGTGTGTGTGACCCTGGTAACAAAGGGACCATTTACACCAGCATCCAAGGCGTGTTGTGATAAGAGACATAAATGTAGCGAACTGGCAAGATGAAACACAAATACAATGCCAGTTAATATGTACAGTTCACCACACACACACGTCCGGCCCAGGTATAGACTCGGCCTTCTGTGCTCCCAGTTTCAATTTTATTCCATAATACTCTGAACATCCTACCTGGTAGGTTAGGTTAGCGAGTAAGGGTTTATTCTTCGTGTATGGCAGTTTGGCCGCTATTAGGAGCACGCTATTAGGAACACACGCTATTATCGTTCATAAGAAGAGCTGGTCTAGCACTTGAGTTATAACGTCTTTCACTTTTCCTGATAATATCTCATAAACCCTTACACTAATTTTATTTTTTATTTAGTTATTTAATTAGTATTTTTATTTTTATTTTTTTTTTTCATTTAGACTTTAAAAGGATAACAGTTGCGGGTCAGAGTTATCAAAGCTTGATTCAAATTCAGGTTAAGGTCCCAGGCATGGAAGAGGTTACTGGTTGTTGCTCAATGCAGTTCTATTCAAGAATTAAATAATTTGTCAATGGAGCTGAAAACATACCAAGTGGCACAGGGGGAGAGAGAGAGAGAGATTCATCAGAAGACGAATAACTCATAAAATCATAAATTGAGGAAATATTTAAGCACGTTGTTGAAAGAAGATAAAGAAAAGGATAATTGACACGTAATATATTTCTTTGTTTATTTCAAACTAGAATCCTTCATATATGGTGATGACTGGCAGCAACCACCACAGGTTTCCATAATCATAACGGAAATCAGCTCTTCCTGACAATATACTGTATGTCCAACGTAACGTAAGTGATCAAAGTTCTACATAATTATTTCCGCAATGTGATATTTTGAGGTAGTGCGAGGAATTAGACATCTGCTTAGGCTGGAGAACTGTTATTATTATTTGTATTTTACATAATATATTTTTATTATAAGGCGTACTACTGGTTTCTTAGATCGTATAGCACTGTATTTTTTTTACTATTATTTATTGCAGTTATTAGGTAGTAGGCAACTACCAAACAGGGAGGTACCACCGCTTGAGACGATATTGAAAGCATAATGTATTGTCTCATGGTAGACCCTGCTGTCATATGGCATCACGAAAATTGTGACCAAGTCTCAGGTTACTGATCTGACTTTCTGCCTCATTTACACAATTGCAGGGTCTCAAATGTTTCTCTCACTTTGACAACACAACATTCATAATTATATCCTTTCTCACTATTGATCGTTTTTTTTTTTTGGTCCTTTATTATTATTATTATATTTTTTTTATTAATTTTTTATTAATTATTATTATTATTATTATTATATTTTTTTATTAATTTTTTATTAATTATTATTATTATTATTATTATTATTATTATTATTATTATTATTATTATTATTATTATTATCATTATTATTATTATATTTTCGCTCCCAGGCCCTGGTGTGGGACATTGACCTGTAGCCTTGGTGGGCTAATCCTGTAAAAAAAATATACTTGAAATGTTGTATGCAGTCTTCATAATATGACATGACAGCCAACACCACCAGCAACTTCTTGGTCTAAATGAGATATTCGGAAAATAACAGTTCTAGGGAAACTAAGGACCAAACAGACTGTGAAGACCTACAGGAAGATCTCTGTCAGCTTCAAGAATGGTCGAAGAAATGGCTGTTAAGATTCAATGTCACGTAGTGTAAGAGGATGCACCTACGTCGTACCAACAGTTAGGAGGTATATCACATGTCCCAACGGGATGAAAAAATAGCATTAATGGAGACCGAATGTGAAAAGGACCTCGGTGTGTACAGCATGTTGACATTGAACTTGAAGTTCTCGGGCCGTTGTGAGAAGATGAATCAAGCAACTAAACTAGCTAGTCTTGTAAGAAGGTCGTTCAGTAATCTAAACGATTCGTCCCTCGTAATGATCCTCAAGAGTGAGGTGCTTCCCCATCTGGAGTAGATCACCCGTCTGGTTCCCTAGATATGCTACAGATTGTCAGTTGATTGAAAATGGCCAAAGGAGGGCCACCAGACTGGTGCCTGCACTACCGCACCTCCGTTACCCGGAGAGATTGGAACGCCTGCAACTGCCTAACTTATACTATAGACGGGCAAGGGGTGACTTGATTGAAGTTTATTATCACCTCAGAGGGCACTATTCAGTCGAGTGTTCATATCTGGAGCTGGCGGATGCCCGCCCCACAAGGGGTCACAGCTCAAGGTTGAAGAAGCCACAAGTACAGAAAATTGTGAGAGCAAACTTTTTCTGAGTGAGAATTGTGAACTCTTGAAATAATCTGACAGAGAGTTTTGTGACGATATACTATATAGTACGGTAGACCGTACAGTATATTATTGTAGCACCAAAATGTCATTAGAGAGAAGAAAAGACCTGACAAGAGGTTACAAGAGACCGAGCAGCATGGAGAGCTGCCATCAGGTAATCACGGCTAACCCTCACGAAAATGGAAAATGGCTGTAAAATGTTAATAATTATAAAATAAAAAAAAACATTGTTCTGGGTGGAGTAAATCTGAAGAAAAGATGGTTTGAAGAAGTTCTCAGATATCTTATTCAAACCTACAGTATTGGGTATGTTAATTTACCACTATGTATGATGTCATCCTCGTGAATAGGCATGATGACTTATCCTCTGGAGTACAATGATAGCCCCGTGAGCTTGATGAATTAGCCCCTTGAGTACAATTAGTTAGCCCCTTGAGTACGACGAATTTGTCCCTTACGCATATGATAACCTAACCCACTGAGTAGTGTCATCCTACTCAAGGGACTAGTTCATCCTACTCAAGGGACTAGTTCATCCTACTCAAGGGACTAGTTCATCCTACTCAAGGGACTAGTTCATCCTACTCAAGGGGCTAGTTCATCCTACTCAAGGGACTAGTTCATCCTACTCAAGGGGCTAGTTCATCCTACTCAAGGGGCTAGTTCATCCTACTCAAGGGACTAGTTCATCCTACTCAAGGGACTAGTTCATCCTACTCAAAGGGCTAGTTCATCCTACTCAAGGGGCTAGTTCATCCTACTCAAGGGACTAGTTCATCCTACTCAAGGGACTAGTTCATCCTACTCAAGGGGCTAGTTCATCCTACCCAAGGGGCTAGTTCATCCTACTCAAGGGGCTAGTTCATCCTACTCAAGGGACTAGTTCATCCTACTCAAGGGGCCAGTTCATCCTACTCAAAGGGCTAGTTCATCCTACTCAAGGGGCTAGTTCATCCTACTCAAGGGACTAGTTCATCCTACTCAAGGGACTAGTTCATCCTACTCAAGGGACTAGTTCATCCTACTCAAGGGACTAGTTCATCCTACTCAAGAGGCTAGTTCACCCTACTCAAGGGACTAATTCACCGTACTCGTGGAGTTAAATTATATCACTCAACAAGCTAATCCATGGTACTACATTCAAAGGGTTCAGGTTTAGTCGCTGGATTAAGTCAATATACTGGGGTAGTTAATCCCCCAAAAATTTATTTTGATTGTGGCTTCAGAGCAAAATTCACGTTTGTTAGAATGGCAGATTTATTTTGATGTATTAAATCCAATTATGCCAAACATTTTGTATTTCTACTATATAGTAAGGTCTAGATGTGCTTAACAGTAATATTTCTAAGTAAAAAATAAACAGTAATGCTGTGCTCATTAAACTATTTCAAGTCCAAAAATGCACTGCTTTAAAAAAAATAATCCAAATCGAAAATGGCCAAAATTATCCATGGACAGATTTTGAGCAGATTAGAGATTCTTGTCTGGTTTTAAGGTTGAAAAATTCACGCCACTCCTAAGAGCTCCAGCTTGGTGTCTCAGTTTCATGTTTAATATAAGCCACAATGGACTATCTACACGTTGGGAGCATATCGGGTAGGTTCCAATGTTTTATAACCCCTACAGTTCAGTGCTCGTCAATTATTGACGGGCGCCACATTTCCGAGGGTTATAAAACTACAGTACCTACACGTTGCTCTCGCTCGTCCACCGGATACTCTTCCTACGTCCCTGTATTCCGCTATGCTTGTATTATTTTTTTTTGAGAGGGGGGCTTAATAATACATTGAAGGGCTTGTTTCCAGACACTCTTTGAGTTATCATGAGCACAGCAGTCTCAGGCAGCGGCCAGTACAGCAGTCTCAGGCAGCGGCCAGTACAGCAGTTCCAGGCAGCGGCCAGCATAGCAGTCTCAGGCAGCAGCCAGCACAGCAGTCTCAAGCAGCGGCCAGCACAGCAGTCCCAGGCAGCGGCCAGCACAGCAGTCTCAGGCAGCGGCCAGCACAGCAGTCTCAGGCAGCGGCCAGCACAGCAGTCTCAGGCACCGGCCAGTACAGCAGTTCCAGGCAGCGGCCAGCACAGCAGTCTCAGGCAGCGGCCAGCACAGCAGTCTCAAGCAGCGGCCAGCACAGCAGTCTCAGGCAGCGACCAGCACAGCAGTCCCAGGCAGCGGCCAACACAGGAGTCTCAGGCAGTGGCCAGCACAGCCTCAGTCATGCCACCCATGCTTTAGTCACACCACCGTGCCACCCATGCCTCAGTCACATCACCCATGCCTCAGTTACACTAGCTATTCCTCAGTCACACAACCCATGCTTCAGTCACACTTTCCATGGCCTGCAAGCATTTTTTTAAGGCCAAGTAATTTCTGAAAAGGCTAATATGGCCTTAAGAGGTCAAACTTGGCAGCCCTGGTACTGGCCCTCGAATACCAAGAATCTTCGTTATGATAGTGTGTTCTGACCTCACTCAGTTGTGTTCTGACCTCACTGGAGGAAAGGTCACGGCAGGCTTAGCTCCCAGGGATTAATTGTCAGTAATGGCTAGTGCTACTTGTGAACAGGGCTGTGCCCTTCAGAGGGCTAAGGAAGAAATCTTCAAATCTTGAAATTAAAGGAAGTGATAGCAAGGATGAAGGAAGAAACGAGATAAGGAAAGCCCGTGTCTGACGAAAACTCAGGCGAATGGAAAGTTGTAAGAAGAGGGACGACCAAACTGGTGGTGAAAAAACACACCAAGGATACGACAACAACAGCTAAGTGTACCAACTCTTTCAGTCCTTTGATAGACGAATTGGACGTTAGCATAGTCAGGGACAAGGCTGACAAGGAAGGTACAAAAACCTTAATTGTTGGCTATTCCCAAGTACGGTACCTGGACAGAGCTTTTTGTGGTAAAAATAAAAATAGGATGAGGGTGTGTGTGCCAGGAGCTGGGGTGGGGGATATAGTTGACAGGATGGACAATATCTTGTCTGGTAATGGGAACAAACCCATTATCTGCCTCAGTGCAGGAGGCAATGATATTGGCCAGTGTAGGAGCGAGGAGCTTCTTGATAAGTTCAAGACTGTTATAGAACGTATTAGGTCGAAGGGAGGGATCCCTATCATATGTCTTGTCCTGCCTAGAAAGAGAGTTGGCAATGAATGGTTGTCAAGGGCAGTTGGTGTCAACGGCCGTCTTGACAGATATTGCAAGTCATTATTAGTCCCATTCATTGACAACTGGGACAACTTTTTCGGCAGAAGGGGCCTTTATGCTAGGGATGGAGTGCATCTGTCTAGGGATGGGGTGGCGACCCTGGCTGACTCTCTCGAAAGGGCAGTTTAAAGGATGTCGAAGTCTTTAAACTGCTCGGAGAACATATGAGCACGGGGGTGGAGGAGACTGCAGTGGGAGCAGGTAAACAAAGTGAAAGGTTACAGGGAAATAGTGCTAGGAATGATGACAAAACTAAATTAGGCAGGGAGTTAAAACATAAACGTGACAAAGAGAGGACTCAGAACAAGACGCAAACAGTAGAAGTATGAGAAACAAAATGGATGAAATCAGGGAGTTGGTATGTACCGAAAAAATCGATATAATAGCATTCACCGAAACATGGATAAACATAGACTCACGTGAGTTATCTGTCGAATACCAAATTGCAGGTTACAAATTATTCCATACAGATAGGCAGATTAGGAAAGAAGGTGGCGTAGCAATCTATGTCAGGGATAATCTGAACCAATTTGGATAGAATTAATCGATGGTTGGGAAAAATTAATCACAGGAGTAATATAGTGACCTCCTAATCTTGATAAAGTTAATGAGCGACTTATTTGGGATGAAATGTGCAAGGTTTCCATACACAAGAAAGTCTGTATAGTAGGCGACTTTAACTTTAGCCAAATAGATTGGATTGACCTTACGGGTAACTCAGAATCAGAGGATTTTCTTGAAACAATCCAGGTAGGGAACGAACTTGCTAACAGCGATCACAAAGAATTAAGATTCCAGTTAGAATTTCAGGGCAGCCACAAGAAAAATTCAACTAAAGTCCCAGATTTCAGAAGGGCAAACTTCGATAGTTTGAAGAGGCAGCTGGGAGAAGGGGTATCATGCTTGGGGGTGAATTACATGACCTCACATGAGGCGACCTCACACAATGTACCCACAGAGGGCGACCTCACCTTACCTGGAGACCTGATGGTTGAGGATGACCTGATAATGAGATCTGAGGTTGACCATTTCCACAACAATTTAAATAATGGGTTACTTAATGCACAAAGGCAGAACATACCTTACAGTAAACTCAGATCAAACAACAATGACCCTAAATGGATAAATAATTATTTAAATAACATTATTGGACAAAGGAAGGCTGTAGGTAGGAGAATAAATCGTGGTGAAGTTTACCTCCGAGATTATTATAAGGTATTGACCGGTAGGGTTAAGACCGAGATAAGAAAAGCAAAGAGGAATAATGAACTGAAGGTAGCAAGGGAGGCGAAGTCAAACCCCAAGGGATTCTATCAAATGTATCATACTAAAACACGAAAAAAAGATTGGACCAATCAGATACCGGCGAGCTAACTCATAACGAAGGAGAAATATTTTTCAACAGTTTTCAGTCCCGAAAATTTAAACATAATACCCGAGGCACCGGCTCTATACAGAGATAGTGAAGAAAATAAATTAAGCGAGATAGTAGTGACTAGTAACGATGTTAGTAAGCAATTAGACAAACTAAAGCCTAATAAGTCACCAGGTCCCGATGAGATATTTGCCATAGTATTAAAGGAATGTAAGGAAGAGCTTAGTATGCCCTTAGTTGTTTAACATGCCCTTAAAAACGGGTTTAGTACCAGAATCTTGGAGGATAGCTAATGTAATACCGATTTTCAAGAAGGGAGATAGATCACCTTGCTCTAACTACCGTGCAATCAGTCTAACAGCAATTGTAGACAAATTACTGGAAGCAATTATTTCAAACTCTATTCGAAATCACCTGGAGAAGCACAAGTTGATGAATGATTCCCAACATGGCTTCACAAGTGGGCGATCATGTCTAACTAATCTATTAACATTCTTTTCATCTGTTTTCGAAACAGTGGACGAGGGGCACAATTATGATGTGGTATATCTCGACTTTAGCAAAGCCTTCGACAGAGTCCTCCACGAAAGACTAATAAGAGAAGTGGAGACTCTCAGCATTAAAGAAGATATTCTAAAATGGATTTGGGCATGGTTACAGGACAGGAAACAGCGAGTGAGCATTAACGGTACTAAATCCGATTGGAGCAACGTCACTAGTGGAGTTCCCCAAGGCTCGGTACTTGGACCATTATTATTTATTATATACATAAACGACATAAATATCGGCGTAGACAGCAACATAAGTAGATTTGCTGATAACACTAAAATAGGGCGAGTAATTAAATTGATGAGGACTCTGTGGGGTTAACGTGATGTAGGATCGCACTAGGATGAAGGTGAGAAGGAAAACTCAGCAATGGCGTTATTTCCATTTTCCCGTGTGATTTTATCAAGATATATATATATATATATACAATCAACGACCTCACCAGCAAGGAATCGAACCCTCGACCTACTGGGTGTGACTAGGGAACGCTTACCGGCTAGGCCACAAGGACACTAGTGTCCTTGTGGCCTAGCCGGTAAGCGTTCCCTAGTCACACCCAGTAGGTCGAGGGTTCGATTCCTTGCTGGTGAGGTCGTTGATTGTATGTTCAAAGTCCGCGTGTTAAATGGACTAAAAATGAAGTATATATATATATATATATATATACAATGCAGTGCTAGGGAGTTGCTGTGTGGTGAGGAGCTTCTTGAGAGAAGGTCTTGTCTATTTGAGAGTGCTCAGTAGAATCCCCTTCACGGCGAGGCTGTGGGCTTATATACGAGTCCACCAGAAGTAAGCGTCGCTGTTGGCCGACCCGGCGCAGTCAGACGCTAGGCTTGTCAGAGAAACTCTCCACGGGATCGGCTGATCAGCGACTAACGGCAGTGGCAGTTGTAGGGGAGATTATCCACTACAACTCCACAAAACTACAGGAAGATCTAAACAAATTTTTCGAATGGTCTGAAAAATGGCAGATGAAACTCAATGTGGACAAATGTAAGGTACTCAGTATAAGAGATATAAACAGGGAAACCAGATACCAGATGAACTATGATGTTATTGAGAAATCCGGCTGCGAGAAAGATTTAGGAGTAATGATAAGTAGGAATCTTAAGCCAAGTAAACAATGTGTATTTGCTCGAAACATGGCTAATAAAGTACTTGGGTTCATACAAAGGAGTGTCAGTTACAAGACTAGCGAGGTCATCCTAAAACTATATTTTGCACTTGTGAGACCTCTGTGGGGTTTCGTGATGTTGAATCGCACATAGGATGGGGTGAGATGGGAAACTCAGCTATGGCGTTTTCTCTATATAAATATATTACATACAAAACAGTCTGGGGCTGGGAAGTTGCTGCTTGGTAGAGGAGTTACTGTGCAGGAGCTTCTTTAGAGGTATTGTGTGTTGCAGAGCTCTTGGTAGAATGGACTTCACGGCGAGGCTGGGAGCTTATATACACATCCACCGGAAGTAAGCGTCGCTGGTAACCGACCTACCCCCCCCCCCCCCTCCCACGAGTCCAGACGGCTAGGCTTGTCAGAGAAACACACCGGGTGGCCGAACCCCGCCGCGAGTCTAGACAGCTAGGCTTGTCAGAGAAACTTCGTCGCTGAATCGGCTCTTCAGCGACTAACGGCAGTGGCAGTTGTAGGGGAGAGTATCCACTACACCTCACTTGGAGTATACAGTTCAATTCTGGTCTTCATATTACAGAATGGATATAGAACCCTTGGAAGGAATTGAGAGCAGAATGACAAGACTAATCCCGGGCATTATGAACCTTGAGTACAAAGACGGGCTAAAACATCAAAATTTGCACTCCCTCGAGGGACGTAGAGTGAGGGGCGATATGATAAAGGTGTATAAATGGAAGTCAAACTATCCAACCAGGAGCGAACTCGTAACAATGGTTTGGAAATAGGACGAGTGGAACAAGTTAGCAAATATCATCATTAACTCGAATACGCTGGATAGCTTCAAGCATAGGTTGGATGGATGGTGAGCAATAGGGCTTGGGTGTAAATGGGACTGCCCAGTCTGGGCCAATAGGCCTGTAGTGGATTCCTCCCCTACAAACGCTGTTTGTCGCTGAGTAGCCGACCCTGCGAATTCCCCAGTGTATGCCTCGTGGTCTAGGTCAACCAGCGCCGCCTTACATGACGGAGGTCAACTATTAAGCCACGCCTACCTCCGCTATATAAAACCTGACCTCGTGGTGACCTACCTCTCTTTCTACCTACAGCCAGTCCTCAAGTAACACCACCTCCTCCACTCCTGCCTGGCGGCCCTCGCTCGTGCCGGCTAGCATGGCGACCCATAAGCTGGTCTTCCTCTGAGCACCCTCACCAAACAGCTCTCTCTACATCACGCTTGTAACCACGCTGCCACTTCCCAGCACCAAGCTGCATTATACATCCTATACAACATGTATACAGAGAGCACAGTGTGAGTTTCCTTTCTCCATCCCATCCTGAGTGTGAACCAAACATCTCGTACCCTACAAATGGTGACCCCCGGAGATTCGCACTCACACAGGATGGAGGAGAAACCGCTCACTCTCCCAGTCTTCAAGCAACATGGAAGACTGGCTTATCCACACAGAGGCAGCTCTCATCGGCTCTACAACTACTGTCTCTACACCGCAGGTTAGACACCCTAGAGCAGCACTGCTTCTCTTAGCAGACACCAGCTCCTCTTCCTGCCCCAAACACCACGTCCTACCGACCGACCCCAGCAGGCGCATCTGAGGACTCTCTACCTGCCGAGAGGGAAGCACAGCATTCATCGCTTCCACACACCGTTTATTTTTCCCTCAGGCACTCCCTACTACTGTCCTGCACCCTGCTGCTGTCGTGGACCCTTCTGCTGTTGTAGAACCTGCTCCTATCATAGACCCTCCTCCTGACGTCGCCCCTGACCCAGTCATCCCAGCCAGTGACCATGAGGACGCTGCCCCTGCAGCTACAGAATCACAACATTCATCGCCCCCACACACCCTTTTTCTCCCTCTCTTCTCCCACAGATCTCGTGTGTCTAGACAGTTGTCTCCCCTAACGGCCGGCTCATCCACGCCCTTGCCGTTATGTCTCACATGTGGCATGCACCGCCCGTTCTGCCTCACATATGCCATGCAACCCTGCAGACAACAAGTCTCCTACACCGCCTGGAGGGAAGGGGGAGTATTGTAGTGGATTCCTCCCCTACAACCGCTGTTTGTTGTTGAGTAGCCGATCCCGCGAATTCCCCAATGTATGCCTCGTGGTCTAGGTCAACCAGCGCCGCCTTACATGACGGAGGTCAACTATTAAGCCACGCCTACCTCCGCTATATAAGACCTGACCTCGTGGTGACCTACCTCTCTTTCTACCTACAGCCAGTCCTCAGGTAACACCACCTCCTCCGCTCCTGCCTGGCGGCCCTCGCTCCCGCCGGCGATCATGGCGACCCACAAGCTGGTCCTCCTCTGAGCACCCTCACCAACCAACTCTCTCTACTCAACGCTTGTAACCATGCTGCCTTCCCAGCACCAAGCTGCATTGTACATCCTATACAACATATATACAGAGAGCACATTGTGAGTTTCCTTTCTCCATCCCATCCTGAGTGTGAACCAAATAATCCCGTACCCCACAGGCCCTCTGCAGTTTCCTTCATTCTTAGGATCTTATGTATGTTAGCCAATAGTTTCACCTGGCTCACCTGTACACTTATGGCTCTAGCCATAAATAATAATAATAACTGATATTCAGTAAGTTTGACCAAGGACAGCTAAGAGAACCATAAGAGATTTATTTCTAGTAGAGTCCTTGGCAGCAGCAACTGGTGTTCTAAGGTTAGGGCCGTGTGGTCACCCAGCAAACCCAAAGTTGCTTCGCTGATCAGACAAGAAGCGGTGTTTCCAGCGTGGTACTACTTGTTGCTTAATGAAAACTGCTTCAAATAACTAGTAATAATCGCATTAAATGCTTATTGTTTGCCATTAAGTAATGTAGTGGTTGAACGTATAATTTCACGTGTTACAAAGTACTGTATCGGATAAAATACTCTCAAACTTAATGTTATGAATATTCCACGAAATAGGCTGTTAAGCCTTGAACGATATAAATTTGGAAAACAGACGAATCAAATTTAAAGAAACATACATAAACAATCCTAAAAAAGTTTTAATTGAGCATGATTAAGCTTAGTTAGTTTAATATTTCGGGAAATTTAAGAGGTTTCGTGTTTTGTTCGTGGTAAACTATATAACATTAACCAGCATGCTGTTAGGTCGTCAGGTCTCGACTGTAACCGACCACAATTTTCGCGGTTGTAAACAAAAATGGCGGACAAAGCGTTGGCGGCATTTGAATAATGTTATAGGCTGATGGAAAGGCGTCCAGACATCTCCCCTGAAGTGGTGCTAAGTCCCTAAATATCATGCAGCTGTTAAAACCGGAATGGATTAACCATGATGGTAAGGCGGCCAGACCCATGTAAGGTGTCCTGCCATAATGTTTACACCTTGTTTGGGTTTGTTTTCAGGTGGCAAGAAACAGGTTATTACAGGTGATTCGATTCATTAAGACATAGATGTACTTGAGATGTCTTTAAATAATCAAGAATATAATGGAATAATTGAGAGAAAAATGGTATACAATTAAAGTAATGGGGTAGAACAATTTAAAGGCCACCCATTTGTGGTGTTAAAAGGCTGAACAGTTATGGTGCTCGTACACATTAAATACCTAATGTAAGGCGAGTTAGGGTATATAACAGGATACATGGTAGCAATTTAGTGTATTACCGTGATTTGTAGATATTTTATTCAGTAAGATCATTGTACAGGTTCAGGTTGGTTCATCATGTAGTACACACAGGTATACAGTCAGTGATAAACAGTAAGTTGTTTCAACCAAAAGTAATCGTGGAGGAGATGGCTAACACCAGAACGCGTTGTTCGATTTCATTAATTTTTTTCCACATTCTATGGATGATAGTAAGTAATAAAATGATACGACAATACACCGAACCTAATAGAACCTGACCTAACCCACCAAAGAAACCTACCTAACCTTACCTAACTTCCAAACTCTCTGTCATATTAAACAGAAAGAACTTATTTTGATGTCTGGTACCAATGAAAGCAACTTTCTTGAAGTGTCATGGTGTAATTTAAATTTTTTTTTGTGAACGTGAGAGTACAGTATGATCAGACCGAGCGGGTTGGTTGTTGCACAGAGACAAACAGCTGATGACAACACGTGCCGACACGGCAGATATTTTTTTAGGAATATTTCGGTAAATAATTCATTTCTTAGTTTACAAAGCACGTAGAGACATCACCGTGTTTTATCCCGCAATTTCCCTCATCTTTCATCCCCTCTCCACTACAGGTGAATTATGATCATAGAGAAAAACCTAAAAAAAAATTGTACCTGTAATTAAAATAAAAAGTTTTCATATCATCTTCATTGCTAACTATCATTCAAAGAACATCTATGGAAAAATTAAAGAAATCGAACGACTCGTTCTGGTTTTAGCCATGTGTTCCAGTATTACCTAACCAAATATAACTTGAGAAAACCTCTAAAATCTATTGAGAAACAGCAGTGTTAGGCCATTAGATACAAACGATTCTTGAATAGTGATGTTTACTTAATCAAGTTTCATAACATAAAAATACTGAGGAATCGCCTGAAAAATCTCCACCCCAGCCCACTCCACCTGATGAATTCCCCTCCTTACAACAATTTTATAGTTACAGTAAAATAAGGTTAAAAAAATGCCAAATATTTATACTTCTTTCTTACATCTTTATTGGTAGGTTACCAGAAAAAAAAAGATAAAAATTTACCCAATATTGCAAAATACACAATACTGATTATATTGTATACAGTAGCAATATGGTGACACAAAGTTTCAAAAGCATTACTGGTATGTGAAAACGATCAGGCTACATGAATTTTTAAAGATAGAATTTAAAGTCTCATTTGCAACCACTAACAAATTTGTATCCATTATGTGGTGTCATTGTAGGTCTCGGGTCATGTAAGTGTGTGTGTGTCAGCTGTACAAGTCAGATCAAGGTCACATAGCCAATGTACATTTGACCTGTCCTCACCCAATGAATCTCCCCAGCCCATGCCACCAAAAGAATTCCCCCCCCCCCCACTATTGCTACCTGGGATGAAGATTCTTTATGTGATCCATACTGAATAACTATCTATCTTAATGTTTTGAGTACCTATTGGTAATTGTGTTTTTCTTATGGCTGTTTTGATGTCTCCTCTTTGCCCCTAGTCAATTGGGCAGCTCAAGCTTGATTATACAATGATATTGTTTCATAGAAGCCCTTTTAAGAAATTCATCTTTTGTATTACTGTACAGAAAGTCCTCGCTTAACGTCGGAGTTACGTTCCTAAAAACGTGTCGTTATATGAAACAACGTTAAGCGGATCAATTTTCCCCATAATAAATAGATAAAATACGGGAGTTATGTTCCTGAGCCTCCCTTTGCCCCATGAAATACATTACATATACAGAAAATCATTGCCATTTCTATACAAAATAGTGCATACATACAGTATAGTCTTGGTTTACGCTGTCAATTAAACCCGTGGAGGTTTGCTTAAAACGAGAAACGCGTAAACGAAATAACAGCATATGGGATTAATTGAAAAAGAGACTGGGCTGACCCCCAGACTACCCTTTTTCCGACAATACGTACGTTGTAGGAAAAATAACATCTTAATTTTATGATGGTATGCACACACAATATTTAAGTGAAATATCAATAATACTGTATTAGGTTTTTTAACACTTAGAGTACGTTAGTAGAAGAGATGGCTGGGCACACGGGGATGGGGGGTTGGTTACGAGGCAGAGGGCAGATTATTGGCCATCACTTGTATCAATTGTATCACTATCCACCACAGAGGCTTGCAGGGCCTCTTTGTCAAACCCCTCAAAGTCCATATAAGTCCATATCCTCACTATAATTATCACTATCACTGACTTGGGCCGGCTGTGGTGGGTGGCAGGTGAAGAACTCGGTAATGTTTTGATGACTGGGCGACCTTGTGCGCACCCTGCTCGCGCCGCTTGCACAACATGGTGGATGGCGGGAGGTTTGGATCCAAAAATGGCGCAGCTCGCCAGCCGCTCTCCGCGTAAAGGGGTACAAGCACCGCGGAATGTGAGCATTCCGGTTTCGGCAGGGTACCGTGGAAACGCGGAATGTGGGACCGCGTAAAGCGAAGGGTTGACTGTGTATATATATACATATATATATATATATATATATATATATATATATATATATATATATATATATATATATATATATATATATATAGAGAGAGAGAGAGAAAGAGATCACATTTTTTTCTTAAAAAAAGTATTTTTTCATGGGTTTTGGGTTTAATACAATCAGTACCGGGTAGTCATGCTTCTTTTTTTTACGCAAAATTAGTGAAATGTACCTAACCCTAATGTAACCTTACCTAATCCTAACTTTACTTCACCTAATGTTTACCTAACCTGACCTAACCTAATCTAATCTCTACCAAACCTAACATTAATTAACCTAATCTTTACCAAACCTAACATTACTTAACCTAATCTTTACCTAACCAAACCTAACCGGGAATTTTTCGGGACCAACCGGCAGGCAAAATTGGGTGAAAACGAATATATAAATGCCGGATTTTCACTTTTTTTTTTTTTTTTTTTATAGTGGACACTGTTGTAGTTTGTGCAAAGGTGTTCAAAAATTTACATTTCTAAAATTAACGTAACTTAATATTTGTTGGTATGAAAAACAGACCTAACCAAACAAACCCACCTAACCTTACTTAACTTCCTTACCCGGGAGGGGGGCGACCCCCCCCCCCCCCTCCCAGTATATTTAACAGAAAGAACTTACTATGATATGGTGAAATTTGAAGCATTTGCTGCACGTGAATTGATACGGCCGCATTGGCGTTTGTGCAACCCGGGTGGTGGAGTGATTTATTGTGATTGCGGGAATCGTCAGGGGTTGAGTAAGTGATGAACAAATTTCTTTCCAGTCTGAAATCACAGGGATTCCCGCAGTGCGGACAGTTTCTAGTTAAAGGAACAATGCCGTGGTCTTTGAACAATTGAAGGGTCTCGTTGTCTTTATCCCTAAATTCGCAAATTACGTCCATGTAAGACAGGTGACAAACTTCACACGTCATGCTGAAAATGAAACTGCCACGAGCCCAGGGAAAAGCGTCGCAGCAGAGTGCGGCCCCATTACCGCTGGGAAAACAAATTAGTGCTTGCCTAGGTGCCTAATTATCTACAAAACGGGACATTTGCACACGAAATGGTTGCCATATCGGAACTCATCGATGAAAATAAAGTAAGAAAATAAAAATAATATAAATAACTCGTTCGCGGGTTAATCCTATATATTAACCACCTAACCTAAACTAACCTTTATCTAAGCTAACCTTAACATGACTTACCTAACCTTACATTTAAAATGCATAATGGTTAAAATGCATAATACAGTAGAAGTCCAAAAATCCGGACTGCTTGGGGATTGGGTCGGTCCAGATTTTCAGATTTTCCGGATTCTCAGGCAGTACTTTTAAAATTCAAATTTAAGGAGGAATAAAGAAGAGATGAACAGGTACATTTTGATAATTTATTCATTAGCAAATATAGCATGCTTCGTTTATCAAAACGAGCACTTTTAAAGAAAAAGCTGTGAATTCTAGAATTTTATTCTTTGCCTTTTTTGTATCATAAATTGTAGACTTTCCAATGTCGTATGTTTCCATTAGAACAGTATTGTTCACACCACGTTCTATTTTCTTAATTATTTCAAGTTTGTCACTCAATTTCAAAGTGTTTTTCTTTCTCTTCGCACAACGAAGTTTATCTACTTTAGGAGCCATTATTATGGGCTTGTACAGTACTCAGTAAATGGAAAGAGTAGGACTCAAAATTACATACGGGGTCACAGTTTGAGTGCTCGTTTTAAAGTGGCGACCGCGTGGTCGCTTGTTGTCGCTGTGCAGCTGTGGCGCTCACGCATGCGCGTATACACATAAAAGCCCGCTAAAAAAAAATCAAAAAGTCCGGATTTCTGGCATCCGGATTTTTGGAGTTTTACTGTAGTGGCATCCTAAGTTACACTTATACAGTATATCATCAACATATTTATATATATGTTGGAGAAATGATTATATAAAGTTTGTTATCTCTGCAAATGTATTTTTTTTTAAATGAAATTGAAAATTTTCCAGAGAACTTAATTGTTTGTCATGTGCGTTGTGACTTTCTAAGGTTAGGTCGGGTAACATTAGATAAGGTTAGGTTCTGTTAGGGTAAGATGCATTTCACTAATTTTACAGTGAAAAAAATCACTACCAAGTGCATCGGATAAAAAACCTATGAACATAATTTTTACCCCTCTTTTTATTAGGTATGGTGAATTTAGATTGGGTTATGTATGATTTAACTCTGAGTCATGGGTAGTTCTTGGATACTTGGCAGAATAACTTGTACAGTAATAACGTTGTCCGAGCAAAGGCGGAGTCTAGGCAAAAATGTTCACTTGACCTCATAATTGGCTTTCATTACTGATGGATATTTACTTCTGTACCACATTAATAGGGTCTATCTGCAAGTTTACTTTGTCATAAAAAAATTTTTTTATCATGAATGTGGACAATAAAAATCTTCTATTTTGGTACAAATTACTTGAAAAGTTGTAAGAAGACAAAAGCTGCAACTTCCGTTCTGCTATACTGCCAGACAGGGGTCACTAAATCTAAGGGGATAACTTAACTCTAATCTTAATTTCTAAGGGTCGCTGCCACCAGACCCCCTCTGGACAGCATGTAGCTCGTTAGGTAGCGGGCAGAGCGGACTAGGCATTGGGTTAGGTTTTCCATTGATCAGATCGATAAGGGTAAAGAAGGGTGAAACCATAACATGTCTTCATTGATTTATTTCTTATAAAACACACTGGCAAAAAAAAACACATACAACCACACTGTGGACCATAATTCCAAGGCCTGTCCCAGGGTATAGCACTGGCGCCTCTAACAACTGTTGTTGTGGTCGGTTACACTCCGACCCGAGATGGGTCTGGGGTCCTCGGCCCACGAGGTAGAGTAGAGCCGATTAATCATGACGAATCAGCGCCATCACTCCTATATTGACCACTGCTGGGTATCCACCGGCTCCGAGCGACCGGTGGGTTTCAATTAAGCCCACCCTCGATCTGGAGACAAACGGGAATCAGCGTCAGGGGACTGAGAAACATGACAACACCAACAAACTCTCTTGTCTAGACGACAGACGTATTTACGTTATATTACTTCTACACTGGGTGAATGACAATTCAACTGTTAAATCATGACCACTGGTGAACACTGATAATCACTACAATTGACTGAATTAACTGAATGGCTAGGAAACAGAACATACCTGGAGACAAACGGGAATCAGCGTCAGGGAACGCTGATGCCTCGCCATCTCGAGCTTATATACCCCTGAGTTGCCAGCGATTGCTACTCATGCAATGACAATAATCACAAACAAACTAACTGTTACTCATTCAAAGATGACCCTCAGTTGACAAAGGTCTGGCGAATTACTTGGGTTGATTTACACAAACTAATTCAAGATTGAGCTTCCCAGGAGAAAGTGGAATAAACAACGTATTGATAACTGTCTTCACAAAGGCGGGGCTTACTGGGAGGGATCGCGAGGATAAACACGCTCCTGAGATTCTACAAGCGCGGTGGATTTGAATATTATGTAGCGTAATATGAATTAAATGGGATTTTTAGGGATGACAATGAGGTGCTCAGTACACTGCAAGAAATAGAAACACTCAAGCCTCTTCTTATCGTAAAAAAATTTACTAATTAGACAAACTGTAATATCGTATTTTAGTGTGTTGATTTACAAAACATTTTCTTCCTTAGTCTATGATAAAACACGTCTAACAAGCATTATTACAACATATATTATTAATTTTTGTTATGTAATTGGGAATAGCGACTACTATATCCGGGTTGAGCGTGTTACAGCACCTAAGGAGGTCCTTTAAGTTACGTCCTCGAATACAGACTCAGTTACGGGGTCCGCTGCCAAATATTTGTTTTGAGTATACCTATCAGAGACTGAAAGTCACAGTTACGGGGTAAACAAAGAGATACAGTCCCGTAAATGCTTTTAGTATGTGGCCCCAGTACTGCAAGTTGTCGGCTTAGGTTTTGTGTGCCTACCATTTTAGAAAAAGACATGACAGACTTCCACACCATGCCAGTGGACTGCTTGATGATCAAAAACAACAAAAAAAAAACTTTTTTTTTTCTTGGTCCACCACCAGGTTTAGTCAGTGCATACAAAAAAATAAATGATACCGAAATACTTGAGATATTTACTTAAGTCTCTTCCTGATTGCAGTATTAAGATTGGTAAAATTATTGTTTCGGTCCTCCACTTATTTGGAAGTTGAAATTATACATTCAAAATACTGTAACATTAAAAACCATCGGAAAAACATAATTACAGTACAACTTAACCTAAAATCCTAAAATTAACTGGATGACCAAAACGATAATTGTACCTTAAAATTGTAATGTTCATTTATAAATTTATTTTCTGTGATTGTTTTACAAATATTTTCAACTGTTCTCTTAAACTGACCTAACTTACTCAACAATAAAGGTTCAGATTAAAAGTGTACTGTACAGTATAATGCATGTGAATGGTGCAGACACTTAAGATTTGGACCTTCATTAGTTTCAGAATCCTGTAGAAAATTATAAACTTGGATTGTCAAATGATTTCTACTTGTTCCATGTCTGTTTCAGGGGGCAAGGCTATCTTCAGTGTAGATCTGCACCCAGATGGTACTCGTTTTGCTACTGGTGGACAAGGTCAGGATTCATCTGGACGAGTTGTAGTGTGGAATCTAAAACCTGTTGTATTTGAGAAGTACGAGGAGGATGAAAAGGTAACGTATAACTTTGCCATATTTGCAATTACCTGCATTTTTTTAATCGGCCATTGTCAGACTTATTTAATGATTAGTAGCAGATTGAATTTATACTGTAAGCTGGTATTGTAGTAATTTTGCATCACAAATTTTGACAACTTTTCAGTTGATCTTTTGTAAGTGAAAAGTGTCTGGCATGTATATGTTCTGGTCTCCAGGACAACAGTGTGTGACCAAAATTTATTATCAGAACAGGAAGATTGGGATTAAAGAGAAAACTGGATGAAAGGGAAGAGAAAGGAGAGAGCAGGAAATAAAGTCTTTAGCATGATTTCAGTAATTTTTTTGAAGTAATTTTGATTTTGGAATTTTTTTGAACATAGAACCAAAACTTTTTTTGTGTCAAGTCATCAGAGATAAGTGTTAATGTCAGACCAGCTTGTGCATGAGTTATTATAGATTACACATATGTCTTGAGATTGTCTTAGCTTGTACAAAGAGCTGTACTCATAGTAGCTTACACAATATAGTGTATGTGCTGCATAATTTTGTAATAAAAGCTTGTTCAGAATGAACACCAAGTTGCAAAACTTTCAAGTTTAGGCTATTTCCACAAGGGGTTGAAGAGGTGCACAAAAATTTCTGGCCTTCCTTTTATTGTCTACAGTTTTTTTTTATTTTGTAGAAGATGCCTTTGACAGGTGCAAAATTTGATAGAAATCAAAATTATTAACCATCTCGTGGTCTTTCGACGCAGATTGCGTCACTAAGCACTCCCATGCTGGCCTGGCCCGGCCCCTTCTGCTCAGCCATATCTCACACTGAGAGCATCCTTCCATAAGCAGAAGTGCTGGAACAGTAGAATGGCCCTATCAACCTCCTCAGTTCCTCCCACTAGTCTTGTGGGATGGCAGATGCATCTCTAAGTGTGAAATTTAGGTCTAGATCGCTCTACCCAATGTTTACTAAAATGGAAAAACCGCTCCTGTTTCCAACACAACCTGCATAGAGAGATTTGAGGGGGCGAGATTTCCGAACATGACTAGGAGTACCAGAGGGTTAACTGCATTATGAATAGGCAGTTGAGGTGTTACATTGACACCTGCATGACCTGGGGATATCATTAGCACTTACTATTCCCTCATATTTACAAATATCATTAATTCTTTTAATGGTAGGCACCTTAAGTTGGGCTCATCCAGTCTTTTGATTCTCTTTTTATTATTTCATAAGTTTTGTTAATAGTTGAGTGTTATACAGTACTACAGTATACCAATGTGTTTTCAGAAGGTTTGTTTAAAAAAAAAAGAACAAAAGAATTTATATCCAAGAAAATAAATTTTCTGGGTTCCTCTCTACAGTACTGTACTGTATATATACCATACATGTTTCCATATCACCATGGTCCTAAATTCTCTTGTCAGTAATTTATGTCATTAATAAACTAGTAATTTGTCGGTAATAAAAATTCATTTAACTTCCAGTTGAATTTGTTTTTTGCCAGAAATGTTAGCATAAGTTTTTGAAGGGTCGAAAAATACTGTGAGAAAAGGTAGTACAGTAATAGCAGTTTGAGGTTAGGTTACGTTTACTAGGTTGACATAAGTTAAGTTGCTTGCAGTATGTTTGGGTTATGAATATGAAATGACATAGGGAGCGTTTTTTCTCAGAAAAAATATCGGAACAGATTAGTATTCATTGTAGACACCAGAACTGGATGGTTGGAGGGCTTAAGGAGGAAGGAATGGCAAAAGGTGTATATGGTACTGTATGCTTGTATAGGGGAAAAGAAAAGTGAGGATAAATTATGGATGATAAGAAGCAAAACATTTCAGGCTTTTTTCACCTGGTGGTTTTGGGGAGATCAGATCTCAAAGGTCAAGGTCATGTCAACGAAATTGTCACCAATTGGTCATGTACACCATTGCTGAGAACTGGGTGGATGCACACTAGCCGCATACCCCCTACGAAGGTGAAGAGGCTGATTGGTTTGCCCCATCGGCTCTGGTCATGTGGACGCAGTACTGTATCTCATGACTTGAGTGTGGATATTGACCAGTTTTATTTTATTTACATTCTTAGATGAGCTTCTGGAATTTTCTAGCCAGTGGGGACATGTGTGTTTTACAAAGAAGTTTATTCAATTTCTTTTATTTGTGTGTGTGTGTGTGTGTGTGTATGTAATAATAATAATAATTAACAGTTAATTGAAAAAAGTTCTGCAGCCCGAAGGCTGAAAATATACATTGGACATAAATGACTTATTACATACATTATCATTGGTGGCTTAACAAAAACCTTCATAAAAGAAAGGTAAAGGAACATACAGTGAACATACAGATTAATGTTTACAGTGGAGGTCACATAGGTCATGTGCGCTGAGGTGTTGAACAGCAGACACGTAGTATAGTAACTCCCTCACAGATGGTGTTATGAGGGGCATCACGTGGTGTAGTAGTTCCCTCACAGATGGTGTTATGAGGGGCTTGACGTTGTGTAGTAATTCCCTCACAGATGGTGTTGTGAGGGGCCTGATGTGGTGTAGTAATTCCTTCACAGATGGTGTTATGGGGGACCTGACGTGGTGTAGTAATTCCCTCACAGGTGGTGTTATGAGGGCCTCACATGGTGTAGTAATTCCCTCACAGATGGTGTTATGAGGAACCTCACTGATGCTGTAGCAACTCATTCACTATGTGGTGTCGTAGCATCATGGGGACCTTACTCACTTGAGTCCCAGGCCTCCCTATCGTGGACGGATTAACACATAACTGGTGTTGTTGAGTCTCGGGCAGTTATCATTGGGTACCTGGGACCTCACTATGCAAAGGTTAGCTTGGGTATGACTCGGCTGTTATCTGTTGAGTTGTGTTCTCACTGACTTAAGCACTGCTCACCACTATTCAACACTGGTTCCATTCCTTTCCTAAATGAAATAATAACTTCTGGCGAGAACTTATTGATATTCTGGTGGGGAGGAGGGCTCAGGGGAGGGAGTTGGTATGGGCCAACATAACAGTTGTCTTGGCTGCTGCCAAAGCAGCGCCAGGTACGTCTTGACCTTCGGTGGTGTGTGTGTGGGGGGGGCGGGGGGGTCTCATGGGTCTTCTCAGTCATCTCCATTCCACCAATATTACCATTGCAAAGTCTTAAATCTTTGTATCTCTTTATCCTATCATCTTCCTGTTCTTGAAGCTATTTTTTTTTATCATGTCATTTCAAATTTTTTTAAGTAAATAACTTTTTCCGTTTTATTGTACTACTGTGCAGTACTTGTACATATCACCTACAGCCACTCATGATACCACAACAGCCCTTTTTACTTCCATTTCCACCATGCACATAATACAAGCTACAATATATTTTAAGACTACTTACTGTGTTCCTCATGAGTTTTCCATCCCAAGATTTTTGTATAACAACCCCCCCCCCCCAACCCCATCCCAAACACTTGTATGAAGAGCAATCAAGATTTGCACATTTGCATCCCAAATTGCCCCCTTTTTCTCTCTCTCCCTTGATTCCATCTCAACCTGCTTCCAAGTGCTTAAGACATTCACTGTCAGAAGAACTGATGATTAAGACCTTTCCTCATATACTTTTATTTATTCATTTTTATGATAGTACAGTATACAGTATGTTTTTTGGATGTTTAAGTCTTGTTCGCCCTCATTAAAAAACACATCTGTACTGTACATATAGTATTCCACAAAAGTACACACATGGGTATACTATAACATCATAATGACACATTACTATACTGCATTTCCATATGACAATCATGGTTCTTATTGTCCATACAACACTTATGTTTTAGTACGTTTCATGTATGGTTATATTGAGGGTAGGTGTGAAGAATTTTTGATAAACATATAATTTTTAATGTGTCCGTGCTGCCATCTTACAGTACAGTATAAGGTAATATTAAAGTCTTGGATGAAAAAATATCATTATTCATCATGTGTTATATATAGTACATTACAGTATTTCCATATATTTTTTTTAAGTCTTATTTTATTTTTATTTATTATTTGGTTCTTGTTTACTTTTTTTCCTTTTGAGATTCATAACAACATTATCCTCTGAGTTTTAAAACCCCTCATTGACTAGTGTACTCATAATACCACCATCCACTACACATAACCTGCTTCTTTACTGCCATTGAGGTAGGTAAGCACTTCTAGATCAGCTCCATCTCCAGTGTCCTATAAAGGCTTCATGTCTGTACACCAGTGCCATGTTGGAAATGGCTCTATTTAAGCTTTGTGTTTTAATGTTAGGAGCACTTAGAGAGAGAGAGAGCAACATCCTGCATCAGTACATGTGTGTCCATACCATCATTATATGCATGTAACTCACACATGTATATGTATGCAGACATTGGCATGACTTATGTTATTATGTGTATATATGATTTATTTTTCCATGTTTTAATGTTGCTTGTACATACCTTACATTGATTTTGGTATTGTGTCATGAGGTTAATGTATTGCTGCTGTACCCCAAATGCTTCTTGTTGTCTCAGATTACTACCACTCACCAGAACACTTCAGTGGACTGAGTTTGTTGTGGGTTTCTTTGTGAAGCCTCATTTGACTTCTTTAATTTTTTACTGGTCAGTTAAAAGGTTTATGGATCAGCTAACAGGGTTACATGACGACTCATCTTAAGTTTTATACTAAATTATATTATCCATGTTACCTGAATGCCCATAGTGTTTGATTTAAAATATGAGAAGTTTGCCTGAAACCTGCATGATTGTAACTTGAAGTACATTATTAATTTCACAATATAGAATGGCTTCCATCACTAATTGGTACACAAGGCTGAGCACGAAGTACCTGTACTTTGATAAATATTTATAAATGCTACCAAGAATATTGAATTATCGTGGACCAGTTTTTTTAATAGATGTATAATTGATTCATAAGTTGACTATGATTGTCAGTAAGTTTACCCTTACCATATTTTTATTTTTGTATTTTTCATTCACTAATACTTGTATTCAGAAACAATGTACAATGTGTCCCTTATGCCTCATGTTAAATAAAATCTTACCAACAGACTGCCAACTATTTCAACAGTAACTGGAAAGATCATATAGATAATTAAAAAGAGTATACATTTATCTTGTGTATAATGCAGTAATAATTTTTATAGTTTTGTTTAAAAGTTATGTTCCTGATATTACATCTAATATAACTTTTAGAGACATAATATTGCTTTGTAGTATGGTGCCTGTTTATTCTTCAATGTTAAAAAGATAGAGTGAAACCTCCATATAACGGACTTTATCTCTCCACGGACACCTCAATATAACGGACTTTCCTTCTCTATCAACTGTTATTCGCTGAAGGAGGTTTCACATCTTTTATACAGTACCCTCGATATTATGGACCATCTTCTCCATATAGTTCTTTAAATAGAGGTTTAACTGTATGTTTGTATTGAAAGGTCCACTGAAAAGCCTCGAATCAATAATTGAAAGCAGCCCAATGATCGTTTCACACCTTATAGGAACAAATGTGTCTCTATTGTCTTTATTCCTTTCCCACTTCTGTATGAGGTGATTCAAGGGGTACAAGAAGTGGGGAAACAGGGGGAGAGTGATGAAAGACAACTGTGGAAAGTGACAAGAAAGGGCTAGAATATAAGGAAATACCGCACATCCTTAACATAAATAGAGTGTGCAGGGTGAAACTTAGCCACTACTGACATGCTGTGCTTCATATCAGTTCTCTCGGAATGTACTGTACTGTACGTACTACCCTAATATACCTTGGTTTAGTTTTAGGGTAGAAATCTTTAAGCCACACATCCACAACATTGCTAAAACTGCCTCCTGAAAGCTGGAAATGCTGTACAAAGGCCGTAGCTACTTCACTCCTGAGCAGTTGCTTCAAGTTTATAAAGGATTCGTTCGTCCTAGCTTGGAGTACTGCTCTCACATCTGGGGTGGCTCTTCTTCTGTCCAACTGTTAGATAGGGTGGAATCAAAGGCATTTCATCTTATTAACTCTCCTCTCCCTTAGTTGATAGTCCCTTTCTTTTTGCCGCATTGTTGCTTCACTCTCTTTTACAGGTACAGTACTTTAATGGGCAATGTTTGGTATCCTGTGTACCGCCAGCAAGGCCGCGGGCTCATAACACTCATCTTGCCCTCTGTGCCCACTGTTTCTGTGTGAATGTCGGTCACACTAGAATTACCTGTTATAGTACATCCTTCTTTCCTTACACACCCAAACTGTGGAGTGCTCTGCCATTTTCTTTGTTTCCATGCTCTTACAATCTGTCTCGCTTCAAAAAGCTGGTTTTCCAACATCTTTGTGGTGTAGAATAATAAAATCTTTTTCTCTTCTACAGTATTTTTAATTTCTTTTTACTCTTATATTTTTGCCCCCCAGGCTCCGTTGTGGGTCAATGACCTGTGCTCGGGTGGGCTGTTCCCCGTAAAAAAAAAATTAAGTAAATAATTTAAGACTTTGTGGAACCCATGACAATTTTGCTTTATTCTATGACCACCTTTTGGATTTACAGCACTTTATATTTATGATATGTGTAGAGTACTGTATCATAAAATGCAGGAGTGCAGTACAGTATATTGCATTTTAAGGTGAAAAAATCTAAAGCAAATGTAACATATGATTACGTTTTTTTTTTTTTTTTTTTTTTTTTTTTTTTTTTTTAGTTTTGTGTCCATTTTTTATTAGCACTTAAATACTGTACAGTTGAGTGCATTTACGCGGTCAATTGAACCCGTGGAGGCCTGCGTAAAATGAGAAACGTGTAAATGAAATAACAGAACATATGGGATTAATTGAAATAGAGACTGGGCCGACCCCCACACTCCACTTTTTCCGACACAATACCTACGTTGTAGTAAAAATAACATCTTAATTTTATGATGGTATGCTCACACAATTAATATTTAAGAGAAATACAGTCGCCTGGTTAATGTCCATTCAAATAATGGATTCAACTCCCCTCCCCCCCCCCCCCTTCCTCTTCCCACGCTCGCTAGCTCCTCCCTCTCTGAGAAATGTTTGGGTGAAAACACTAGATTTTAAGGTATAGTAATAAATAATACCTCAGACTAAAGTTAGGATGATATAATTGACATTGCTGGATTCCTTGCAGGACAGGGAATATTTTGAATGTAAACGCCATATATTTTGCACAAAAGATAAAATGTTTGCTAATTTTCATCATCTTAAATTACATCTAAAATTTGTATGTCTAATGCAAATTTTAAGATGTTTATATTTAAAATGATCACCATCTTGTAAGAATTCTAGCAATGTAAATTATATTCTGGCCGGGTAATTTGTATGAATTTTATGAACTAAAAACAAATTTCTTCAGTAAATAACAAATTATACTTCACCCAGACACTATCTGTCAATCAAAATACCCCACCTCCCACGCCCCCCCCCCCCCTCTCTTCCCATGCTTGCTGGGTCCCTCCCTCCCTCCCTCCCTACCCCCCACTCCCCACTCCCCACCTTCCCTCCCTTCCAGAGAAATGTTTGGGTTAAAACAGTATACAGTGACCCCTCGGTTAACGAACTCAATCAGTTCCAGAAGGTCGTTCGTTAACCGAAACCATTGTTTCAATGGGTTTTTAGGTAATTGGTTCCAGCTCACCGAAAATTTTCTGAATTCATCAAAAATGGTAGAAAAGTTCACTTACTTTGAGGTGTGTATGTAGAAAGCTCCTGGATGATGATGATGATGGGAATTAGAATGAGGGTGGAGGAGAAGGAAGAAGAAAAGGCATTGGGGTGGAAGAGAAGTCACCCCATGGTGCCATTTCATCCATAAAATTTTAGTTCTCTTGGTGTATTTCAAGATTATTTTCTTTAAATCAACACTGCACTGCATTATATATTGTCAATACAGTTCGTCCCCGAGTTACGTACATCCGACTTACGTACAAACGGCCGATACGTACATCGTTTCTGAAGTCTTTAATTGCAAAAATATTGTCTTAAAAGGGCGAGCAATTTTTAAATTTGGCGGGCGAGCCAGCCGCACCGCGCCGCCACTATCACTGACCATGCAGACGACACGCTAGACGCACCAAAACAACAAGTGTGGTCATTGTGCATACAGTACTTCTCCTGTGAATTTCTGCCCTATTTTGTACACTTTACTCTGTGTGCAATGACTGGTGTAAAGCGTAAGAGTGGTGAAGCCAGTGGGAGTGCTACGAAACGTCAAGCATGTTTGCATTTGATAAGTTGTATTAATTACCACCAGATAACATTATAGGGTTGGGGGATTTTCGAGTTACGTACATTTCGAGTTAAGTACAACCTTTTGGTCCCCATTATGTACGTAACTTGGGGACTTACTGTATGTAAAATATATTTCAAAATGACCAATAATTTGCTTGGAACACAGAAAAAAAGCATTTAGTTGAAGAGAGTCTCAAGCAAGATGTTACCTCCACTGAAAACAGAGAGAGACTAACGCCTGTCTGGTGTGTTAACAGGCTGGATGGCACGCCAGAAACTAGTTTCTTTACCTTCAATTATGTTCAATAATTGTTAAAATGACTAAAAAAGTTAATATTAAACTTTTAAAATCATTGAATAGTATAAACTTCTTGATATTTACTACAATAGTAAGGAATTTAAGCCCTAGAACCGATTAATGTATTGGCGGACTGATACTAAAGCTGGTTGCCCGGTCAGTGCAAGCGAAAACATGTTGAGGTCGGTTCGTAAGATATTCGTTAACCGAATTTTTGTTCGTTAACCAAATTGAAGGTCCTTATGGAAGGCAGTTCGTTAACCGAAATTTCGTTAACCGAGGCGTTCGTTAAACGAGGGGTCACTGTATTTACATTTTTAGTAATAAATAATACCTCAAACTAAAGTTAGGATAATGTAATTGACATTGCTGGATTCCTTGCAGGACAGGGAATATTTTGAAGGTAAACGTAATATATTTTGCACAAAAGATATAATGTTTGCTAATTTTCATCATCTCCTTAAATTACATCTAAAATTTGTATGTCTAATGCAAATTTTTAGATGTTTATATTTAAAATGATCACCATCATGTAAGGATTCCAGCAATGTAAATTATATATTTTATGAGCTAAAAACATATACAGAGTATATCTTCGGTAAATAAACAAATTATACTTCACCCGCACAAATGATGAAATTTACTGCATAATTAAAACATTTCATTCTGGCAAGGTGCCTCGTAAATGATCAAACGCGTAAACAAAATCCGCGTAAATCCAGACTCGACTGTACGTACAGTATATTATATGCTGTACAGTCGAGTCTGAATGCCTCTAAAAGAAAATTTTTCTTTAAGAGTCATTCAGAGAAATAGCCAAAGCACACATGCTGGAATGTGATTGCTAAGAGTTATCCTTGAGAGAGGTTTAAACTTACGTAAATCAGTTTTTATTAATCTCCTACTGTGGTCGGAACCGAGTTAGACGGCTGCTGGAGATAGATGTGTTATCATTTGATACCTCTTCATTTTTACATCAAAATTTTGTTAATTTTTTAGTAAATGTAAAGGAAAATTAAAAATCTTTTTATGTGGATGTTGAGGTACTGTAAATCTGTTTGAAATCTGAATCAGCGCACCAAGGGCATTGGTAGAGGGGGGGATCTAGTCAGCTCTCAGCCACATATCAAATGGAACTGGTTGTTATGTCTACTGTACTCTAGGTAATTGAGGAGTTATTTAACCACCAAATTTTTCAAATAAACATGAAAGAGAAGAGAATATATTTTGTAAGTTGTAAATTCACACTGAAAAAACAATTTAAAATTTTTACAAAGGAATACTGTATATTAGATACCAGTAATAAGAGTTATGGAAATTTGTCAGATATACAAGATTTGTCTGTACAGTATTGTGTCTCAACACTCCAGTCTTCTGCCTGTAACTTTGACATTTTACATGTCATTAGCTTGGCTACTGATGCTAATTGATTAAAAAGATTTTAGACTTTTTTAACATGAAGTAATTAGGGACAAGATTATTGTACATTTCAAAAATACACAAAAAGGATTTCTGTTATTGAGACTGCAAATTTGACATCATAGACCCACATTTAAATTTTATTTCCAACTAATTTTTTGTTTGCTTCTCTAATTTACTTACGTGTACTGTATATTGGATAAAGCTTCTTTACCTGTACAGTATATCCCGATCTTCTTCAGATTGTATAACATGAGTCGGTGGGTGGCCCAGTGGCTTTACTATGTATTCAGAGCTGTAATTAAACTTTTGACACCATGATCTGTCTATTACCCTTTCAGTCTTTCTTAAAGTTCAACTTTTGATAAAAATTATGTCAATAATATGTTTAAACTGAATACCCCAGAGGCAGACATAAAACAAAAAATGAATAAGTAGTGTTCAGTGACTAACATGTCACCATTTCCTGTAGGTGCCCAAGTTGTTGTGTCAACTAGATCAGCACTTAGGGTGCGTGAACAGTGTTCGTTGGTCATGTAATGGCCGTTTTTTGGCCTCAGCTGGAGATGATAAAGTTATTATTATCTGGCAACAGAGCAGTTATGGAGGTGAGTACATTGATTATTAAGTAGCATTTGAACAGAATTTCACTACATTGATACCTCACTAGTTTGAACTGCTGTATGGGGATCTGGTTCATTTGAATCAGTGAATCATTTTAATTACTGGGGTGAAACTTGCATCTCAAACTGTGTGTATTCCTACAACAAAATCTGGTGCTAACACTGGTGAAACATGTTAAGGCAGGGCTAAGTAATGACTTAAATGACTCACTGTGGAATCATTTATATCATTATACAGTCATGGGGGTCATTAATAGGGTTAATTTAGATGACTATGGGATCCATTCACAGTCAGTCATTGCCCTTCTCTTTTACCTGCTTGAATTACATTGTATAAATTATACCTAACCCAAATTAGTGAGGTTTTACAGTATAAATCTGATAGCTTAGTGAGGCTTGCAACTGTCCAGTGTTTGTGGTGTCTTTGTATGTGTGTATTTCACTGTATGAACATAATATACATGTTCATACTTGCATGTGTGTGTAGAGTACAGTATATATCTGTTGGTTCATATAGTTTGGCTTTGTGTAAATAAGGATAACTGAACATACCAATGTGTTCTGTAAAGCTTGTTGAAACTTTAACTTTTCCATTTATATGTGGATGGGGTAAGGTTGTCTGCATGCATGTTGGTTGGTGCCCGCAAGCTAATACACTGTGCACATATGGAATTGTTTGTGTATGTATGAATTTAAACCCTTTAATACAAGAATACTGAACTCTTCTTCATTTAATCATTTCACTCCTAAGCTCAGTATACATTTGCATTTCCCCCACCTAAGGTTTCATGAAACAAAGATAAAAAAAAAAAAAACCTTATAAACTAATTGAACATTGTTAAAAGCCAATCCCTTTAAGTTTCCTTTGTAGTACAAAAGTTTGGGCCACTACATCTCCCTGTGTTGACAGGTGGTTTATATAGTCAAGCTAAGCTTCATAATCATAATTTTTTTAAAGTTTTAATTTCCCTCAGAATTAGTGCCTGTTTCCTCTAATTTTGCAGTGCACTTGTGTTTCCATCTGGTTGTGTGATCTGATAAACATCCTTGCAACAGGGTGTTTGAAGGGTAATTGAGCAGCTGTTAAATTTCTGAGGGTTAATTATTATTGCTGGTGACATGGCATCATGGCACTCCAGGATATTTGAAATGTAGTGGGAAACTTCAGTCCATATCTCATACTTGTGTAGGACTCTGGTCTCAAGTGCATGAGGTACAGTTGTTTACATTTCTAATGGGTACAGTGGCTGCCTGCCAGACAAGAGATAGGAGCCTATGATATTTTACGTGGTAATCTATATTAAAACTAAAACCATGCAGGAAATGCGAGGGTAGTTATGCTGGTTTTACTATGATGTAAATAAACAGTGGTGCCATATCTCACTCAACACGTCAGCCACTGTACCTATTACAAATGGAGGCAACTGTCCAAACAAAGAACTAAAAGAGTTGAATGTCATCATAGGGGAACTACCTGATGTCCTCAAGAAGCTTTTCAGATATCAGTACAGTATAATGAACTGGATCATTCTGATTGTAGTGAATATGCAAGCTGCTAACAGCAACAGCCAGGGTGATGTAGTAACCACCCAGAAAGCTTTGGTCTCATAGCAGTTGATGGGAGATGTAGAAGAGGTTCCTAAACTAACTCAGTAGCACCAGCTTCATTAAACCCCCTGGAAATACAAATCCATTAATTTAAATAATTGGGACATCTCAGTGTTTAATAAAATGTACTGTAGTAGAAATGGGCAAAGTCAGATTATGTTCGGACCAGTTTGATTACATGAGCAACTACAAAGAAATTATCACTTGACCTGTGACAAATTAAGAGGGGTGGCTCTTAAGTTGGTTAGTTTGGAGGCGTTTCATATAATAATCTGCCTTATTTGTGGACAGTGTTGTACTAGAGTTACAGATTCAACAAAAAAAAGCAATGACACTGATACAAGTCGTATTGATCACAATATATTACGATTGATTACACATTTACTGCTTCATCTTAAGAATAAAAGTTCTAAATTCTCTAGTTCCCAGGAGTTGAATAGAGACACAGCAAGAACTAGTAAGTCTAGTCTATGCATTTATAGCAGATGTACTGTATACTTCTATAAAATTTTCATCATAGTCTCCCTTTGTGGTAAAGAGAGACCTACACAACAGCCTTCCTCATCCACATCTAGTTATGAACTGTTAAGCTTTTTTGATGTGGTGACTGGGAATCCTACCTCTTATGTTTTGACTTTTAACATCGTGTTATTAGCAATACTAGAAAACTCGTTTAATGGTTTTTTATAGGCCATTACTCACTCAACCACACAGTTATATACAAAACCATGCTTAATAAAAAAAATGCCCCCCTCCTCTGTCTTTTAATGTACTGATCCATCCATGCCTTTTAAATGCGCATTACCACAATGTGTTTGGGTAGAAGACCAGTTGACCTTGGGTGTTCATGGGAGTACAACCATGGCAGGAGTAAATTGGGTCCTGATCTCCCTTTGGTTTTCTCTCTATGACCACACTCAACATCACATGATGATCTGTAACATTCACTCTATCTCCACACCGTACACTCATTGACTGCATTTTTCCATTTTTTTCCCTTATTTGTGCTTTATTTGTTTGTAATTTATGATCATCATTTACATGTTCTCTTTTGTGGCACAGTCGCAGCACTTACCTAAATCTCTTATTTACATTTTTTTATAGCCCACACTTGTTTTAAAAGATCACAATATCTGGCTTGTTTCACCTTCCACCATTCATTATTTCACTTCTAGAATGATAATATTCACTTCAAAGTACAGTACTGTATCAGTTATCTATATTAACTAGTTTTTAACGTTTTTCCTGAAGCACACTTGACAAATTTGCTTATGTTCATATGGTCCTGTATAATGTTCTCTAGGTGGTCAAGTTTTTGGATCAAGTGTGGTGAATGTTGAGTCTTGGCGGAGTGTAGCAACACTACGTGGTCACGAAGGCGACATCTTGGACGTAGCGTGGTCACCAGGGGATGTGTGGCTGGCATCAGCATCCATAGATAACAGTGTTATTATATGGAACACATCTAAATGGCCAGGTAGGTCACTTCATGTCAAACTAGCATTAACAAATATATCGTAAGTCCTGAACTTTTGAAGGTCAACCTTCCTGCAAAACATGTACAAAAATCATGCCAGAAGCCTCTTCCCCATCCCTTCTATCACATTCTTTTTCCCCTCTGTGTCTTCCGTCTTCCTCCTCAAACCTGAGTTTTTTATCCTGGTGTCCTGAATACCAGGTTACAGTACTAGACATTTTCAAGCCCTGTATATTATTTTCATTAATTTTTTTTTAGATTGTTTGTTTAGTTTTAAAAATTAGGGTTATTGTTTTCAACTTGACAGAGCAAGTGCGAGTTTTAAGAGGACACACTGGTTTAGTGAAAGGAGTGACATGGGACCCAATTGGACGATATTTGACTTCTCAAGCAGATGATAAGAGTCTGCGTATTTGGCGTACCACAGATTGGACGACTGAAGAAAAGATTGTTGATCCATTCACTGAGGTAAGTTGGTCTGTTAGTTACTGAAAGAAAGATGAGAAAACCATTGTTTTTTTAGGTTTAATGTACAATATTGAATGTATCTGATCTTTGGCCAAGTATGGTTGGTAAAGTGCTACAGTGAGAATATTTTTAATCTCACTTTCCTCTGAGTATAGTAAAGGCTAAGACATAACAGTAATAAGCTGCAGTACCGGTTTAGGGATGTGGAACCTGTCATTTGTTTCATCCTCAGTACTGTACACCATTCATTTAACACCCATTGTACAGTTTCCTTTGTGTTATTATATGGATGAGTGCAGTACCTTATAAATGGTTAAATAAATTTATGTATACTATATACCCTGTACAACTTTTCCTTTGGTTTTGGCTGAACAGTGTGGTGGCACGACAACTGTCCTACGGCCAAGTTGGTCCCCAGATGGCCAGTACTTAGTCTCAGCTCATGCTATGAACAATGGGGGTCCTACAGCACAGATTATTGACCGTGATGGATGGAATACTGATAAGGATTTTGTTGGCCACCGGAAACCTATAACATGTGTGGTAAGTTTATCTGGGTGAAGTGCTTAAGTTAAAAATTGCCGAATGATTAATGAAATCTGAGACGGTAGCTAAGGGTTCCTTACTCCGCTCCCACATGTGTAAAAGTGGAATGCAAGAAACCTGAAATGTCCACTGATGATGACCGTCATTTATGGGATAAGATAAAATTGCTTTAACTTTTGTAATTGTTATGCAGCAAAGGGGTAAGGTTCATAACAAACAAAAAGTGTATACAGTATATTTAAAAGTGAATTACTCCCACTACGGTATAATACTGATTGAATGTTGCCCCTTTTAATAAGTAAATACTTGATGATTGGAGTAAAGAGAGTTAAGTAAAATGTATAACTATATTTACAAACACTTGCTACTAATAACATTGAAATAGAAAATTATTAAGTAGAACGTATTATGTTACTCTAAGGTTGTAAATATCACCAATAAACAAATCAATAAACAATCATAGATGCAAGTAACACATATACATAACACTCCAAAACAGCCACCAGCCTCACCAATGAATACCATGAGTACATCACCAGATGGAAGACAGAAGTATACTGACAATACAGGTCAGTAGTGAAGGTCTTGTGACAACCTGAGCTTGTGTGCGACTGGCCTGACTGAAGCTGTCTGCTTCTATGGGTTGCTTTGAGCAGATTGACCCAAACATTGTACTTAACATGTCAATGTTACTTTTACATAATAGAATTTATGATTATAACCTATTCACTTAGACAATGACAAAAGTAATCCTATGTTGACAAAATATATAATTGTGCAATATATATAGAGAATAAATACGCAGGTACAATACGTTTGGCAGGAATGTTAGTGGCCAGATGCATAAAAGTACATGATTAGCATGTAATGCTAATCATGTTGTGAAAAGTTGAGATTGAGGAATAGAGAAAGAGGGGTAGCAAAGAGACAAGTGGAAGCAGAATAAAAAAAATTGCAAGATGGAAATGGTTTTTGTATGTGGGGGGAAACCATTATAAAATTTGATTTGGACATAAGATAAACATGCCCAACCACTACAGTTATTGGTAACAACATTTAAAAGTACCGTATTAAATAATATTAAATATGTGGTTGGGTTTAAGAGAAAATGGTTAGACAGAGGTGGAAATTAAGTTATAAAGGTAAGAAACATACAAAATAAGGCCTGGATAATTAAATGGTAAATGAGATATGTAAAGACAGTGTTTTCAGAAGATCATGGACATACTTGAGAGAGAAAGAAGGATATTTAGGTTATACAGTACAGTATTTGGATCTTTACTAGAATATATATTGAGAAAAGATGAAGTTTAGATTTTATAGTATATTATAAAGGGAACATCATGGATATTACTGAGAGAAAGAGAAAGCATGTAATTGTTATAATGTATGTTGGAGGAAATGGTCCATCATCTTTGGAGTAGAAAAACAGTGTGCATGACTTACCTTATCGTGTGAAGAGAAATATCATAAAAAATTTCATGGAACCAATTGACAAAACATAATTTAGAATATTATACAGTAAATAACTGGAATGTATTTGTAAACTCTCCAGCGGTTCAACCCAAACACCTTGAAGAAAGTTGACCCGAAGACAGGCAAGTCGGTGCAGTACTGCTGTGTGGCCATTGGTTCTCGTGATCGCTCCATCTCAATTTGGTTCACTTCACTCAAGAGGCCACTGGTGGTTGTTCATGACATATTTGATGATTCTGTAAGTTATGGAAAGTTTCAGTGTTTATATATTTATAATGGAACATTATACCTCATAGTACAGTAGTTTGTGGCCATACAACAATATGTCTAGGTAACTGAAGATAACTTACTATTCATAATGCTAATTCAATTCAATAGTTTCTTAGATGAAATTTTATACACTGTTATAAGTCAGTGAAACATCATCTGCAAATAAGGGAGTTTATTATATATATAATAATTGTGTGTGGTGTTTGTCCAGGTTCTTGACCTCTCATGGAGCAGTTGTGGGCGATATTTGATGGCAGTGTCTAAAGATGGTACTCTTGCTTTCATCAATTTCTCTGTGGAAGAAATAGGATATCCTCTATCTGAGGACGAGACGGTGGGTTTAGAGTTATTGAATACTGTATTTAAGTTATGCAAATGTTGTATATCCCTTGGTCACTAAATTTTCCTACCTTAAAGTTTTTCCTCAATATTCCCTAACTCACATGTCATACACTTGTATATTCTTGTGTATTTCCTGTTGTCCTTGAGCCTTTATTTCAGAACTCATTACTATTAAGGTACTTGTATCTCTTAATACTGTAAGTGAGAAAGGAATTGTTATTTGTTGTGATTGTATTTGGAAAAGTTAATTTTTCTGTATCAGGAGTAGAATGAGACTGAAATGTTCATAAAGATCTAACATTTGTGGAAACTAAGGTAGAAATACCTTTGGAAAAATAAACTGTAAAATATACTTAGCTATATTGATTGAAATGCAGATACAGTGGTCCCTCGGTTAACGAGCACAATCCCTTCCAGCAGGTTGCTCGTTAACCGAAACCATTGATTCAATGGGTTTTTGGGTAATTGGTTCCAGCTCACCGAAAATTGCCTAAATTCAACAAAAAAGGTAGAAAAGTACATTTACTTTGAGGTGTGTATGTAGAAGGCTCCTGGATGATGATGATGGGAATTAGAATGGGGGTGGAGGAGAAGGAAGAAGAGAAGGCATTGGGGTGGAAGAGAAGTCACCCCATGGTGCCATTTCACCCATAAAATTTTAGCTCTCTTGGTGTAATTCAAGATTATTTTCTTTAAATCAACACTGCACTGCATTATATATTGTCAATATGTAAAATATATTTCAAAATGACAAATAATTTGCTTGGAAACACAGAAAAAAAGCATTTAGTTGAAGAGAGTCTCAAGCAAGATGTTACCTCCACTGAAAACAGAGAGAGACTAACGCCTGTCTGGTGTGTTAACAGGCTGGATGACACGCCAGAAACTAGTTTCTTTACCTTCAATTATGTTCAATAATTGTTAAAATGACTAAAAAAGTTAATATTAAACTTTTGAAATTATTGAATAGTATAAACTTCTTGATATTTACTAAAATAGTAAAGAATTTAAGCCCTAAAACCGATTACTGTATTGGCGGACTAATACTACAGCTGGTGGACCGCCAAATGCAAGCGAAAACATGTTGAAGTCGGCTCGTAAAAAACTCGTTAATCGAGGGATTGCATGTTAACCGAAGTTAAGAATCTTATGGAAGGTAAATCGTTAACCGAGGGACCACTGTACAGACAAGTACAGTACTGTATTAGGAATTTTGCATTTGCTTTGTACTCAGATTCTTGTCTCATAATGTGATGTCATGACCAATTATATCTCCTCTCAAGATATATTAGGATTGCTTTTAATCTCTGTTACCTGAGATAAACGGTTTATGGTTAAGTGTTAGTTTAGCAGGAATAAACACTACCATCCTTTGGGTAATGTCTCCTGGACTTATACAGTGGTCTCTCGGTTAACAAACGCCTCGGTTAACGAAATTTCGGTTAACGAATTACCTTCCATAAGAATCTTCATTTCGGTTAACGAACAAAAATTCGGTTAACGAAATTATTATGAAAATGTTTCGACATGCTTTGGCTTGCTCACCAGCTGGAAGATTAGTCCGCCAATACAGAAATCGGTTTTTGGGCTTACATTTGTTAAAATTGGAGTAAATATCAAAAAGGTTGTACTATTCAATAATTTTCCAAGTTTTATATTACAATTTTTAGTTATTTTAGTACTTATTTAACATAATTGCAGTACAGGGAACTAGTTTTTGGTGCACCCATCAGCCACTTCACTCACCCACCAAGACCTCAGTTTGTATCTCTGTTCAGTGGAGGAAACATCTTGCTTGTGGGTCTCTTGAACACAGAGTATTTTTACATTTTTACAGTACATTTATTGGTCATTCTGAAATTTATTTTACATATTGACAATATATAGTGCAGTACAGTGTTGATTTAAAGAAAATAATCTTGAATTACACCTAGTGAACTTAAAATTTTATGGGTGAAATGACGGCATCAAGCATGGGGTGATTTCTCTTCCATCCCCACTTCCTTCTCTTCTCCTTTCTCCTCCACCCCCACTTCTAATTCCCATCATCATCAACCAGGAGCCTTCGGTGAGCTGGAACCAATTACCCAAAATCCCATTGAAACAATGGTTTCGGTTAACGAACGACCTTCTGGAACGAATTGTGTTCGTTAACCGAGTCCACTGTAATTAATAGTTTTTATTCTTGCTTAACAAGATTGCATGTATTCAAGCTTTTTAATTATGAATTTCAATATGTAGTTTATGTTCTGCCTTCAGAATAATCTTCATATGAAGCTGTATGGTAAGTCAGCTCTGACGTCTGCCTCATCATTGAACCCCACGATAATAGAAAACCCAGAACTTCTCCGTCTTCGTGAGGAGGAAAGAGCAAGGGCAAAAGCAGCAACTGCCAGGTAGAGTGAAATATTTTGTATGTTACCTTGCATTCCATTTTTTTTTTATCTCTTCTGTTATTGTTACTCCTCTCACTTTTGTTTAGGGCGGATAAAAGAGGACAGACCCTTCAAAGATGGGAAAACGGACCATAACAAGTATTACAGTATACAGAGCAACTGTAGATTCAACATTTTTATAAAAAATTTTCTGATTATTTGTGAGAGGATTTTCCCATTATTATATATTTGTACTATGTGTTTTGTGTCTACACACACACACACACCCACACATATATACAATACAGGTAAAGGAAATTACTGTCTCTAGAACGAATGGCTCCCTGTCCTGGCCGCGAAAATGCCAGCAACTTTAAAACTACCCTTAGACATTCTTGGGTACATCCAGGGTGTCGTCCGCGAATAATAGAGGACCGCAAATTATCCGGGCGTACTGTACAGTATGAGTGCTATTCCTATGATTAGCCCATGGAGGTAACAACTTAACTGACAATACAGTACAGTGGAGTGTAGGTAATTTGAGGGTTAGGTGCCAGAAGATATTGCGTATCATCAAATTGTGAATTATAGTTTAATTGATTTAAATGGAAATACAGTCAACCCTCACTTTACGCGGTCCCACATTCCGCGTTTCCACGTTTACGCGGTGCCCTGCCAGAACCCAGGATGCTCACATTCCGCGGTGGGTGTACCCCTTTACACTGTGAAGTATAATTTTTTTTATTTAGCTCATAAAATTCATACAAATTATCCGGCCAGAATATAATTTACATTGGTGGAATTCTTACAATTTGATGATCATTTTGAATATAAACATCATAGATTTTGCATTAGACATACAAATTTTAGATATAATGTTTACTCTTGAGTAAATATGTTATCTTTTGTGCAAAATATATGATATTTATATTCAAAATATTCCTGGTCTTCCAAGGAATCCAGCAATGTCAATTATATTATCCTAACTTTAGTCTGATTTATTATTTATTACTAAAAAGGTATACAGTCTGGTATTCCCACACATTTATCTAGTAGGGTCGGTTGGTGGGGGGTGGGGGGGAGGGAGGGACCGGCGACCGACCATCTGTTACCGTGTGAAGAATATTTTTTTTTTTATTAACTGAAGATTTTTATTTTAGCTCATAAAATTCATACAAATTACCCGGCCAGAATATAATTTACATTGCTGGAATTCTTACAATTTGATGATCATTTTGAATATAAACATCATAGATTTTGCATTAGACAAAATTTTTAGATAAAATGTTCACTCTGAGTAAGTATGTTATCTTTTGTGCAAAATATATGACGTTTATATTCAAAATATTCCTGGTCTTACAAGGAATCCAGCAATGTCAATTATATTGTCCTAACTTTAATCTGAGGTATTATTTAATACAAAATGTTAAAATTTATTTTTTTCACCCAACCTTGCTCTTGAAGGGAGGATTGGTGGGGGGGAGGGTTGGGACTGACCGCGCGGTTGGAAGAGGGGGGAGGCAAGGTGGGGTACTTTGATTGACAGATAGTGTCGTGAAGAATATTTTTTTTTTATTAACTGAAGATATTTGTTTTAGCTCATAAAATTCATACAAATTACCCGGCCAGAATATAATTTACATTGCTGGAATTCTTACAATTTGGTGATCATTTTGAATATAAACATCATATATTTTGCATTAGACATACAAATTTTAGATAAAATGTTTAATCTGAGTAAATATGTTATCTTTTGTGAAAAATATATGACATTTATATTTAAAATATTCCTGGTCTTACAAGGAATCCAGCAATGTCAATTATATTATCCTAACTTTAGTTTGAGGTATTATTTATTACTATACCTGGTTTTCCCCCCAAAATTTCTCAGAGGGAAGAGCCAGCAGTGTAGTGTGAGAAGAGGGGGAGGGAGTCGTGTCCATTATTTGAATGGACATTAACTTGGCGACTGTATTTCTCTATTTCTCATAAGTAGTAATTGTGTGCATGTACCATCATAAAATTAAGATGTTATTTTTACTAGAACATAGGTATTGTGTTGGAAAAAGTGGAGTTTGGGGGTCAGCTGGTCTCTATTTCATTTAATCCCATATGTTATGTTATTCACTTTACGCGGTACCCTGTGGGTTACATTAACCGCGTAAAGTGAGGGTTGACTGTACTGTAATTATTTTGGTTCTGGAGGCCAAGAAATGCCCATAAACTGTTCCAAAGATGCTTTAATGAACACTAAACATCCTACATAATACATAAAAAAGATTATGTAGGAGAAGGGCTTGGAACTTAAATTCTTGCCATGAGGGGAAAAATACTGATAGAGAAATCATTGAATGATGTTTAATAAATGGATATTTATTCCTCAGTGAGCAAAGTCAGCGACCAGCCCCACCAACACCCCAGCGAGCCCCAATCAACAAACAAATTGAAACGAGAACAGCTGATGGCAAGAGAAGGATCACACCAATGTTTATTCCTCCAACTGAAGGGTATGTGTTATCATATTAACAAATGTCATCACTTATTCTAGCAACAGATCTGAGGGTGAAGGCAGCCAATGAGATGTATTGCCACAATAAGATACATAAACAAAATTGTACAGCCAGTCATACCTTTAGGTATTGGTAAACCTATGTGACTCCTAGTACCTCTGATAAAGAAAGATGGGATGTTTCTTTGTCGTCACCAATAAATTTTCACAGTGCAATACTATTTTATAGGTCCCCACACACTGACTTCTCTTGTAATAATCCCTGCTGCTTAACACAAAAATATTAAACAACCATAATGGCCTATACATTTATTTAACACCATACACTCTAGCTGCCATTTGCTATCACAAACTCATTTTCTGTTCTAACGTGAAATCATATTTGGTGCACATACAGTATACTGTATGCTTCCTCTGAGTTAGTAAACCCAGAATAAGTTTCCTTTAAGAACTCTCCCCCTCAACTCTCTCAAGGAACTTCACATTTGTTCACCTCTTGGCCAGATGTTGTATTTCTAGTTTAAATTTATATATTTGCAATCAGCTTAAATGGAATCTGACAGTAATTTTCAAGCTCAATGTCTGCAAATTTTTTAATTAATGTTGTCAATGAACTGGTTTCCCTAGTAAAAAAATGTAGAAATATCTACTGTATTCACGGAAGCTCTGTACAAAAATTTTTGTGTAATTTCTTGTGGTTGAATCATATATTATGTCATTGTTTATTTTAATTCCAGTGTGGAGAGTCCAAACAAGTCCTATGAGGCAAGTTTCTCCTCTAGTCAACAGGAAAAGAGTAAAATTGTAGTAGAGAAAGTTGATGGAGTGGTGGAGCCCAATGTGTCAACCAGTCGACCACCATCAGTTTTCTGTGGTAATTCTAGTAGCTCTCCTGGTAAGGGAACGCCTCTACCAGCGGAGTTCAATGGTGTACCTGCAGGTTTACCTGCTAGATTTGGCAAGTAAGTCTCTCTATTTTGTTTATGAACTGATTTCCATGTAGACTAGATCTGACTCGGTAATTTCTGGACATCTTGCCTTTTATATTTTTAATTCTGTTTATGAATTTTACATTCTACATAATTACTCAGGATAAGTGGGGGAACCAACACCCGGATTTATGAACAGGCTCCTAGTATACCTTATATACTCATGTGTAAAATGCTATCATATATTGTATACTATAGTACAACCCAGATTTTTGGGTAAAAAAGGCCTGAGTCTCTCTTTTGCTGTGTCTTTAGTATAATTTGACCCTAGCTTTAAAGAAATACTAGGAACTATCCTCGACATTTTGTACCAAGACACCAGATTCACACCAACACATCTTGGCTGTGACCACCACCACAACAGCTGATGCTATGAACAGTGTTACCTAATTTGAAACTGAATTCCCATCAGTTACCAGCTCCTATGAGGAATATGATAAAATAATATATGCCAGTAAATTTTTATTATATGAGGAAAAATTAAAATTATACCTATATGTAAAATAAAAAAAATACAATACTGTACAGTGGGGTATGCTATAACGAACGGATCCTACTACGAATATTCCTATAACGAACGGTTTTACCTATAAAATTGAGAATGCTATAACGAACGCAACTCCTACAACGAACGCGGATGAATACCGGACTATTTCGCCTGGCGCATGAATATTGTTGTACCGCGACCCACAACAAGAGCGTCAGGCGCCATCTTTGTCTCATTGTGTAGCCAGTGCACCACTGTTATTGTTTAAATTTCGTCTTTTGATGTGGAAATTCGCGTTATTTTTATAACTATTTTGTTATACAAGTATACAATTGTAACAATGAATCGTCCAAAGCGAGTGAGAAAGCTAATAACCCTTGAAACTAAGAAAGAAATTATAAAGAAACGTGAGAATGGAAGAAGCATTGCGAAACTTAGTGATGAATATGGGATGGCTAAATCGACTATATGTACGATTTTGAAGAATAAAGAGGAGTTAAAAACTGTGCAAGTGGCTAAGGGAATCTTTAGACTTAGCAAAGCAAGGTGTAATGTGATTGAAGAGATGGAAAATTTACTCTTAGTGTGGATAAAGGAGAAAGAAATGGCAGGTGGTAACATTAGTGAAGCTATAATTTGTGAGAAGGCTAAACAATTGTTTGAGGACCTTAAAGCCAAGACTCCCAGTGGAAGTGATAGTGATGTGCCAGTGTTTAGGGGTACCTGCATGCTGAATAACACTAAGGTAAGATAAAGTACCGTATTTTTTACATTTTCCACAGAATTTTTTCAGTGTTAAGCGGTTGTATTTGGGGGCCTGGAACGGATTAATCCTATAACGAACGAGGTTCTGGAACCAATTACGTTCGTTATAGCATACCCCACTGTATTGCCATTTGGCTGCTGGACGACAAAATTTGTCAGTCATTTCACTATTCACAGGAGATAGCTCAGAACAACTGAGATCCCTCACTCCCATTCCTCTGCTCAGCATGAACTCTTAAGCACATGAAGAAGGTTTATTCCATTTATGTTTTTCTCTTTATGATAATTATTTATTTAAGAAATATGGATTTATCATTATAGTTGTATAATGGGTCTTCTTGTTTTAACAGGTCGTCTGGTAATAACTCTGAGAAGCAGGTAGATGGTCAGGTCACTACTTTATCTAATAAACGCAAACAGGAAGATGCACAGCCTATTATGGTCAAGCGAAAACGTGGACGGCCCCCACTGTATGATCGATCCTCCGCTCCAGTTCCCCCCCGAGCTCCCTCCCCACCAGCAGCTCCTACGCCTGTTTCATCACGACCACCGGTAGTTACCACACAGCACATTGGGCAGCCTCTGCTCCTACTACCTGAAGCATCTCTATCAAAATCAGCAAGAGTTCAGGTAATGACATCTTCTCTACATATCTCCTTATTTTGGTAAATGTAACTTCAATAAACTCATTTAACTTAAATGAATTAGGATGAGGATCTTATTTGGACTTGTAGCTGCAATATTAAGTAGAAGCTTCCCTCTATACAGTGCTCATTGTAGACAGTCTTAATGAGATTCAAGATTAGTGTCACTGGTTGTGAGCTCATTTGGTAACCTAGGTAACCTGAATGAGTTACTTTGATTTACTCTCTTTGGACATGAGATATTTCATTTTATTAATAATTAGTGACTCTGTTTCTTTGTTGAGAGTGCAGTATATGCTTCACAAGCAAATACCGGGTAGTCATGGGTTGATACCCGAGTAGAGTGGAGGATTGGGTTCCCTCCTTGAGTGCAATATTAGATGCACTTGCCAATAATGGAACACATTTTTGGTCAACTAGCATACTGTCAAGTCGGTAACCTGCTACATAATGATTGTTTAGAGTCGGTGATCACCACCTTTTTAGCCACCCTGCATCAGAGAAGGAAAAGGCTTGTGTGAATAAGAAAAATAAAAATGAAATCCTCCTCCTTCAGTGTAACCTTTATGGTTATTGGTGTGGGATATTGGAGCTTTGAGAGCAGGGAGAAGACCAAGTTGGAGCTGGACAGACTGTATTGGTGTATTAATGAGGTCAAAAGGTGTCTGTCAAGTTAGATAATGCTAGAACTATGGTAATGCATAGTGAACAGTGGAGTCATGTGTGGCATAGTCAGTATGAATTACTCTTGAGTTAGCTTGTTTGTTTTGTGAATTGAAATGAAGTGTTTTTTCACTGTAGTCGCCTTTGTATGCAACTTGAGTTTATGAGAAAGTGTAGTGTTGTTACTTTGAGCTATCTCTTGTTGCTTTCTATGCTCTTGCATCACTTACCATTTCCTTCCCTTCTTGTGGTGTCTGTTTTCTTGATCAATCTCATGAATTAAACTGAAGATAATCTTTAGTACTATTGATTCTCAGGCTTAATACAGTTCAAACAAAAAAATTTATATATTTTTCAGATACCAGGAGAGAATTCTCAAGATGGTCCTCCACCTTTACTAGTGGTGGAGAATGACTACCGCATTGGTGGTCGTGTCGGTTTGGGTACACCTAACTTGCATCGGGTTAGCAGGACACAATTAAACGTTGTGAGTTGGGTGGTTTACCTCACGTCTCAAGTGACAGCTGCTTCTGCTACATCTACTACTGCAGCATTCACATGTCAGGACAAGTCTCTCCACATTCTGGATATTAAAACTGGTATGTTGATAACTCCACATAAATATGGGGATCACATTGAAATTGTTTTGCCATGTTTGTTACTCCATCCATTTTGTCAGGGTTTTTTCTCAAACCATTTATGCTATGTTTGCGAAATTTAGTTTATAATCTTCTTTTAATGTAGGCTGCTACTGTATTGATTTTTAGCAGCAATTTTTTCACTGCAGTTTTTTCTTTTTAAACTGAATGCTAGTTTCATGAAATTTGGTATACAGTTTACATTGGCAAATACAGTTCTCTCCAACAGTCTGCCTCAAATTTGCAGAGGAAAGTAATAGTAATCTCCCTGTTAGCCAGAACAAATGGTGTAGAGAGCTTCCGAGTTAAGAGATTTCCGGGTATTGAGACAAATTCTCTTATCCTGGAAAAAAACCACACATATATGGAATTTTTCCGGGCATTGGTGAATGTTTCCGAATCCAAACAACTCATCTGGCACAGAGTACCATTGCTACAGAGGTTTAACTGCAATCGGACAGACACCAAACAGTATTTATTTATGTAAACACTACTGTACACTTACCTTTTGCTGCATTATAAATAAACAAAATATACAACAAAAACCCATAGAACTGGACTAATTAAGCTACAGCGATGTCATAACTCAGACGAAATCCTTTAATCGGGTGTGCTTATCAGTACAGGGGGCACAACTTATGAAAACAACAACCAGCATATTACACTATCACAGCTTGGCTTATTTACACTCATAATAAATTAGTTCAAATAAAAAATATCTTCCTTATGATATGATTCCTGTAAATTCAGTTGTTTTTTATTTAATTTGTTAATATATATAGGTAAGGTTCTAGACTCCAGAAGCTTCCCGAACTGCAAAGGAAGATTCTAGATGGTTCCAAAGTCCCGACATACATATGTATATGGCATGGATGACCTTATATAGTTTAAGATAAAGTGTACAGTACTGTCTACCCTTTGGCAATGAAGTGGATGCAGGTTTACCCTGTAAACCGACGTCACGTTAACTGCCATTTCACATAACCGATAATTGTATATTAGGGAAATACCCAGCAATTTTGATGACTACCCCATTGATCTGACGATTGGGGAAGGAGCGGCAGAGCGCTTTGAGTAGGTACGCGGTGGGGTGGTGCGAATTCTTGCCATGAGTACGCAAATTTGTATTTCGTGAATTATCATGACTACAGTGTATATGTTGTTCATATATCTCTCTCTTCTTTCTTTTCTCTTTTCTTACTCTTCTCTTATTTTCTTTCTTTACTATTTTCTTCTTTCTCTTCACTTCTCTCTGACTTTTTGTGTTATGCAATCATGCCTAAGCACCCCAACAATACTTCCTCTTCTGTTAAACCCATAGACGATGGCAAGCATTTTAAGTAGAATATATACAGGTAGTCGTCGACTTACGACCGAGATTGGTTACGGCCACCCGGTCGTAAGTTGATCTGGTCGTAAGTCGGCCTATGTTATAATTACCTTACGTATATTATAATGTGTAATGATAATATAATCATCTTTAAGTCATATTTTATCAACATTTTCTTTGTTCATTATTGTTACGGTCGTCAGGTTTAAGTAAATCACTGCATATTACAGTACAATTGGTTTATTATTTACACAACATACAAAAAAAAAAAAATACAGGTGCAAAACATATAAAACATTTTAGTTGCAAAACATACAAACACATACAAACATACAAAAAACATCTTATTGGCCGCTGGTGCTTGGCTGTGGATCGTCGGGGTCGTCAGCTGGGGCAGCCTTTGGGGTAGCCGGAGGAGTTGTTTTTTTCATGAACATGGTGAGCTTTGTCTGAATTGTTCGTTTCTTCTTCTCCTCGTAAATTTCTTGATACGGACGAAACGAATTGCGTGCCATCCGCTCAATCCTTGCAAATCGTTCAATGTTTGGGTCCATTCCTTCAAAATGGGCAAGAAGTTTATTTAGTAGAGATAAACCTTCTGATAATCCCTTAGTGGTGAACGTCCTTTGTGGCTCCTCCTCCTCTTCGTTATCCGCTGCTTCTCTCCTTTCTTCTTCTGCTACATTTTCTTCTTCCAATTCGATTAGCTCTTCATTTGTAAGTTCCTCTGATTCTTGGTCTAGCAACTCCTCAACATCTTCCACTTCACATTCCAAAGAAAGATCTTTTGCCAGTTTTACTATTTTTTCCCGAATAACTTCAAGCTCATTTTCACTGTCAAATCCTGCAAAAGTATGAACATAGCGCTTAACACACTTTTTCCAGATGCCATTCATGCACTTCTCCGTCACAGCCTCCCAGGCGTTTGCCAGATTCTTGATACCCATAAGAATGTTGTACTGTTTCCAAAAGTCACGCAATGATAGTTCTGGGTCGGCATCTATAGCGGCTATGGCTTGGGCAAAGGTGGTTCGGAGATAGATAGCCTTGAAAGTAGCAATTGAACATTGGTCCATAGGCTGCAAAATTGAAGTCGTGTTTGGCGGCATAAAAATCACTTTCACGTCCGGATGAATATCTGATAGATGAGGTGGATGTCCAGGCGCATTGTCCAGTAGCAATAAAATCTTGAAAGGAATTTCTTTCGTCAAACAATATTCACGAGCTTGAGGAATAAAACAATTTACAAACCAGTCTTCAAACAGTGCCTGTGTCATCCATGCTTTACGGTTAGAACGAAAGTAAACGGGCAGCGTGTGCTTGTTTACATTTTTCAACGCCCGCGGGTTTTCTGAATGGAAGATTAGGAAAGGTTTCAGCTTAAACCCCGCGATGTTCCCGCCAAGCAGCAGAGTAAGCCTATCCTTAAATGCTTTAAATCCAGACATGCTTTTGGCTTCTTTTTGGATGTAAGTGCGTTCTGGCATCCGTTTCCAATACAATCCCGTTTCATCCACATTAAATATCTGCTCTGCTAGATATCCCTCATCCGTAATTAATTCATCCAGACTGTCAACAAACTTGCGTGCTCCTTCCTCGTCTGCACTCGCTGCTTCCCCAGTCACTCGAACATTATGAAATTGAAATCTTTTCTTGAATCTCTTGAACCAGCCAGTACTTGCTGCAAATTCTTGACTGTAGTCTTCTCCGGCGCGCTCCTTCAAAGTCTGAAATAGACTTCTAGCCTTCGTCTGCACAGTAAAAAGGCTTAACGGTGTCCGTTTCTGGATCTGATCTTCCATCCAAATGTAAAGTAATTTCTCCATTTCGTGGAGAGGCCCAGTCCGTTGCTTCGTTATAACTGTCGCTTGCATGGGTGCAGAACCTTTCACAGCTTCACGAATCCTTTCTTTATCCTTCAAAATCGTCGACACAGTAGAGTGTGATAGCGTCAGATCACGTGCAATCTCATTCACTTTCTTACCCCCTTCGTGCTGTTTAATCACCATCATTTTAGTGTTTAAATCAATGGCCTTTCTTTGCTTCTTGGCAGGTTGAGGAGTAGATGAAGACAGTTTCCTCTTGGTAGACATCTTGGGGGGGGTGGTGGTTCAAGAAAAATTTCCGAGACAAAAGAAAGGCACAAGGCAAACAGACACGGAGGGAAGTGTGCTGTACCAGCGAGCGTGTTTGTAATTGAGCGCGGGGATGCGCGCGGCTCCAGCTCCCGGCAGCGTCAGGAGGCTGGGGCCAAAACTGTCGTACCGCCGGTCGTAAAGTCGAACAGACGTAAGTCGCATAGGTCGTAAGTCGACGACTACCTGTATTGTCTTTAATAAATATGAAATGACACTTGATGTGTGGGACTGGCTGTTGCCACAATCGTAAGTTCGTTTTTATTGCATTATTATGTACAGTATTCTCGTATGATCAGGCTAATGTGGTTATGTTTCATCATAAATAATATAACATATAGTATTAAATAATAAAGCAAAATGCAATACAGTTCAGAAAATAATTTTACTTCAAAGTAAAAGACAAGCTGAATCACAAGGAAATCCTCTTCCCTGACCACTCACCTCCCTCCTGCCGAAAAGGAAGGGGGGGGGGGGCTGACCATGCTGCATTTGCCAGTTTGTTGTTATTTATTCATTATTATAATCTCGTTTGATCAGCCTCTTATGGTGTATGTTTCGTCATAAACAATATAATATACAGAATTAAATAATAGAAAAATATTCAATATATAACTTGTAATATGACTTCAAAATAAAAGGCCAAGCTGTATCAGAAGGTAATCTCTTCCTTACCTGTTGACTTCTGTTAAGGCCAACTTTCAACCTGATATTATTGATTCATTATATTATAATCTACTATGGTCAGCCTCCTGAGGCGTATGATTCATTGTAAATAATATAAAGTCTTCAAAAACAGAAAAAATATAATGTATAATTAGTATTTTGACTTGAGAATACAGTAAAAGGATACATTGTATCGAATTTAATGTCTCACTTTCTTCTCTCCCTCCTCCCTCCCACAACATAGTAACCTTGCAAAAAATTTAATTACCGTACAGTGATATCCCTGTTAGCCAGAACAATTGGTGCAGAGCACTTTCGGGGATGAGAGATTTCCGGCTAACTAGACGACTTTCTCAAACCCGGAAAAAATCCTTGTCCCTGGAATATTTTCCAGTTACTGGGAAAAGTTTCTGAGTGTCTAAATTAGATATCTTGCACACACAGACACTAGCCTACTTCCCCAGAATGTTTCTGGGTGCTGGGGATGTTTTCCTTGAATCTAAACTACCGGAGTCCGTAAATGTGGTTTTAATTAAGTTAGAAACTCCATTTCTTTACTATAATAAGCCAGAGTAGTTTATCTAAAAGTTTGGTAAAATAAATATACAGTCATGCACCGATTAACGCATATACGTCCGTGCCCCCCCCCCCAAAAAAAAAACACTTCCGTGACACCTGCTGGACCACCACTCCACGACCCCCCGACGGAGACACGATGATCCTCCCCATACTGGCCAGATATTATGTGTTAAAGGAATATCCTTCCTGCCTTAGGCATTTGCCTCCAGGTGTAATGTTAACCTACATCTATTGACGATAAAATCTTTCACCTACAAATTGACAATAACACATTTGCTATAATCAGACATATCTAGTTGCCTCAACAATTGCAACCCTAATTGCAATTGGGGTTGCAATTTCAAATTCTGTGTCATTACTAAGGAATAACGAAGTCTCTGGTGCACTCTAAGATTAAGAGAAAACGGAGGACTCATGCGTCCTGAAGCGAGAGAAAACGGACTCCTACGACGGGGCACTCAAATAAAGATAAACATAGCTACATGTTTTGTGGACTACCCACTGTGCAGTATTGAGCGTATCCTTTTCATCACTTTGTAATAAACCTAGATGGCTACATGTGTGGACTACCCACTGTACAGTATTGAGCGTATCCTTTTCATCACTTTGTAATAAACCTAGCCATGCCTGTGTGTGTTTATGATATTTACCATAACATTATATATATATTTAGTGGGTCTAAATGGTCGTAAGATGGGAAACTTGGGGTTGGGTGCCTGGAACCAATTAGAATAAATCCCATAAGTTCTTTACTTTCGGGCAACGTCCATTTCGGTTAACGTCATGTCTCCAAGAACGTATCTAGGACGTTAATCGGCGCATGACTGTATTTGAAAATTAAAAATCTATATGATATGGGCATGAATGAAGCTGTACCGGTATGTTACAGCAAAGACTGGTATTTTCCACTCCCATGGAGCTGTGGGGGATTAGTGGGTCTCCTGTACCTGACCTGACACAATGTCAGGTGGAGGTAGGGTGGGGTATTAGTGGTCTCATATTACTGACCTAATGATGGAATGTCAGGCCACTCTTTCTTGGCCAGGGGATTAGTGGGTCTTGAATATACACGAAACCTAAAGTATTTTTAGGGAGATTGTATAAGTATAAATAAAGTTGGAGTGGAAATGAGTGTTGCCAAGCACTCCTCAACAGCTGGCATTTAACCCTTAAGCCCCGGGTTGGGGTGCTGCTGGCAGTAAACCCACCCACCGTGTGGGGGGAGATAAATCAAGAAAATCAACTTAAAAAACAAACAAAAAAACTGGCGGAAATAGGCAGACGTTCTGTAACGTTACCCAGGGCCTAAAGGTTAACTCGCAGTCACACACACTCAAATTTGTCACACAATAAGACCCTCACTCCTTATGTCTGCTATCAAACCGTTTTGGGGGGTGAGGGTCGCGTGGTCACTTACTCCTCCTCCTCCTCCTCCTCCTCCTCCTCCCCCTCCTCCTCCCCCTCCTCCTCCTCCCCCTCCTCCTCCCCCTCCCCCTCCCCCTCCCCCTCCTCCTCCCCCGCCCCCTCCCCCTCCTCCTCCCGTCACTCAAGCATGGCTAATTGTGATAGGGAGATGAATTTGATAACATAATGATCCTTCATAAATTCTCTAGAAACCGTTTCCAATAAGATATCCTTAAATGAAATATTTCTATATGATATAGTGATGGGAAGCCCATTCTTTTATAAAAAATATCATAAGAAATGTTGATACCAGAATCAGTAAAGTCAGTTCTAATCTCATTACACATTTTTTTTTTTTTTTTTTTAATCCTGAAGACTTTATCGAAAAGTTTGGTTAAATGAATATATTATAAAAAAAGCTCTGTATGATACAGTATGGGTATTAATAGAACTGTTTCTTTTATCTTCACCTCTGATCGGCTCGTTACTCACTTGGACGATCGTCACGTCTCTGTTACACACTTCACTCAATTGACTGTAATACATAACTAATCATGTCTTAACACTTGTGATGAAGGTTGGGTGGGAGATTAATGGGTCACATTACTAACCTGACCTGATGCAATGTCAGGTCACCCATTGTTGGGTGGGGGATATGTCTTGAATGACATTATTTTTTACCTATGAGGTATATACATACTACTGTACTATACTGTATTGTATATGAAGGGTGCATGTATTAGTAAGCACAGATTATTACAGTAATGTATCTGTGCTAATTAATGAAAACAAATAAACAATATTGTATCATGAAGAGTCAGTAAACAAACTGTGAGACGACCCTTGTGGGAGGGGGCGGAACGGTCGCTCTTAACGTCCACGGAGGATAGATTAACGCTTATAAAATGTCACTGACTTGACTTATGAGAATATAACTTGTATTGCTGGAATTCTTGTAAGATAGCGATTAATTTGAGCACAAACATCACTAAATTGCAACACACACACACACACACACACACACACACACACACACACACACACATTTTCAGCCACCGGCTGCAACTCTATTAATAAACCGTTTATTTTTATTATTATTATTATTATTATTATTATTATTATTATTATTATTATTATTATTATTATTATTAACACACACACACACACACGAATTAAAATAAGCAGCAGCCAGTGAGGTCTTGTTGTGTGACTGCATGGAGGCAAATTAAAAGATCACTTGGCAACACTGGTGCATGCTATCACTCCTTTCCACTAATGACCCACACCTTTCTGCTTTGTCACTCTGTATTTTAAAATGTTATGTACAGTAATGTTGAAGGGATACAACTTGGCTCATTTATACTTATACTTACCACAATCTTCCTAAAAATACTTTAGGTTTTGTGTTTATTCAAGAGGTCTTCAGGTCATGAGACCCACTAATCCCCCACCCAAGAAAGGGTGACCTGACATTCCATCAGAAAGTCAGTAATATGAGACCATTAATCCCTCACGTTACCTCCACCTGACATTGAGTCAGGTGGAGGTCCCCTCCAAAAAATTCTTTAACTTTCATCTTTATTCAAAACATTTTCAGAAAATTCTCGCGATTTTCAACCTCGGAAATTTGTTGTTAAAGCGGGATATTTTTTTGGAAAATTCCGACTTTGGGAATGATTTTCCGAGCAAATTTCAATTCTGGCTATCAGAGATTTCCGGGTTTGAGGGATTCCGGTTAATGAAGATATTACTGTCTTAGAGAAGCAATTTTTTATGTCTGCAGATGGTTGTATTTCTTCAGAAACCATATAGAACAGGTTTATGTGCATGGGCATGCATGGGTTGGCAGACCTGCCGAGTCTAAAAAATTTTGGCTATCCCACAGAAATATCCACTAGCCAATAATTTTTTTTAAATGTGTGGGGATGTCTCTTAAATCTTTTAATGGCAGAAACAGTGGCTAAAGCATCAGCCAGCCCTTCAGCCAGAGGGGAGGAATGACGACTCGACGTGGACTCATAGCTTCAACACTGGTGAATAACCGTCTCAATTTATGCTAAAATTCCTTAATTAATGGTTATTATGCTTGCATTATATGTCTGCTTTTTTCTTGCTTGATAGTCTGATTGTCAAAGATATATCAAGGGTACATAGAAGTTCATGGGGGGAGGCTGGTCCCTAACCTTCCGAATTTGTTAAATTCTTCTTGGATTTATTGTTTTGAAAACCGTTGATTCCCTATCCATTGACTTTTTGCAGTCCGCATATGCATTGTTTATTGAGGTATACCTGTATGTACTGTATTCTAATTATCTTTAATTATTTCAAAGGTCATTAACACTAATTACTCAAATTTTTAAATTTGAACTCAGATCCTTAATCATCATGTAAAGTATAGTGCCTTTGTATAATATTTGAACAAAATCCATGGTATGACTCCAAGTGCTGAAATGCAAGGTATTGTTGGGGTTTTGTTTATTAATTATTATCACAGGAATATGTAAATATCAATTAAACTGTTTTGGGGGGAGGGGATTAACCATAAATAAAAAAAAATCAATAGTGAGGAACAATATATGTATGTTGTGTTGTCAAAGTAAGAGAAATAATTGAGACCCTGCAATTGTGTGTAAATGAGGCAGAAAGTCAGATCAGCAACCTGGGACTTGGTCATAATTTTTGTGATGCCATATGGCAGCATTTTATTAACAAAATAAACTACATTTATATCAAAGGAGATGGCAAGTTATTGTGAAAGGTTTCACTATTAAATACACTTAAGCTTACCTTCTTGGTCAATCCACTTAGAAACTCCTAAGGGTTATTTTGCCACAATGAATGTTGGTGAGGGCTCAGGGTTAGTGTGGCATGACCTCTCTGAATGAAGTCTGATTGCACACTCCTGCTAAACATATGGTTACATCTCTAAGGCACTAAACCTCCCTGGAAGTATTGCCGAGTTTGTACGTGTAGTCACCAACGACTTGGCTGACTTTGGGCCACTTGGGTCAGGCTCACTCAGGTTTTATCAGTGCCAGTAATGGAAATCTGTACACTGCACTTTGCTACAGTTGAACCCAATTACAGGCTAGCCACCTCCATCAAATTTTTACGAAAACATATATAAAAGTGACTTACAACTTGAGGGCACAGCGTAATTGAATTTTTTAATGCAGTTTGTTCACGAAATTGACTTCAGTCTGGGGAACTTCATAGTCATGGGTAGATTTAACAAGTAAAAAAAATAGGTGCCAATCCTTTGTTTTTCTGTATTTTACATATACCAAAAATGAAGAAAAAAACAATGAAAATGATTGCTGAATGTTGTTTTAATAAAAAAAAATATATAAAACCAATTATATTTTAACTAAAATATACATAACTGTATACTGTACTACTGAAAATAAATTTCTTACCTTATCCTATGATGATTATGACTGAGCGCGGTGGCTATGTTGTTGTGATTTGGGCATGGCTGGTGGGACCACATGGTCCACACCGCACTGCTCCACAACAATAAAAAATGGCCCTCATGATTGGCAAGGCATTTTTTCAAATTTTTTAATGCAGTAAAAGATTCGTGTCACATGACAATGTTATTCAATTGTAGCTCATGTGCACTCATAGTCTACCTAACCACACACTTGGCACATGATGCAATCGCTTGGAAATTGTTTAAATATCCGGAACAGAAATCTTTCTCAAAATGCAAAAATTTTATTTTCTTGATCGTGGAATATTCTGGGGATTAAAGACTCCGGCTAACAGGGATATTGCTGGTGAAATTCCTGTTAGCCAGAATAATTGGTGTAGAGCTCTTTCAGGAATGAGAGATTTCCAGGTATTGAAATGAATTTCTCATCCCTGGAAAAAATCGAACATCCATGAAAGTTTTCTGGGCACTGGGGAAAGTTTTTGAAGAGTCTAAACAGTGCATCTCGCATAAGACAGACACTCATACATCCCTGGAATCTTTCCGGGTGCTGGGGAAAGCTTTACAAGAGTTAAAACTATGCACAGGTGCTGGTGAAAGTTTTCCGACAAATTAGACGTCTTGAGTACACATCTCACACGGACAAATGCTTTCCCATTACATTTAGGCTGTGGTCATGATCGAAAATATTTATGGCTAACGAAGAAGTGTACTCTATAAACTTTTATTCACAGTATAAGGGCGGGGTTGGATTTTTATTTTTCTCTTTCTTTTCTTTCCTTTCCTTATATTTTTCTTTTTCTTATTTCCATTTGTTCTATCTAATTATTTAATTTCATGTACAGCTACTCCTCGACTTACAACCGCCCCAGTCGTGCCAAAAAATTTTCAAATTACGTATTTTCGAGTCCCGGCGTAAAAATTTTTTTGGTAATTCCCTTTAAAATGGCTGGCATGCTTAAAAGTGAGAGTTTTGTGGTGCTGAGAAGAAAAAGAGACACCCATTTTAGATTTTCTATGTATTATCTTCGCATTTTTGACTTATGACCTGGATTTGAGTCCCTAACCCCGTCGTAAGTCGTGGAGTGGCTGTAGTTACTTCATAACCTCTGACCTGTGGTAGCATGACGAGGGTTAGGGCACATGGGTTCTGTAATTCTGGTATCAGGTTATTGGACAAGAATAAAGATAGATACTGAGGGAAAATGATACCCCTAACATACTCTAAAAATGGTTTATTAATATGAAATTCAATTTGATTAAAGATGTTATTAACATACAACTACAAGGATCAACACCTTGGCTTTACTCATTTGCAATTCCAATTAAATACTCTTGCTTCTTACATCATTACTGGTTGTACATTTAGAAGAACACACCACATGACAGACTTACATATGGCACCTTCACTAGAACTGTTGGTAGTACATATAAAGGATGCACTCACAACAGATGACACATTATTACTGGTACTATCAATATTTATGGGTTCACTACTCAACATGGGATAACTATATTTCTGCTAATTATCCCCAATCATATGCAACAATAATATTTTGGCCCATATAACTGTGAGGAGTGCCCCAGGGTGTCACACTGGTGCCACCACAACAAACGTAGAGCGCTGTTAGGGTCGGTTACAGTACGACACACTGAGAAGGAGTTCATCCCGCGGGCTTAGTTCCCAGGGTGCGAGACTCGCTCAGTTCAATCGTTATCCTGCAAGACAGCTAGCTGGTATGCAGCTACCGATCCCCGGTAGCTGCTGGGTATTCAGCTAATACCCACTCTGTACCTGAAGATGCGTTGACGAGCCTCTAAAATGATCTAACTTCAACTATACATAACATACGTCTGGCAACGATACTTACGTTACTCTAATTATACTTGGCACACAATCATTTCACTATACAGTGGTCCCTCGGTTAATGTGCGCCTCGGTTAACGAGATTTCGGTTTACGAGTTACCTTCCATAAGATTCTTAACTTCGGTTAACGAGCAATCCCTCGATTAACGAGTTTCTTATGAGCCGACCTGAACATGTTTTCGCTTGCATTTGGCGGTCCACCAGCTGTAGTATTAGTCCGCCAATACAGTAATCGGTTCTAGGGCTTAAATTCCTTACCATTTTAGCAAATATCAAGAAGTTTATACTATTTAATAATTTTAAAAGTTTAATATTAACTTTTTTAGTCATTTTTACAATTATTGAACATAATTGAAGGTAATGAAACTAGTTTTGTGCGCGCCATCCAGCCTCTCAACACACCATACAGGCGTCAGTCTTTGTGTCTTTTCAGTGGAGGTAACAGCTTGCTTGAGACTCTCTTCAACTAAATGCTTTATTTCTGTGTTTCCAAGCAAATTATTGGTCATTTTGAAATTTATTTTACATATTGACAATATGTAATGCAGCGCAGTGTTGATTTAAAGAAAATAATCTTGAATTACACCAAGAGAACTAAAATTTTATGGGTGAAATGGCGCCATGGGGTGACTTCTCTTCCACCCCAATGCCTTCTCTTCTCCCTTCTCCTCCATCCCCATTCTAATTCCCATCATCATCATCATCCAGGAGCCTCCTACATACACACCTCAAAGTAAGTGTACTTTTCTACCTTTTTTGTTGAATTTAGGCAGTTTTTGGTGAGCTGGAACCAATTACCCAAAAACCCATTGAAACAATGGTTTCGGTTAACGAATTTTTCGGTTAACGAGCAACCTTCTAGAATGGATTGTGCTCGTTACCGAGGGACCACTGTATTAAAACATGAACACTGATATTCATAAAATTCAACTGAGTTAAACTGACTTTACATGGCGGGGGGAAACAATCGTTCACATACTTGGAGATGCGTTGAGGAAGAGTCACGAGCGTGTGAGTCTTCCTCGTGCATTCATTTATATATGGGCATCTGGCAACTCAGGCATGCCAGAAGGGCTAATCTCACAAACGACAGAAATTCGATTCAACTCAGTCGCTGTACATTAGGGGGCAGGGAATAAACACTTTTATTTGAGTTGCAGGCTGCACTTTTCAGGCATCGTTTGTATGGCTGTAACAAACACCTGTGCAAAATTTCATGCCATTTCATGCATACTTACCCTGCCGCATCGTGAGCGACTTTTTGTCAACTTTTAGTGTATACCAAAAATTAGGTGTCATTTAATGTTTTCCAGGATAATGATAAATTTTACATGGGTGACATTGATTTAATTCACATGTTATTTTACAGGTACACCATATAGAAAATCATTACAAGTTCATATTGAAATTCTTTTTTGTGCGGAACCTTGGCATCATTTTCCTAGACAATAATCTTTGCCTAATATATCCATCTCTCGATTCGTATCCCGTCACTTCAGTGCAAGCTTCAGTCATCACTTTTATGCCTCTCTCGACCGCCTGAGTGCTGTTTGGCCACTTGGGCACCACTAATGGTGTCTCAAGAATGTCATTAACCTGTAAATTTGACAGAGAAGCAATGTAAGGAGGCTCAGTCTTGAGTTCATTCCTCCAGTTAATCATGGAATGATAGTTTTTTGCTTGCCACTTTAGTTTCGGAGTCACCACCTTTCTCATGTTGACTACAGGAGGCACATCCTCATTCCCATCTCCATCTTTACCCTCCTCATCAGTATAGTTTAACAAATTCTCGTCAACAGCAGCATCAGAATCTTCCTCCTCCTCTTCAGATCTGCCAGTGCATTCTTCCTTTTGCTGATTCTCCTCTCTAATTTTTCTTATCATTGAGACAGCTTTTTCTCTAACAGTCATGTCCTCATCTGCACACATACCAAGAAGAAGTTGATCTGTGTGGGCGAAGTATGCATTTCTCTGGACAGCCTTCTTCACTATCGTCTCCTCACTATTCAGGTGTTTCATATATAGCAGGGACTGGAGTACGTTCCTTGAGCCGTGTGTTACGTAAGGGTGTATCTTGATGTAAAACCACATTGGAGCACTGAACTTTATTATTGTAATGACAATTCTTTTCAACTCATGGCTGGGTCTTGATGTTGCTACATACTGTGGGAGACTCAGATGATGCTTCCAATCAGGGGTAAAGGAAACACACTGGTGTCAAGTTCGTAAGTTCTATTTCTGGGACAAACACACAAAAGGAGTTAAGACAGGGTAAACAGCGTCCTGCCTTGGAATCTCTCTCTGGGTATCTCTATCTGCGCATGCGCGTACAGCGCGCATGTGCTCAAAGTCTGAACTACACTCAGTGACAAAAGAGGGTATGATTATAACATATAATACAGAGACCTGAATCAATAAAGGTAAATAGTACAGTTACATATTACAGCATATTCGTCTCATATATCTACACATACAGCCTGAGGATTCTACTCCATAAGGTGTTCCACCTTGACACACAGGGAGGACCTGGCTCAATAGCAGCCAAGTCATCTTCAACAACACCTGTGTTAACTCCTTTACAAATCCTATACAGGTATTTCTGATCCCAGGACAGATCTTTCTCCACTTCATCATTAAACACAGGTCTCCCCTACATTACAGTAACACAACATTGAGAAATGAAATGAGAAAAGGGTGATAATCAATATAGACATAGCACCATACTCATCTGCAACAAGACAACTTAAATGAAATAAGAGATATGAAAAAAAAGTTGATAAACACTGAACAGAACATTGCACCGCCACAGCGGCTGTTTGGCTCGTACTGTAGGTAAATTTAAAAATTTCAGTAGAAAATGCGGCAGACTAAACCTTGACATATCAGCTTCAAATTTGGCATGGAGTCTTAGATATGTATAAGGAACAATGCCTGAAGAGTGCAGCTTTGAGCAAAGTTTCACTGCCCCCTACTGTACATTCACCAATGAAAATCAGTGTCATGGGTCAGGTGAATTTCTTATGTCTATTTTTATAATTTAATCAGCGATTGGGCTTGCCAGAAAAAAGTTAAATAGGCATCAAATACACACGCTGTTAACCTAGTTTCACAAACTCTGTGGGATTTTTAGACAAGGATCCTCTATGGGTAGACGTTGAGATCTTGGAGATAAGGAGTTTGACATATTCTTTTTGGGAGATTAATGACTTTCTTAAATAGACAACTGACAATAATCAAACTGCAAATATCAGATTCTCTGAGGTTTGGGAATCAAAATAGTGTAACTTCAGTAGCAATTGAAAACTCATGGCTATCCCCAAGGATGACATCATGAGATGCCATTAGCAAATAAAGCATGCTTCATTCATCAAAACGAGCAGTTTTAAAGAAAAATAAAGTCAACGCTAGACAAAAATGTAAAACTATCTAATACCATGACGAGTCTTGAAATTCCTAAGCCATCCATCACTAAATGCGCACTCTGATTCAATGTTCATTTGCTCCTTAAAAGACTTTGCTTTGGCAGTAAGCATCGGCCCAGAAATTGCCATACCTTCTGATCGTTTTAACAAAAACCATTCGTGCAACACTTTATCAAGATTTTCTAATTTGGGCCAATGTAAACTTTTTCTTTCAGCAATTTTAATGTAAGGCTCAGAAGAAGCTGTGAATTCTAGAATTTTATTCTTTGCCTTTTTTTATATCATAAATTGTAGACTTTCCAATGTATGTTTCCATAAGAACAGCATTGCTCACATTACATTCTAGTTTCTTAATTATTTCAAGTTTGTCACTCAATTTCAATGTGTTCTTCTTTCTCTTCACACAACAAAGTTTATCTACTTTAGGGGCCATTATTATGAGCTTGTACTCTGTACATGGAAAGAGTAGGACTCAAAATTACATACGTTGTCACAGTTTGATTGCTTGTTTTAAAGTGGCGATCGTGTGGTCGTTTGTTGTCGCTGTGCAGCTGTGGCATTCACGCATGCACACATACACACAAAAGATTTATAGTGCCTCAAATTTTACATTTCAGTTCAAGCTAATTACAAAACTAACAAAATTAGCTACCTATAATTTACAATTAATTTTATTATTAGAATTATGTAAATTAATTTTTTAAAGCAACTCCATTCATTCACATAACCCACAAAAGCCCGCTAAATTTAAAAAGTTTGAGTTTTCGAAAAGTCCGGATTCCTGGCATCCGGATTTTTGGACTTTTACTGTATACATAGAAATGTATATTCCCTTTATGTGTTTGCCTTTAGGAGAATTATTTCTATTACCTGTACAGTATTATATGTGTGCGTTACACAAAACATACAAATAAATAATAACGGGAAAATCTTCTCACAAATAATTAATCAGAAAAAATTATTCAAAATGTTGAGTCTACCCTCAAGTCCACTCTGTGCTTTATTAATAACAAAGCACGGAATGGAGATGAGGGTAGACTCAACATTTTTAATAAATTATTTGTGAGAGGATTTTCCCATTATTATTTATTTGTATGTGTGTGTGTGTAGACACACACACACATAGAATACAGTAGGGTCAGGATATATAGCAACTTTATATAACAATTTTTTCATGTCATGGCTACCAAATTATCAGCATTTTCCTATTTATAGCGATAATTTTGTTTATTTCGTGAGGGAAATTGGGCAGGAAATATTTCAAATTTATTTACAGTAGACTCACAACTTAAGCAGGGTAATGTTGCTGGGACCTCACATACAGCCAAAAGCCGTATAAAGTCAGAAACACTCCTAAAAATCACCTAAATCGCCCCAAAAATACGAGTTGAAAACCGTACAGTACTAAAATGTACTCTAAAAGACTAAAATTTTATCTCTTGTGCAAAATATATGATGTCTATATTCAAATTGTTTGATGTCTTGCAAGGATTCCAGCAACGCAATTCATATTCTGTTAGCTTTAGTCTATGGCATTTTATAAGATAAAAACTTTAAGCCTAAAACCACTTTCAATTTTGCTGGAAGTGGAAGGGGGGGTGTGATGTTATATGACAGCTGTGGTCAAGGTTACTTAATGGCATTTATTTATCTCTCATAGAGGGGGAGTTTATGTTTTTCTCTTATAAAATGTCAATGAATTGACTTGAGAGAATGTAATTAATATTTCTGGAATTCTTGTAAGATAGTGATTAATTTGAATATAAACATGCTATAGTTTTCACTAGACATAAAATTTTTATCTCATGCAAAATATATTATGTCTATATTCAAATAATTTGCTGTCTTACAAGGATTCCAGCAATACAATTTATATTCTGCTAACTTTAGACTGTGCCATTTTATGTCAAGTTTAGTCACTTTTTGGGCCTCCAGAACCTAACCCTATTTTCTCCATTGATTACATGTAATTATATATCGCGATTTAGTATATAGCGAACATCGTTGGACCCTATCTCTCAATATATCCCGACCCTACTGTACAGGTAAAGGAAATTATTGTCTCTAGAACAAATGGCTCCCTGTCCTGGCTGCAAAAATGCCAGCCATTTTAAAACTACCCTTAGACATTCTTGGGTACATCCAGGGTGTCGTCTGCAAATAATAGAGGACCGTGAAAAAAAAATCCATGAATTATCCGGGCGTACTGTACATAGGAACATTATTCGTGGCTTACCTAAAACTAGAGGGTTTGGTGTTTGTTTTCAATTTTTTCATAATTTCCCCCAAAATTCCCAATTGATAGCTGCACTCTTTTGGCTTTCTCCCCCACACCACTTCCTTTTTGAGAGACTTACGGTATGATGTCTAAGCACAGTAGTTAGTTGAACGAGAGGGAGCAGTGAATAACACACGCAGTGGCGGCTGCACACAGACTGAGTGGATGTCAACAAAACCCACTTACCAAGCGGTGCATTTGGTGCAGAATTTAATGGTGTCATGCTCAATTTAGCGAAATGGTTCGCTAAATTGAGCAAAATTAATGCAAATTTGATTTAGCAGAAATTTAACAGAATCACGCTCGATTTAGTTCGCTAAATCGAACAAAAATTACGGAAATTCGATTAAGCGGAAATTTTTATTTAACGAAAAGGGGTGGCTCGAATTAGCTCATTAAATCGAGAAAATACTGTACTCACCAGCAGATGCTGTCGTCTTCAGCCGACAGTAGGCACACACTGTCCACTCTGCTGAATGTACAATACAGTACCTGTACAGTATACGTAACTGTAATCACGTTTTATATCTTAATGCTGTATTCTTGGCTGATTGTGTCCTGGTACAGTACAGTATTGTACACTACTACACGACATAAATTGTATGCAAAGACAGCAGCGAGCGAGAGATCTAACTTTTACAATGGCAGCAGAATATGAATTAAGCGTGTGAGTGTACGGCCTAACCAAGCAGCTAATCCACCCATGCGCCCAGCACGTGAGAACTCGTCAGGGCATGATGCAATCTTCTGGAACTCCAGGAAATTTTTGTTCCGGGCACAAAACAAAGAGATTTTCTCTGAATTTTTCCGGAAAAGAGGTCTCTGATTTTCATCCTCGGAAACTTGTTCCCATGCTCAGAATGGAAAGAGTTTTCCCAAAATACTTCTGGCTATTGGAGAGTTCCAGGGACTGGAGATTCCAGCTAAAAGGGAGATTACTGAATATGGAATGTCATGGACATTTTGGGGTGAATTACTGTATATTGCACTTTTCTTAATACTGTTTAATATGATTTGGGAGACAGTTAAGATAATCAGATGAAAGATATTTTTTTTAAAGCAGAGCAATACCTTAGGGCAATTCTACACAGTGAATTGCCTGCCAGTTGAAGAGTTCTGCCTTTTAGAGAAAATGTAAGCACAAATCGTGTCATTATTGTTTTGTAAATATGACATGCCTTGTACAGCTCCCACATGACTTGTTGTGTGCGTCTATGATACATATAAGCACCAGTTCCATATCATATTGCCACCTGTTAATTTCTACATTTAACTTTTATTTAAATCTGTTTGTGTTAGGATCAAGAAGTTTAATTACATTCCTCTATAAACATAATACACCGAGTTGTTGATTTTTATTTACTTTCATCTTCCTCTTCTTCATTGTGTTGGCTATATACTGACAGGTCCTACAGACTCCTGCCTCACATTTAGACTCCCAGGAGTTTATGTTTAATTCATTTTCATTTACCTTGTTGATCTATTAAATTTCAGGTGAGATGACACTACCTCCTCTTCAATTACAAGGTAGAGCTTCCCAGTTGTTTGTCCAGGAGAGCTCCATAATGGTATTAACTACAGATGCAACACTTTCCATTTGGGACTTAACGAAAAAGAAGAGGATCATTTCAGAAACTGTCAGACATCTGGGTAAGATATATCTATTTCACCCATCTTCTGTAACTCTTGCTGTAATGTGTGTTTGTACTACATTGCCTTCCCCACCTTTTGATATACATTATCTCGTCAGGAATCTCAAAGTACGTGACAGTATCGCCATATCTCATTTGCACTATTTACATGTGACTGAAAGGTCTGGTTTAGAATACTAAAGTACCTGTTGTGTAGGTAATTAAGAAAAATTTTTATTGTTGTGGAGTGATGCGGCTGGGACCACATGGTCCCTCCTGCCCAGTCCGCAGAATAATGAAGAATTGGAAACTAATCTCTTTTACTCGTTATTAAATCAACCTATAATTCAACCCTAGCTTTTGAGAAATAATAGATATAATCCTAGACGTAATTTGTAGCAAGACAATACCGAGGAGTCTTGGCCGTGACCACCACCACAACATCTGACGTTATAAACAGTGTTACTGTCTCTGAAACTTAATTCCCACCAGTTACCAACTCTTATTAGAAATAAGATAAAATAGTACATACATACTGTACCAATAATTATGAGGAATAAATAAAAAAAATACTGTATTGTGATTTGGCTGCTGGACAAAATGTTTGTTTTTTTTCATTCTTTTCAGTAAACATGGGAGACAGCTCAGAACAACCAAGATCCCTTCCTCCCCCACTCAGAGTGAACTGTTAATTCACAAAGAAAGTTTATTCCCTTTTATGTTTTGAATTTTTTTAATATTCTGTATGTCATATTGTGTGTGCATGTAACAGTGGGAAAAAAAAAAGTGTGGAAAATTACATACAGTATACAGTATTGCGGCCTATAAGTTGACCTGGCATATAAGACAACCTTAATTATTTCAACTGATTGTTGATCTAGGCCTACCTCTTAAACTGCAATTTGAAAGCTACATCCTTGGTATCAGCTGAACTTGCCAATATTTACTTTTTAAGAGCCTTAAACCCACTGATTTCACAAATTTACCACAGCCAAACTAAGGTAAGTAATGTAGTCATATTTGGTTTCCACACTCTTCTACATACGATCTTTTAATCCACAAGATTTAAATGATGTTCAGGAAAAATTTATATACAAGTTTGTTTTCACACTGGGTGGGTTGATTGGTGAATCACTCTACCGCAGTTCTCGGGTTAAAGTGTTAATAGACGTAAGTAAGGTTCTAGATTATAGAAGTTTTCAGAGCTACAGATAAGATTTTTTAAGGTTCCCAAGTCCCGACATACGTGTACATGGCATGGACGGCCTTGTGCAGTGTGAGGTAAGTGGATGATGTGCAAGTGTATAGCATACTGTATATACTCTAGTACAGTTTGAGTTATTATGATCAAATTTTTATGCAAAAAGTAAGAGGTCGAACTATATCAAAAAGTATTTTGTGGTGTAATGGGCAGCATGCTCACCTCACAAGCGAGTGGACCTGGGTTTGATCCCTGGGCAGGATGAAACTATGGACAAGTTTCCTTATGCCATTTGCCTCTGTCTACCCAGCAGTAGTTGGGAATCTGGATGTTAATCAATTTGCGGATTGTGTTCCAGGGTACAATGGTTAACTTGTGTAGTTGGCGAGTTGTCCTGTCTTCTTGGACTGTTCCTTGACACTGGGTCAGCAGCTCGTTAACTCAGCGTGTGGTTGTTGTGTTGGCGACAGTTTCTACATCTTAACCCTTAGGTCCTGGGTGACGTTCCAGAACCTCCGCCTATTCCCGCCACTGTTTAAATGCCCAGCGCTGGTTATCAGGTTCCAGTGTGACTATTTGCCTGTCACACCACACGCTCAGCCACAGGGAAGCTTCCTGAACACAATTACCTATTTTTGTTTCTTTCATTTTCATTGTTTGCCTATTATATCATGTTTTATCAAAGTAATATTGCTGAAAGTAATGTAGTTGTAGTGTAGTACTGAAAAATAATAAAAATAATGCAATGATTATGTTATAAATTAATTTTTTTGTGGAATTATTATTATTTTATGCATTACTTGCTCTACCAAACACAAAAACAGCCAGGCAGACTGGTGACCGACTGGTGTGTGTTGCCAAGCACTTTTTATGAAAAATAATGAAAATATAATATTCTAAATTAATTATTTATTGGAAATACTTATTAATATCAGTAAATATATGTATTATTGGCCACCTCGGACACAAAGGCGAGCTAAATATAGCTGCTAAGTACGTAAAGACCACGAGCGTCAGCTGTCAAACCAACACTGTCTCTTTATCTCCACCCCTCCACACGGCCAGGGAAGTTTCTAGGGGGTCAATATATAGTTTTTCTTACTCTTTTTTTATTGTTTTATCATTTAAAAAGGTTAAAAATTATTTTGGGAAAAGTTGATTTTTCTCGACTTCGGGGACTACCGGCGGCACCCTAACACGGGGCTTAAGGGTTAAACAAATTGACGCCTGGGTGGCCCTATGGCAGGCCATCTTCAATCACGAGGGGCAACCATTATTAATTCATTCGTTTCTGCAAGTCATTTACCGTGAGCAATAGCTAATTGGGACGCGCTCATAATTTTGGGTAGATACACATAACATTTTTTTTTTTTTTTTTACTCAACTTACATGCACACACGATACAAATTGTGAAAAAACTATGTATCATAAGAGTAAACACTTAATGGGAATATACTCTAATCATTTCTTTGTGCTTTAGGAGGCTAAATGGGGGTGGGGGAGTGGTATGTGTGTGTGTGGGAATGGGGGGCTGTTGCTATGGTGACTGGTGAGTGTTGAGGCAGCCAAGTAGCCAGCATCTATGTATGGTGGTTGCATTAAACTTTCACTTAGCATTTTCTTAATGGTTTAAGCAGCATTTTTTCATCAACATTGTACGTATACAATTGCTAATACCCTAGCCTAGGGTGCTGCTGGCCATGTCCCCCCATCAAGAAAAATCAAAACTTTTCCAAAAAATATTTTTAACCTTTTTAAATTATAAAACAATAAAAAAGTAGTAAGAAAAAATATATATTGACCCTTAAGAAACTTCCCTATGGCAGCAGTGGCGAGGAAGATAAAGGGACAGTGTTGTTTTGACAGCTAGCACTCGTGGTCACTAGGCACTTAGCTGTCATTTTCTGCTTGCCTTTGTGTCCGGGATGGCCAGTAATACATATATTTACTGATCATAATACTTATTTCCTATAAATAATTCATTTAGAATATTTTATTTTCATTATTTTTCATAAAAAGTGCTTGGCAACACACACCAGTCGGTCACCAGTCTGCCTGGCTGTTTTTGTGTTTGGTAGAGCAAGTAATGCATAAAATAATAATAATTCCACAAAAAAATTAATTTATAACATAATCATAGCATTATTTTTATTTTTCAGTACTACACTACAACTACATTACTTTCAGCAATATTACTTTGATAAAACATGATATAATAGGCAAACAATGAAAATGAAAGAAACAAAAATAGGTAATTATGTTCAGGAAGCTTCCCTGTGGCCGAGCGTGTGGTGTGACAGGCAAATAGTCACACTGGAACCTGATAACCAGCGCTGGGCATTTAAACAGTGGCGGGAATAGACGGAGGTTCTGGAACGTCACCCAGGACCTAAGGGTTAAGATGTAGAAACTGTTGCCAACACAACAACCATACGCTGAGTTAATGAGCTGCTGACCCAGTGTCAAGGAACAGTCCGAGAAGATCGGATAACACGCCTTTTTTTTTTTTTTTTTTTTTTGACGGGGATTAGCCCACCCGGGCACAGGTCACTGACCCACATTGGGGCCTGGGGGCGAAAATTTAATAATAATAATGATAATAATAATGATAACTAACCATAAAGAAATGCAAAAATGAAAAAAAAATCATAAGTGAGAAATGCTACATGTATGTTGTGTTGTCAGTAGTAAGAGAAACAATTGAGACCTTGCAATTGTATGTAAATGAGGCAGAAGTCAGATCAGCAACCTGTGACTTGGTCACAATTTTTGTGATGCCATATGACAGCAGGGTCTACCATGAGACAACACATATGCTTCCAATATATTCCCAGGCGGAAGTACCTCCCTGTTTGCTAGCTGCTTACTACTTACTACCTGTAAACTAGTTAACCATTGTTCCTGGAACAAAATCCGCAAATCGATTAACATCCAGGTTCCCAACTACTGCTGGGTAGACAGAGGCAAATGGCATAAGGAAACTTGTCCATAGTTTCATCCTGCCCAGGGATCAAACCCAGGTCCACTCGCTTGTGAGGTGAGCATGCTGCCCATTACACCACAAAATTCTTTTTGATATAGTTCGACCTCTTACTTTTTGTATAAAAATTTGATCATAATAACTCAAACTGTACTAGAGTATATACAGTATGCTATACACTTGCACATCATCCACTTACCTCACACTGCACAAGGCCGTCCATGCCATGTACACGTATGTCGGGACTTGGGAACCTTAAAAAATCTTATCCGTAGCTCTGAAAACTTCTATAATCTAGAACCTTACTTACGTCTATTAACACTTTAACCCGAGAACTGCGGTAGAGTGATTCGCCAATCAACCCACCCAGTGTGCAAACAAACTTGTATATAAATTTTTCCTGAACATCATTTAAATCTTGTGGATTAAAAGATCATATGTAGAAGAGTGTGGAAACCAAATATGACTACATTACTTACCTTAGTTTGGCTGTGGTAAATTTGTGAAGTCAATGGGTTTAGAGCTGACGGGAGGTCGTGCTAGGTCACGTCATGAGTGGGGGGATGACATGTGAGGATGAGGAGGTGAGACACAGAAACCACTGACATGAAATCATGATCAGCAATTAATAAGAAGCACTTATTTAATATATTTTCTTATTTTCTGTCTGAACAAAATTTATTATGGAAAATAGCCTTATTGTATTCACTTATGGGATTAGTTCAGAGTCCAAATTGAGTGAGAAAATCACTTATTCACTCGCGCATATGTTGTTTTTCTACTGTTTATACTATTTACACTACAGGGAGTCCCCGACTTAAGAACGCCCGCCGATACGAACGGGGTTAAACTTTAAATTTACAGTATTTTATTTACCTGGTGACTTTTTTTACTTTCATTTACTGTATTTTGTCATTCTTTTTCTTCTTTTGACTTAAGTAAAGTGATTTTAGATGTAAATAAAGACTTAGGCTATAATATAGTGGGATTTTAAACATTGTTCTGTAAAGTAGGTATGCATATAGCATGTGTTCCGACTTACATACAAATCTGACTTAAGAACGTCCTCAGGAATGGAACCCGTTTCTAACCCGGGGACTCCCTGTATTTACAACATACTACCAGAGAATACTCAGTAGTGTGGCAATTCCTATAACGGGACGAGGACACACGTCTTGACTCTATCGTGATCGAGATATGACTGTCTCATCAGCTGCGTGAGTGGGAAGATTACCCAGTGGAACAACTGGCGAGTGTAAACATCCCATACTTGATCCCGCGAGATATGAAATTTTATGCGCACTGTATTCAAAACATTCTGAATTCCCGAATGTATGTTGCTTATCATTTGAGAATGTATGTCGCAGTTGTCAGGTTAAATAAAAAAACGTGTAAATTTACTGAAAGTACTATATATCATAAGTATGATATTTTTGCTGAAAACTACAGTAATGTATTATGAGCTTAAATAAGCCATTCTACAATATGTTAAGTGTAATATCCTGGCTGCTGTTCTGAACAGTTGTGCCCCCAGCTGATATGGATGTTTGAATAACAGATTCCATCTGATTAATGACATCTCTATGGCTTAATTAGTATGGTACTCAAGGTTTTTACTATTTATGAAAATGATCCAAAGTAAGGATTAGCACTGAAAACACTACTTTATGATTCTATGCCAGTACTTTAGCAATTGGTCAAACATACAGTTTATCTAAATATTCAATTCACACTGACTATCTTTGAACAGGTTAAGGCAATTACAGTACTGAGAATGTTCTTGGTAATTGCTTTGTGTAGAATATCAATTGTTACCTTTTCTTTTCTTTGCAACAGTTGAAGGTCGTAAGGGAGGAGTAAAATCAGTTCAGTTGACTCCAGGAGGAACTCCAGTATTGTTGCTCACATCAGGAGAGGCATTCACTAGATGCCAGGACTTAGAGGCATGGTTATTACTTGGTGATGTTGCCAGTGTGCGTTGTGTTGTTCAACCAGAGTATACAATGTTGCCTCCATGCCACCCAGCAGACAATTGTTCCAGGCCACTTGCTAGTCTCTTACACCAGACTGCTGCATAGTAAGTAATTACAAATAATATTTTGAGTCTATGTCTTGCATATTCCTACCTATAATAAAACAGGATGTTTAGTTATAGTCTCTAATAAACACAAAACTTCATGCGCACCTGCACTAATTGTGGAAGTGTACTCCAGGGCCTGAAATATCTAGTACAGTCACACAGTGTTTTAGTACAGTATATGGCACACCAAGAAGGTTATCATGTTCAGTTACCAGAACAGGGAGATCGGGAATGAGGAAGCGGAAGATAAAAAGAGGAAATATAAGAGAAAGGAAAGCTGATGGAACAAAAAATTTAAGTTTTTTTTTTTTTTACAGTATTTGGCAGAAAATTCTACCTGCAAAGAAATTGGGTGTAAGAAAGTAAATCTTTAGCCCTTACGTATTCCCTCATTATGCTTTTCAGTTTTACCCAGTCTTTGTATTTTTTCTCATCCCCATAGCATGTTGAAGTCATAAAGAAAGAGGTGATCATCACTGGTCTATGACAAACTTACATTAAAAAAGTCATGTCTGAATTTTAAGGATCAAAGGTCATATCCTTTGATCCTTAAAATTTTCATACACCAATATTGAACTAAAGATAACATACATTTACTAGATAACACCTTAAGTTTCCCTCAAGTAACATTTTCCATTAGTCTTACGGTATACATCATTTTCAAATAGTAACTTGTTAACAATGCTGTTGTTGTCAGGAGAGTCGATCGTGGAAGTATGCCTGATGTTTGGACCAATATTGGTGTAAGAGAACATGAGCTGTTGATATATATACCATTATAATAGATTTGCTTGCCTCAATGACTCAATGGATGTGTTTGTCAGTCTCTCTGCTAATTGTGGATAAATACCAGTACTGTATATATTTATCCTTACTCAGCACATACTTGTTGATAGAGGAGAAACTGATTAATATATCTTTCTCCTACAGTTCTGGATCTTCTCGGGTGTCCCGACCTGTAATTTCTGATGATGCTCGACAGAATTTGACAGAAGTGTTCCTCAACCGTATGCTAACATCAGCGGAGTATCTCAGATCTGCTAATGATTACAAATTTTGGTTGAAACGCAAAATCCAGTTTTTCATCAAGGAAGGTTAGTGATAGAACAACCTTTACACAATTAAATACAATCTTCAATTTCTTTTTTATGTATAGCTTCTCTCTTGTCATTGTACGTTACACACCAACTTATCGTCAAACTTTATCTTATTGCTTCTCATTTTATTACACTCTTCTTGACTCAAAACATATTTCAACCTTTGGGAGCAAGAAGCATCAATCTTCAGTGTTTTTAAGTATCACATCCTTCTTGTCACTAGTCACTTTGAAGTGTAAATGCATTGGCCCAAAAAAATATAAGGTTGGCACACATGTTAAATATTTGTATCTGTATTGTATATTTGGTTATGTCTTCCTGAGATGTCAGTTTAAAAAGACTAATTAAAAAAAAAAGTGGAAAAATTGCAAATATAACTATGTAGTTTTACTTTGGATTTACATTACAGTAGAGAAGTTTTCTGTTGTAACTGTCTTAAGATACAGTACTGGTTATTTGGGCTTGACTTATACATAAGTTTCTGTTTCAGGACTGGAGAAAAAATTACGAGATATTTTTGATGATCTTCTTGGCCCAAGACACAGTGGTACAACAGAATCTCAAGAGGTGCAGAATTGGAAACCCAAAATAATGGTAAGTTTATGATATTGAAATCTCAAAGTAAAGGCATGTGTAATATTTTTTTTTATTTTGAAATGTAATCCCTCACCAACCATGGATTTACACAACCATGGGTATGGAATTCAGGGAAATGTCCTAGCGTGGATATAAGACTTTTTACATGACCGCAAGCAGTGTGTGGTGATTAATGGCACGAAATCATCATCCGTACCTGTCACAAGTGGGGTACCACAGGGCAGTGTATTGGGCCCGCTGTTGTTTGTTTGTTTCATAAATGACATGCCTGACGTACACTCCTCCATACAAATGTTTGCCGATGATGCCAAGTTATTTCGGGAAATCAAGAACCAAGCGGACTGTGAAGAGCTGCAGAAGGACCTCTGTGGGCTCCAAGAATGGTCGAAGAAATGGCTGCTGAGATACAATGTCACGAAGTGTAAGAGGATGCACCTGGGGCGTACCAACGGTAAGGAGGCGTATCATATGTCCCAACGGGATGAAGAAACTGCACTATTTGAAACTGAATGTGAGAAGGACCTAGGTGTGTACATATGTTGACAATGAGCTGAAGTTCTTGGGCCATTGGGAGAAGAAGGTAAATCAGGCAATTAAATTATTGGGTCTTATAAGAGGTCGTTCAGATATCTAGACGGTCCGTCCCTCTTAACGATCTTCATGAGTGAAGTGCTTCCCCATCTGGAGTACTGTCACCCCGTCTGGTCCCCGAGATATGCTAGGAACTGTCAGTTGGTTGAAAATGTTCAGAGGGCCACCAGACTGGTGCCTGTACTTCAGCACCTCAGCTACCCTGAGAGATTGGAGTGCCTGAACTTGCCTAGCTTATACTACAGACGGGCAAAGGGTGACCTAATTGAGGTGTATAAGCATCTCAAGGGGCATTACTCAGTTGAGTGTCCTCACTTGGAGCTGGTGGATGCTCGCCCCACAAAGGGGTCACAGCTCAAGATTGAAGAAGCCACAAATCCAGAAAACTGTGAGGGCAAACTTTTTCGGAGTGAGGGTTGTAAACTCTTGGAACAATCTACCAGAGAGTGTTGTGATGGCACCGAGTGTGAGCTCTTTCAAGACAAGAATTGACCAACACTGGAGCGGGTTCAGGTACATTCAGGAGCCGGTGCATGCCCAGTACTTGCCAACAGTGCGTAACAGAGACGTGTCTGATCGCTCAAGCGGCAAACGAGCCAATCTTTTGGTGAAGAGGATAAAAGAAAAGGAAAAGTAATCAGAAACGTGACCGATCGCCCAAGCGGCTAACAAGCTGATCAGTGGTGAAGAGGATAAAAGTAAAGAAAAAAAGTGAGATCGCGTATGTAAGTGCGCTCATGTGAACACACATCGTCATTACTCTACATAAGAATATGAAAGCAACACTTATTTATTGTTCATATATATTTTAATTAATGTTTCTGAATTTAAAACAAAAATTCTACTCACCAGTGGTGGTAAAGTTGAAAACATAAGGACAGCCAATGTTGTTGTGTGGGTGTTTACTCAGATAACGAAGTTGCCAACTCATCAGGTTCAACTCTAAGTGAAGCTGTAGAACATAAAAACTTTTTCTGTGTTTTTAGTTTTTATTTAACTTTATCTGTTATTTTCGTTGGTTTATTAGGATGTTGCTTTAGTACAGGTAGTAATTCGCCCAAAAAGTAGGGTAAATAAGGCAAAATTTAGCCAGACATTGAAAGTACCAGACCCAAATTAATTTTCTCCATGGGCAAACTAAAATTGTTCCGGACCACAGAATGCTGGACTAGAGAGGTACAACCTGTACCTAAATAAGAAAATAAAGACAATTACATATATCTACCCAAAATTATGAATAAAAAAATAACCATAACATAACACCTCACAGGCGTGGTATGGTTTGAATTACTTGGCACTCCTTTTAAATAGGATTTATGGGAGAGTTTCCATAAAGTCGGAAATTTGTAACCCAAGTCATCGGTAATCCAGGAATTGTTTATACACTATATTGCTTTCTACTTTTAATTAACACTCAGGGTTAAGTAACCCTTATTTACCATTAGACCCTGCAGATGATGAGGGATCATTGTATAAGCTGTCAAAAAAAAGGAGTTAACTAAAAATTTTTGGAGCAACTTTTTAGTTGTTGTACATTATTGACATTTTCTGTTCCTTTACTGGTGCCTTATATGATGTGATCTCATTCTTAAATGTAATTTTTATATTCATTGTGCAATGTTTAAAATTTACAATAATTCTAGACACGTGTATGTTTTCCCCAGGAGTTTGACAAGAAGAACCTTCTGGAAGAATTTTTAAGAGAAATCCTACTTGCCAAGAATTCACTGCAGCTACAACGTCTCTACTCTGAGTACAAAGAACAGCTGGATGCAAATATCATAGATTCAATATAGTCCAGTATATTTAGGAAATTATCACTTGCTTGTAAATTTTGTTTCATTATTTTCATGAGAAATATTCTTACAGAATTTGTAGTTCTGGTTGTATATAAGATTTTTTTTTTTTTGTTGTTGTTGCCATGAGTTTGTGAAGCTCACTGTTGTAAGCTCCTTGTTGCATTAATTTTTTTGTACACTTAAATTTTATATAAATTTTTACCTTATATTATAGCCAGTTTTTTTATATACATTACGATAAAGGCAACCTGTATGAATATCTTTGTGTACGATGACATAAGAAATTCAAGTCTGTGGATGAAATATTTTTATCTTGCTTAGTTCTTTTGACAAATTTGAAGAAGTGCTGTGGAAATTTCTCGTGGTTTTCATTATCTTACAACTGACTCCAAAGCTTTGGGTAGCAGGTATACAAATGAAAATTTTATTAATATTTACTAATATAATCTTCAAGGTATAGATCACTGCCATTGACATCTTTGCCTTAAAAGTCTTAAGTATAATAACTCAACTGATTTTAACACTGCCCAGTATAGTATCATACTGCCATATACATTACAATGCCCCACACTGCCAGTGGAAACTGTCCACAAACATTCAATGCTTAAGGTCATACTGTGTGTAAAGTTTGTAACCTAGGTGCAATGTGACACTTATTGTATTTTAGCTATGTACTCGCCTTTACTTCATTGCCAATCTCAACAAGGGTCAACCTATTTGTTTCTTAAGTACAGTATAAACTGACATATCAGTTAGCTAAGAAAAAAAAGATGTATTAGATTTACAGTATTAAATATAGGCATACTGTATATTAGGCATTTTTTGAGGTGTGGTTCTGAAGTAAGTGGAAATAGGGAACTAAAAGAGATATGTCTGGTGTTATTAGGGGAGTGATTAATAAGAGGACATTAAGTGGTATGAATGTAAGGAAGGAAGAGATGTGAGTGAGTAATTGGAGTTTGTTATTAGAGTGGGAGGAGATTCAGGGAAAAGTTCAGGGTGGAAGGGCATTATGGGACTATGTGAGAAGGTGACATCAGTAAAGGAATTGTGTTGCCAAGATTAGTTCTACAAAGAACGCTGTCCTCCAGTTTAGCAGAAAGTTCATAGGATATAGGTAAATTAAAATTATTGACTAATGTAATGCATGTCTAGCTAATCATTCCATTGTCTTTTATTTAAATTTTTTGTGATAAGACGATAGGTAGCAACTCGCATTACGCACAATAACCTTATATCTTGCTTAGTTCTTTTGACAGGTACACATGATTATTTGTAAAAAAAAAATAATAGCATAAAATTAGCTGTTTTTGTATAAAATAAAGTAAATTTTGTGTGCATTTACTAATAGTTGCATTATCTGTGCATTAACTATTTTTTAATTCTAACGAGGTGTGTACAGTAGATCCATTTTTATGGTTTCAAGGAAAAATTCTTTTTACTGACAAATACCTTCCCACATGTTTGTATTTAGGTATAAACTACTGTATATGTATTTTATTTCAAAACTACTTTTTAGTAAAGTTTCCTAGTCATCCATTCTCTTATTAACAGCAAAACTAATATGACCTTGCACAAGACTTGATACCCTGTGGAGGGGTGGGTAGTGCCTCATGACACTCCAATCCCACTAAATTAGTAACATCATGCCTTCATCATCAATGCATGACATCAAGGAGGCCTTTAATGCCTACCTTGACAGACTGCTAACCTCTATCCCCAGAGAAGATAAGGTTTTGCTCCTAGGTGACTTCAATGCCAGAGTTGGCAAAGATGCTGACATATGGCAGGGAACCATAGGGGGAAACAGAGTGGGCAAGTGTAAGCTCAATGGCCTACTCCTCAGCAAGTGTGCTGAACACAACCTCACTATCACCAACACCTTGTTTAGACAGGCAGACTAGTTCAAGCATTCTTGGCAACACCTATGATCCAAACATTGGCATCTCATTGACTCATCATTATCAGAGAAAAGAGATTGCCGAAGTGTCCTCATCACCTGAGCCATGCAAGGTTCAAACCACTGTGATGCAAATAATCGGTTCTTCGGAACCAAACACCCCCTTCACGTCTGTTGCGTGTGGATAAATGTGGACTGCAGGTACAGGTAGGTATAGCAATCAGGGACCCTCACGATGGTTCAGGTGGAATGGTTTACATAACCATAGTTGAGCAGGTTCCAAGTCAAGGATAGGGTAAAATGCTTCACTTTTATCCAAGCATTTACTTGACAACACTGTCAATACATATAAAACTGGGAAAAATAAAATCTTTGAGTTGAAGTGGCAACAGCCACACCCCAGCATGGCCAAGTCACCCTCAGTAGTACTGTAGTCTTATTCTTCATGCCCTTCCACCAGGCCTTCGAAGACAAGCACTCCTCCAGGACAGTCTTAGCTACTCTGATCACTTTCAGGCTGACAGCAACACCAGACTCACGAACAGGGTCGCCTTGTAGTTCCACACAAGTCCGGTAATATCTGCACCCCACCACAGGTTCATCCACATGGTGTCATCTTTTTGTGCCCCCCAATATGTGAAATGGTGATGACGAGGTTTCCCTGCACAGCGGATGTTCAGGCTGTCTCTGTCCCTCGGGGTCCAGCTGATCTGGTAGGTCTGCACAATACAACTGGCTGTCTGCTTCTACTCCTCCACACTGCATTGACCTAGTGAAAACGACTTTGTTGCTGCATTTGTGGCAAAACAGATTTGAATTAGAATTCCAATACCTGACCAACAACCCCAATTATTGAATTGAACTCAGTAGCTTTAGCCCACTGTACTAATCTGCTGATCACATCAAGCACCCATGTTTTCCTTTCCTTTCCTTTTATGTAGTTAATCATGAATCTACACCCTTGCAATTTTAAAGCCCACCTCATGAGTCGTCGGTTCAGAGCCGTTTCCAGGATAACTCTCCACCATACAGGAGCTGGTAAAACTTTTCAGTGGCCGACACTAATGCCAAGCATTCTTGTTCCACCAGAGTATCTCTTCGTATCAAAGTTTTCTGCTTGCATATGCCACTGGCCACTTTTCTTCATCTCACTCTTGAAGTAGTACAGCACCTAATCCAACCTCAGATGCATCTATGCATAGGACTAACTTTAAAATTGGGTCATTAGCGAGGGCTTGCTTAAGGTTCTCAAAAACTTTGTGCTGCAGCACTCCCCATTTTACTATATGAGGTTAATTCTTACAGGTTAGGTCTGTTAGAGGAACTGCCAATGTTGTGTAGTCAGGGATATACCTTCTATAATAGCCAGAATATCCTAAAAAGAATCACACCTCCTCCTTAGTTGTACGAATTGGTACCTCTATAATGCTCTTTACGTTATCAGGCATTGGTTTGATCATTGATGATACCTTTTCCAATAACATGTCCAAGATATTCTAGGCTTACCTTTCCTACTTTGCACTGATTCAGATGAGCCATCAACCCTGCTTCACATAGTTTGTATAATACTTCCTTTAGCTGCTGGCAGTGATCTTACTAGTGTAATCTCGTAGAATTGACTAAACTTCTTCCTGCTGACCTGTCATCAGTTGCTCTTCAAGCCGTACGTCCTTCCAACTTTCTTTCTACAGGTGGTTGGGAATCACAGTGACATCATAGGTGGCAGACTCCTCCTGTAAGACTGTCACAGCTGCTTTGTTTGATGTTGACTGGGAACCTGTTAATATATTTGTTTCGTATGTTTATGTGATATTTCCTCTTCACTCCATTTACATCTAACTCAAATAATACAGTTTATTGGAACTTACCTGCTTCTTACATATTCCCAAGTTCTCTTCAACTGATGGACTGACTTGGGTTCTGACACAGGGAAGTTGATATTATATGACTGCAATTTCATCCCAAGCCTTTTTCCTTTGTAAAATAGTACTTGGTAACTAAAGTTTTTCTTTTTTTTTACCTTACAAGCTATATAAGGTACAACTTCTGGGTGTAATTCAGTGTTATTGCCTTGTGAAGTCCTGCTGACATCTTGAAATGCGCGGTCGGGTAGGATGTTTGGTTACGTTTCGCCTGCTCAGTACTGCCAAGCTTTTGCTGCAAGAGGCTCCCAATGAATCTGACCCAGACCAGCTCCCGACTCTCTCATGAATCTTTAGGTGGCCAAGAAACCTACTAAGGGATTTCAGGAGGTAGTTTACCAGACTGGTGTTTTAGCAAATAATACAAGAGACTGGTTGAGGGTGATGATAAATTGGCAACCAAAAAAAAACATAATATTATACATTTTATACTGTAGTCTGGCAAAGGTGTTTCTATATCCCAGTCAAGATACGTATCTGCATGAATCCATAATCATCTACGACTACAAGGGATAACTCGAGGCCCAATCCATGAGACATTAGTCAAATCCCCACTCATCTCTACTACTGTGACACTGCCACCTGTCGACTGAGGATATTACAAGGGATATAGAAACACCTTTTCCTGATTGTTTCTACAAATATTAATTTAGTTCATGAACAAAAAATAAAATAAATTTCTGTATACCTAAAAATTTAAAAACCAAAATACGTATGTACAGTAGGCCCATGCCATTCACAAGAAATGGCGCGAATTGGCAAAACCGGAAATAGCCACTTATATAATACCTTAGTGCACTAATATATACCTATACTGTGTATGAGAAACTTAAGTCACATTACTGTACTTACATGCGTATGTGGAAGTCTGGAGCTTGATGAAGTGGTGCACTGTATATAGGGAGACATCTAGTTACTGAAGCATAGGTGGGTCATCAGGATCACTGATGGAAGAGGGTGAATCAGCGGTAGCTGGGAGGCGGCGTGTGGCCAGGAAGCTGGTGGAACGGCGGCAGTAGTAGCTGGTTCTTTCTTGGAAAAAATGGTGATTGGTAGTTGTTTCCTCTTGGCTTTGAGGTCTTTCAACATTTCCTGGTAGGGAAACAATACCTGGTTGATTCCTCGGACCATTTTAAGGCTGCGTTCCATGGAAGGGTCATGGTCAACAATGAAATCATTCATCATCTTTACCTGACGAAATAGTGTACCAAAATTTTCCAAGCCCCAACCTTCTTCTTGTAATTTCATGTCTTCCTCTTCATCTTCCTTGGCACTTGTTACCAAATCTTCCAAATCCTCTTCTGTAAGTTCCTCTCCATGCCCATCAATGAGCTTTTCCATGTCTTCAGCAGCCATGTCCACAAACCCCTCACCACCCTATACTGCCAGATCTGGGGTCACTAAATCTAAGGAGATAACTTAACTCTAATCTTAATTCCTGAGGGTCGCTGCCACCAGACCCCCTCTGGACAGCATGTAGCTCGTGAGGTAGCGGGCAGAGTGGACTAGGCATTGGGTTAGGTTTTCCATTGACCAGATCGATAAGGGTAAAGAAGGGTGAAACCATAACATGTCTTAATTGATTTATTCCTTATAAAACATACTGGTAAAAAACATATACATGAATTGGCCTTCCTCAGAAGAACAACGGAAATGTGGTTACCCAGATGGGCCCCAGACTCTTACATTGCAGGCGGGTCATCCACCTACTTATTGCATAACAATTGGTGAACACCGTACCTCGGTCGTTCCTTCTTACAATATCCCTTAACACATCAGACTGCTCCACCTGTGTGGAATATAGCACCGTCGGCTATCATACATAGTAGCACCATCTCAACACACCTGTTACACTCCATACCTGCAAGTATGTGACTCCTTGTGACTTTTAGGTATACACAACGGGCACCTCGTTCGCACACCGCCCTAGGTGGGTAAAGACGAGGGCTTCACCTAGAGACATACCAGCACTATTTCTACGCCTGGTACTATAGGTCGCTCCAAGTGACGACCGCAGTTTCTCACGGTCTCCTTAGTTGTGACTATTCATGTGGAGTGGTGCGCTGGGAATCCACCGGTTCACAGTGGACTGGCATAGCGGGGAGTAGTCCCCACCTGTTGTGACGCTCAAAGGGACAATGGCGGCCGGGCGGTAAGGTACTCCGACCACATGGCACCTGAGGTGACGGTAGAACGGAGAAGACTGAGAAATAATGCCTGACGGGCGGTTATTCCACCCCTTAACACAGTCCTATCACACTTATATATCCGGCAAAGCTTTAAACTGTAGTAACTTCTATTTATCAACCTTAATTATAGGGCGGGATATAGCCCGCTAGGACACTGACCTGAGGTGACGGTAGAACGGAGAAGACTGAGGCCAGTGCCCCGCCGCTCCCCGTCACATAGGCCTACAGTTTCCAATCCTCAATTTACACTTTTGTTTCTTATGGTTCTCACCTGAACACTTTTCGGTATATTGTCACTCATGTCTTATAAACACATATTTTAATCCTAAATTACACACTAAGGTAAGGTCTTGGTTTGCTAGTGCTTGGGTAAATGCCTGGGATTATAATATCAACGTGGCATCTGAGGCGGGTACATGACGCTGTAGGGGAGAAGTCCACTACAGCACGTTTTCAAGTAGTACACCTCGACATCGTGGGACCTCTTCCATCATCCTACGGTAGCACCTACATCTTCACCTGCATCGACCGTTTCACCAGGTGGACAGAAGCAATTCCCATGCCCAACGCTACAGCAGAGACTACTGTCCGCGCCTTCATGTCCGGTTGGGTTTCCCGTTTTGGCCCCCCCGCTACCGTAATCACTGACCGAGGAGTACAGTTTGAGTCACAACTCTGGCAGCACCTCCTACAGTTCCTCGGCACGTCTAGACAACGCACTACAGCATACCACCCTCAAGCCAACGGCATGGTAGAACGTTTTCACCGGCAGCTAAAGGACGCACTCAAGGCACAGCACGACCCTTACAGCTGGACTGATGCGCTTCCCTTAGTGCTCCTCGGCATCCGTGCGTCACACAAGGAGGATATGGACTGTAGCCCAGCGGATCTGACACTAGGCGAGCCCCTTCGGCTACCCGGGGATTTCTCACTCCCTCCTGATCCCAATCAAGCCACTCCAGCCGTTCGTCACGACTTACTCCAAAAGCTACGACAAGCAGTTTCTGCATTCAGAGCTACTGCTCCACGCCAGCCTACTCGGCGCCCTGAACACATCCCTCCTGCACTACTCACAGCCGAGTATGTTTTCGTCAGGCATGATGCTCACCGCAACCCATTACAACGCCCCTACGATGGACCCTTCCAGGTGGTTACCCGTTCTGCAAAGTTCCTGACAATTATCCGGAATGGCAGACATGACACCGTCAGCATAGACAGAGTCAAACCGGCCGCCTTACCCGTCGGGCCCCCAGCCCAGCAGCACCATCAACAAACTACGCCTGCACCAGTCCACCCGCAGTTACCACCGGCAGCAACACCACGCCCACGACATTTCTGGGCACCCTCTTTTCACCCTCATGTACAACCTGCTCCTGTCATAGAACCTGAACCTGTAGTAAGCCTCCCTCCTATCATAGAACCTGCTCCTGTCATAGACCCTCCTCCTGTCATAGAACCTGAACCTGCTCCTGCCATGGACCCTCCTCCTGACGCAGCCCCTGCAGCAGCAGGAGCACAACAACCATTGCTTGTACAACCTCCTCTAATCCCAAACCCTCTTTCTCCTCCTAATTCTCCCACAGGTTTTGTGTCACTGGACGGAGTTGTTACACGTAGCGGTCGAGTCGTACATACACCTGCCCGGTATGTGTTATGTGTGGGACACAACCCGGACAACATCCAGCCTCCCGCCGCGCCGGGAGGGGAGGGGGAGTATTGTAGTGGACTTCTCCCCTACAAGCTGGCACGCACCACCTGTTACCGCCTTCCCTAGCAACCAAGCGTATCCGCATTCCATTGCCCGCCGTATCCTAGCAACGGAACTAGTCACCGGCTACTTCTCGGGTTTTTCCACCATGACTCATAGCCGCTGCTGGGTGTATATAAGCTCTGTCTCTCCATTGAGATGCATTCTGACCAATCTTCTTGAACAAGCAACATCTCCTCCAGCAAGCTCCACACTGTTAACATTTCATTCAACCAGGAGGCCAGCAACAGGCAACATCTTCTCTAACGGAGCTCCTGCACACATACCTCCTTAGACAAGCTACTCACCGCACGTCTCTACCAAGCAGCCCCTCACCACACAGCACCTCCAGCACCAGACTGTCTATCATATAACTTATATATTATACAAGAAAACCACATTAGAGTTTCCTTCCATCCTGAGTGCTAGACAACTTTAATATCTCGATACCCCTACAACGCGCCTTGAAACAAAGGCTGAATGATCATGGTGGGGGTGCATCAACTTCACTTAAAACTGTAATGAGGGATCCTCCTCTCACACATTGCACTATTTGAACACAGACATAAGATTCTCTGATCACTGTACCTGTCGTGGGTATATGTCACGTGAGGCTACGAGGTGTATTAAATTCATGCCGACGCACACACGATATTTCCTTCCAAGTATAGTTTCTGGATCACTGTCAACACCTCACATAGTTCTGATACATTTATCCTTTTTCCAGATCATTGTTCTCATGTATTTTCATATGATATCTGTTGGAGTTATGTTCGCTACACGCTCACAGACGTAAATAGTAAGACCTTCAAACCCTGATCCACACTTAGTCTTACAGTACACTAGTCCAGCTCAACTGGACTTTAACATTCATCTTATGCCTACCCTGAGTGATCCTTAATGCTATGAATACATACACTTAATATGATATAACTATACCTGGGTACAATACAACACATGGTCTAGGAACATTGAGTAGGTGAGTTGTCCTTTATCAATGTTTCCCGTTTTCTGAGGTTCTACAAGCGCGGTGCATTTGAATGTTTTGTAGCGTAATATGAATTAAATGGGATTTTTAGGGATGACAATGATGTGTGCAGTACAACCCAACTGACGTGCAACACTCACAATGTCATTCACATCCTTTACTATGGAAGGAAATCCTTGAAAGTTATTCACACACACTCAGGCCGTAAGGTGTGCCAACAAGCATACACTGTCTGGTTGAGTTCACTGAATGCTTCACTGATGTTGGCAATGTAGTCTGAAATGCTATCCTCCTTCCAACACTTGCTAACATCAAGGTCAGGGTCTTCATCCATGGCACTACAGATACAACTAAAAGAGCGGTGTGTATAATATGCCTCTGATCGAGAGGCTGGATAAGAGCAGTGGTGTTAGGGGGGTAGGAACACCACCTCTACACCTGGATGGCTAAACAGTAAACTTTCTGGGTGGCCTGGTGCATTGTCTATCAATAATAACACCTTGAAATCCATCTTCTTGGAAGCAAGGTATTTTTTCCACTTCCGGGACGAAGCATTTATGGAACCAGTCCAGGAATGCTTGCACAGTTACCCATGCCTTTGCCAGGGTCATCACTGACTTTTTTGCCTTTTGTGTTTCACTCCACTAGCATCACTAGCACTAGGCAGTCTTTACGGGGCCATTTTCACAAAGAAGCACGAAAGGTTTGAGAGTATGACACGGGATGCTAAGTTACGGGTACTTGGTGAGGGCAAACAGAGCGAGATGAGACGCTGTGGGCGCGTGAGGTGACTAGTTGCACTGCGGGAGAAGGCTCGCATGCTAGCCACCCAAGCTGCCAGCTGCTTACCGCGAATTGTAAACCCGCGATTGGGAAGGGAACACTGTATACTGTGCATTAGGTACACTACAATACGTGACGAAGGTTGATCTAGCTGACTCCTGGGGCACGCAATTTGAATTTTCAATTGGACCATCTTTCAGATGAGCAAAAATCACTTGGATAGTGAAAAAGAGGTACAGTCTAGGAACAGAATTTTCAGAAAAGTAAATTTTTCAGATAACAATCATTCAAATAATGAGAGATATCTGTACTACAGTACAGTATTTCTTATTTTATCTCTCATAAATTAAAGAACAATTATTGAGAAACTTAATACTAAAAAACCGTAAAAATCCAATAAACATCCAAGCAAGACACATGCTAAAAAGATTACCTATTAATTTGCTTGAGTCAGGTGCATCACTATCCACTAACTTAAGGCTGTCCGTCATAGCTGACAACGACTGCTTCATTATGAAATTGATGATGATGAGTGGTGAACTAGGGATGTTACTGCCGGTGCCACTGGATGTGGCTGTGGAGTCTGATCCTTGACCCGCAGACCCTTATCACACATTGGGCAGGACAGATCAGGTTGGGTGGAAGATCACCTTTCCTTACGTGCACATCTGGCCCTATTATGCTCGTTCTCAAGATGTTTGATGCTTTGGATACAAGTGGAGTGCCATAGACTTCAGTCGGATGCAATGGTCTCGAGATCCTTTGGAGGAATATTACATATTTTGAGCATCATTCTGAGGTGGTCCTTGCACCTTTTTGCATTGTCCTCCAGGGTTAGGGTTGCAGCATGCCTCGGGTAGCTGCCCATAGAGGATGTGTCAGGAGTTGAATTTACTTTTATTATTTCGCCAGTAAAAATGGGAGGATTCAGGTTAAGGTTTGAAACATATTATTCAGAACTGGGTTGTTTCTGGGATTATAAATTTTGAACTTTGCGTGATTGGTCTTTGTACTTTATCACATTCAACATGAGGTGACAGCAAGAATACACTGCTCCACGATGTGGCCCTTACCACCTCTCCAGTGCAGAGGAAGGAGAAGAACAGGATAGGGACTGACCATTGTATAGGGACCAGACCTTAGTAAACCCTGTCAATCTACCACATCCTTCCACCACCCAATATGAGTGAACTTTTCAGAAGTGGTGGCAAAGAGAGCTCTCAAACATCTGCAGTACAAGTGGGCTGTTGCAGAAAAGCTGCTGGCTACAGAATCGGGTGTGGAGCTGCTAAAACAGGTGCTGTAGGTGTGAGTTGTGAAGAGTTAAGGACCATGTGTGTGAACGGGAGGCCACTAATGCCCGGTGTGTTGTGGAGGAGCTGTTACTGCAAGTGGTTGAGCGGAAGGTGTGCTGCTGACATTTCTCGGTGAGCAGACCAGGGGAACTACTAACCTTTCCAGTGGACATTTACTTTGTTGATGTGTTTGATGTTAGTTTTAATATACCATACTCATATGCATTTTATGAACCTAGTTTCTTTGTTCATCCTCCTAAGTCCTGAAGAGAGTGTGATAGCAGGAATCGGGTCTCACAATACTGTATATAAAAAAATTGTTCCAGCCCTGGGTATTCCCTAAGTGGATAATCCACCATAATTTTTAGTGCCCGAACAGGGACTCAAGGACTGTCATATAAAACATTGAATTCAAGATGCCTGTTGATTTTCATAGTTTAATAAGGGAATTTGAACAGTTGGGATTAGGTGATGATAAACTGTCTGCACGTGCAGCAAGCTAGAGAAAGGAAAGACAGAGCAGCTAGAGCAGCAACAGAAGAGAGAGCATAGGAGATACAAAGACAAGAAGAATTGACAAAGCAGTTACAACTAGAGTAGGAGTTGAAGAGGTTGGATTGTGACCACACAGCATCTACCATATCTTCAATGGTGTTAATTTGGCCACCTAAGCTTCCAACTTTTGACAAGCCAGGGGACCAGATGGAGTCACACTTGTGCAGGCTTGAGAAAGTGGATAAGGATGCCAAGTGGAATAATGATACCTGGCCCATTATCCTTGCTTCACTACTCACTGGCAAGGCACTTGAAATTTATAGTCAGTTACTTCCAAGCCACATGACCGATTATGACCAGTTAAAGCAAGTTTTGCTTAAGTTAGGCTTTTGATTTCACCTGTGAAGGATTTAATCATAGATTCAGAGGTGGGAAGTTTCAGAAGGATGAAAGTACTTTACAGATCACAAATCGATTGACAAAGCTTCTGAATAAGTGGATTGAGCTAATTGGTTGCAAGGTTTCTGAAAATGGAATTAAGGATCTTCTAGTGAGAGAACAATGTCAGTGAGATGTGATGATCCATTGTATGATTTAGTGCTCGGAAATCTACCTGGAGTACCGAACCTACCAAAGCAACCTGATTGTCTAATTGCAGCTGTAGTAACCCGAACACTGGAAAAGAATGTAAGGAAGGAACCAAAACTACTGAAGGTATATAACATAAATGAATTGGCATCTGTTAAAAACTTTTTAAATGCCCAGAAGGATGAGAGTCAACTCCAAATACGTATTAGACGTTACGTTGAAGATGGCAGGATATTCACTCGAAAGGGTTGGGGGACAAAGTTCTTAGTGAAGAGGGGTAGATACTATAGACAGCTGATAAAGGATGAAGAAGTGAAGGAACAGCTTGTCGTTCCCAGAACTTATCGCCAGGCTATAGTATTTAAAGTGGGTCATGACGCTGTAATGGGCAGCCATAGTGGTTACGGAAAGATATTAAACAGCATTCAGGTCGTATTTTTCTGGTCAGGGATGACTACATAGCTTCAGCGACTTTGAAAGTCTTATGATGTATGTCAGCGAATGTGTGAAAAGGGGCAAAATACCCAAAAGGAAGCTAAAGCCCTTACCTGTGATCAATGAACCATTTTCCAGAGTTGGGATCGACCTGGTAGGACCCATTCAACCCAGAGCTACTGATGGATCAAGGTATATTTGGGGCTTGTCATCTCGTAATGGCTTCAGATTCTTTGTTAATTTTCAGATTTCATACTGTAGTGCTTATAGCATTCAAGAGGTTTTTGGTGAGAGTTTAGTGGATACTCTCCCCTACAACTGCTGCTGCTGATTGGTCACTTGCCGTCCGCTTACCAGCCAACCAGCGACGAGTTCCACAAATCAGCCCTCGCGTTCGAACTGCGCAGTGATTGGTCAGTTGGCGCCTTCATCTTAGCCAATCAGCAGCATTTCTCATCTTTTCATTTCGATTCTTGATCCGGCAGAATGATATAAATACCCCATGCCTCACCGTGAAGGTCACTTGAGAACTGAACCTCGGCGAGGTAGGTTCTCTCTGCTCCCGAGGTACCGTGTGACCATGTTCACCTTCGACCAGGCGAAGGTCGTTAGACTGTTTCCGGTCAAGCGCCCTTCGCGCAAGGAACTCAACCTCCTTGTCCTGAGGAAGTTTTTTGACTCCTCGGGAATCACGGGGGTGACAGGGGTCGTCCGCAATGACTGCGGTGACCTTATCGTCACCTTCGCGGAGTGGGGAGAGGCCCAGCAATTGGAAAACGTAAGAAGAATCAATGGAATCGCGATCCAAGTTGAAGCCTACCTTCAGGACAACTTGGTTTTGGGAGTCATCTCCCACACAGAAATCGAACATCTCGAAAAACAAGAACTTGCTGAGCTGATCGGAGATCAGCTCAAAATAGTTAGGAAGCTGACCAGCACAGCTGCCCTGGTTGGCTTCCCAAATGAACTTCCTGGCTCCGTTTTGCTGGGTTGGGAGAAAATCCCAGTAAAACCGTACCAGCGAAGACCTACTCGTTGCTACAAATGCCAGAAGTACGGCCATCTGGCGCGGAAGTGTCGTGCTCGGGAGGTGTGTTCAAGCTGTGGGACACCCGGGCATATTGACGCTAACTGCTTGGCGGCCGCGAAAAAGTGCGCAGCTTGTGGTGGCCCTCACTCCTCCTCCGACCGGGAGTGTCCCAAGTGGAGGGAGGAGTGCAGGGTGGCCAAGCTGCGGGCTAAAGAAAAACTGAGCTACAAGGAGGCCCTCCTTGTAGTGAAAAATCAAGAAAAGAAAAAGCAAGACAAAAACAAGCAAGACAAGAACAAGATCAAGAAACCCGATTTCATTACACTATCTTTAACATCGTTTATTGACGTGTATGAGAATATCCCAGAAGAAGACCAGGAAGAAGAAGAATGGAAAGTGAAAAGCAAAAGAAGAAACAAGAAAAGAAAGAAGTCCAACCAATCAGCTTCGGCCGAAATAGCCTAACGGCGAAGAGGCCAGTAATCCCCAACATCATCATCGTGAAGGTCAGACAACAACACGCTCTCAAGCAGAGAAAACCTCCTCTAAAGAAGCTCTTCCACAGCAACTCCTCTACCACGCAGCAACTTCCCAGCACCAGACTGTTCTGTACATATCGCCCAAGCGGCTAACGAGCCGATAGTGGCGAAGAGGATAAAAGTAAAAAGTTATAGTATTTAGAAAACGGTACTATTGTGAGTTTCCTTTCTCACCTCCATCCTTAGTGCGAGATTTCCTACATGTACGTATGCATGTCAGCCTAACAAAGAGAAAATAGACACAAAGAGAAATTAGACAAATGGCCACATACACTAAGCAACAAGAGTGCACTGTAGTAGATTTTGCCACTTGCTATTCCCAGGCAGTTGCTTTGAAAGAAATTTATACAGTAGTGGTATAAGAAGTATTATACTGTACAGGTGCTCCTCTACTTAAGAACGTTCAACTTACAAACTATCAAAGATACAAACATCATCACTGAGGGGGGGTTACCTGCCAGAACAGGTGTTTAATGTAGATGAGACTGGATTATTTTGAAGAAAATTCCAGATAGAACAAACATTACCTAAGAGGAGAAGAGTGAGCCAGGTTTTAAGGCTGTATTAAAGAGTATAGCTGTACTAAATAACCATAATCTTTTCATTTTTTACAATATGTTTGGTATCTACAAGAGTAGAGTTGGACTTACAAACAAACCTCAGGAAAGTAACTCGTTCGTAAGTAGAGGAGCACCTGTATTGGAAATCTGCAGTTGCATAGGTAAACATCGACAAGTGTTGAGTGAGACAGGAACTCAGTTTACATCCTCAATGATGAAGGAAATAAACAGACTACAGTACTTTCGAGCAACTTCACACTACACCTTAACTTGCTATGGGAAATGGATTGGTGGAAAAATTTAATTCTACAGGTATATTAAAGAGAATATTAAAACGGATGTGTCAGGAACAGCCAAAGGAATGGTCTCATTATATCTCACCATTACTCTCTGCTTACAGAGAGTGGGGCAGCACAGCATATCTATTGTACATTTTGTGATAAAAGTACCAAATTTGGCACACTTATAGACTTTTAGATAATGAATAAATCTGGATATGGTGAGACTTCATATTTTGCCCCCGACGGCTGTGGCAGGCATTTTCCAAAATGGCGGTCAGAAAACTATGGCAGCATCCAGAAAAGTCACTTCAAGACATATTGAAGGACTAAAATAATTGCAGTTGACATTCTAAGGTGCTAAAAGACAAGGAAAAAGGAGATAAACCAAAATTAAACATGGCTTTATTACATCATTGGTGAATACAGTATGTGAATTTGCAAGTACAGCGAGTTGTGGAGCAGTATTCACCAATCTAGGAAGTCAATGATGGGAGCACAGTCCTTCACACACACACAGTACTGTGCATTCAAGTGCAGCCTTTTTGCACTTGCAGTCCTTCACACATCGCTTCTTGCATCTGCACAAGACTAGCTCATATTAGGTGTGGGCAGCCTCAGGTAGTGTCATAAAAAACGGCGTGTACAAGCCTTCTGCATTCTTCGTCCAGCCCCAGCTGGTTGGTGGAGGCAGCTGTGGTGACGGTACCAGGGTTTGGCCCCAGACATGACCCCCCCCCCCCCCTGGTAGGCTGCCCTTTTGACATGCTCCTCTAAGGCTGCCTTTGTTGGTGGGATCAGCTGCATGTTGTTCTTTTTGGTGAATAGCTTCCTTCACGCCTTGTTGATGTCCTTGCATGACATCCTCTGGTATCACTTTTGATGCAGCAGAAAGCTTCAGCAGTGCCTCTGTCAGTCCCCAGGCAGTCTTTTTACCATGACCAGAAAAACTGGACACAGTGTCGCACCCTGTCAGGGCATGGAACTTAGGCAGTGCCCGCAACTTCTCTGGTCCCAGACATGCTACCATTTCATGGGCTGCAAGATAGCAGAAACTCTTGCCAGTGCCAAATACCAACCACAGTTCACCTTCTTGATGCATCTCTTGGACCACTGAGACAGCCAAAACGACATCTGTGTCCACAGTCTGGATCAGTATCTTATGGTGGCCATGCTAGGCTGCATGGGATGGATGCAGCAACATGCGACTGTTTGCTTCTTTGTGATTGCATGGGGCGACCGATGCCAGATCAGGGAGCACTGGCTTGCTAAGGACTGCCTGTCCATTGGTGATGACAAGTTGCTTGTTTTCCATGTCAAACCATGTGAGGAGGGCGTCTGACAGGAACTTGAACAGTTCCATCTTGTTGCTGTCCACCCTGAGGAAGTTCTGCCTGTTCCTGGTATGGTAGCTGAACCCACCACACGTTTGTGGACTCCTTGTCCATGCTTGCTCTCACTGTACATTTCAGTGAATCAGCAACATAACTGTCAAACACCAAGTCAAGCCGTGATGCAGTTTGAAGCTTTGTTGACATGTATGGGATGAAGACCTCCTGGGCATATTCCTCAAATTTCTTGGCTGCTGCTAGTTTGAGCATCTGGAGAACAGCTGCTCCATCAAGAACTACACTGGTGGCAGGATGAGCTTCTGTCTGGGCAACAGAGAGATCCCCTAAGCAAGGAGGTCACTCTTCGTACATAGACGGATACTACCTCCATCAGAGAGTGCAGGACATGCTTGATTTTCGTGATGAAAGAATTCTTCAAGGTTTCCATCCCTTGTCTGGCAGCCAATATACAGCCATGACAAAAGGCTCACATCATGCTTGGGAGAGGCCAGCTGCTCCTTTCCTTTGCTTCCCTTACTTGATATGGAAGCACTGAACACCTTCAGCTCGTTTCGAAGAATAGCATCGACAGGCTTGGTTCCTTCCATCAGTCATTCTCAGGTGAAGGTCTGGAACTGGTCTTGGCCAATGCTCTTTGCATTTCTGAGAGTCTCAGCTGCAGAAGGACTGGCAATCTCCTTGGTGTGAAGGGCCACCAGATCCAGGCTTTCCTCCTCAAAAGGGTTACCAAGCTCTTCTATTACACTGACAAGGGAGTGGGCATCTTTGATAATTGAAGTTTGCACACTGGGAATCTGGTCATAATGGTGAGTGTCTCTTTGCCTGCTCCAGTACTGATGCTCATCTATGAACTCTTCTATCACTCTCACAACTTCTGGACCCAAAACCATCCAATGCGACAGGGCCACAGCTCCTCCATCTCCTTTAATGCAGGCGTTGTTCTGTTCATGAGCCTGATCAATCGGGATTGATGAGAACACCTTCCTCGTCTTCTGCACCGCGAAGTTGCCTACATTGAACTCTCTGGCTACATCTGGGTGCTTTTTTTCAAGTTCTGCCATGTCCCTTAGGTGAACAAGGACCCACCTTGCATAGTTAGTGTGGTCTAGGGCATGGAACCATGGAGTCAGTCCCGTCAGTGCATCAAGGTACAGTCTCGTTCAAGATTCTTCGAACACTGCTGGAGACAGCTGGCTACTTAAGCCCGTTTGTTTACTATAGTACGTAGTAAAAATTATGAATGAATGCAAAAGCCCAACCAATAATTAGCAACGGGGAACTAAGTAACCAATCACCGATCACTTTCACATTCATTCATTATTTTTGCTACATACTATAGTATGCAAGAGACCTTGAGTTGCCAGCTGTCTCCAGCAGTGTTCGAAGAATCTTGAACGAGACTGTACATGGGGGAACGAGGATTGGCGCAGAGAACGCACATACACCAGTACCAACAGCTCTAGTTCTAGCACTGTTGCCCAGTACTGGAACAAGGGGGTGTCTTTTCTCTTCTTGCACCAGGCATTGAACTTGGGCAGATATTCGGTATGGTCAACTTCTCGCAAGCAGAAGTGATCATAGGCACGTTTCTGTTGAACATACAGTGCCGCAGCAGTAATTTGGTGAGTCCTCTTTGTGAGGGTGACATGGGCTGCTCGCAGAAAGGAATTAGCTGATCCTGGTGTCGCAATTTTGGCTTGAACTAGTGCCTCCACCCAGCCACTGCCTTCTAGCCAGTCCCCCAGCATCTTCAGAGCTGCCATCTCGATGTGCAGCCCCCCAAACATAACCACTAGTTTATCTTCACCATAGCGCTCCGGCCATGTCCACTGAATTTGCTTGGCCAAGGCATACAAAGGCTGATTGAGGGTGACTACTGGTGTCTGTCCAGTGTTCAGGTGCTCAACAGCGTTCTTTATGACATCTATGGAGTGCCGGATCATGGCCACTGTGTGAGCACTCTCCACATAAAGTGGAAGCAGCGATGTGGGGGCAGATGACTCGAACATCTGGTGTCTGGTGGCTGGCATGAAAGGCTGCCCATGATGTATTATCATGTGTCTCAGTTCTGCCATCAACAACCTCCATGGCATGGCTAAGCCACAAGTACTCTTCTGCAGTGTGCTGTATGAAGTCTGTTGCCAGTGACGTGGCTGTGGGTGTTGGGGTCTTGATGCTAATTTTGACAGGAGACACATCTGTGTAGCAGTGTGGTAAATGACCAACAGTCTTAGTAGAGCTTGCATTCTCAGATTCTCCATGGATGAGAATGCTTCGATCTACTCCTTCACCAGGAAAAGAGGGGTGCTGAAGCAGAGATTGAGGTACCATGGAAAGATGTCTTTGCTGTTGTTGCACTGGCATTGTGGTCAATGTTGTCTACGGCAGCAGTTGTAAATACCTTGCCACGCATCTTTGGAGGGCAGACCACTTGCTCTCTGTGAAACTGCTGGCAGACATTGTTGCCCATCTGCGCTGAGAGATGGGGGACAAAGTCGTAGGAAATACTGAGAACTAGGTGTGACAGTCTGTCCACCAATTCTCTATTGCGTGTGTGAGCGTGCAACATCATCCCTATGTACAAGGGAACTGGTATCTCCTGTGAAGTGCTGTGCCTTTCAGTGACAGACGTTGTGGCATTATGCACCCGTTGGTGCTTAATGCTGTTGAACTTCAGCAAGTGAGCGATGGTGAGGGCTGCAGGGCTTGTGTCTGCTATCTGGTCATTGATGCTGGGACCCTCTAGGACCAGGTTCACCAGGGCAAGCAACAGTGATGGCACAGACTCTTCTTGGCACCTCTGAGGGAATCCATTGAAAGGCTTAACCTCTCCAAACATATGGCATCGCACAATCTGGGCAGCACATGCAAAATGAACTGCATCACTGTCACTGTCCAGTTCACAGTTTTTGGTGATAGCAGCACCAACATCTTCCTCAAATATCATGAGGACATCTCGCCCCTTGTTGTGTGCCTGCATATCAGGGAAATGGGCAAAGAGCCTCTGTTTGAGTCGTGTGGAGTGTACCCTCGTATCGAACTTGAATCCTAGCTGTTCCATTCGGGACTGGTAGAGGTGGGCGAGATCAGCTAATTTGATGACAGTTGCTCTCCCTTCTTCTACCCTGGTTTCTTCGATGTAGAGAACTAGCTCAGCAAGGACAATTCCAGATGCTTCTCTCTCCTGACCTGTTTCATTAGGCCCTTCAGACCTAGGAATTCGTGTGGTACTTGGAGTCTAAAGCCACTATGTCCCCAGCACTGAGTTGGCCAAGAAGCTTTGTGTCTTCAAGCATGGTTGCACAGGCTTGCATCCTGCTGTCCAATTGGAATGTTGCTGCTTCATGGAGACCATCAATCCCTGCAGGTTGGTCACAAAAGAAGCAAACATCCTGGATCGTCTTCTCCTTACTTGACGAGCATGAATGTGTCCTAGTCAGTTTGCATGCAGCTGGTGTATCCTGGCTCTTGTCTTGTCTTAAGCATTCTCTTTTCTGCCCTTTGTAGCTTTGTGCTGCTGTATTTGAGACTACATACATGAATGATCATACTGAGCATTGCTAGCAACCATAGCTGCCCCAATGCCATTCCCTTTGTCAAGTCTCTCTAGCTGGAGTGTTGGTGGAAGTTGACCGAGCTCACTGAATCTGACTAAATTCTCCGCAAGCGAACTGTGACCACTCCCAACGAATCTACGTTTGAACTGAGAAGGGCATCTCAGTGGCTCCGCCGTGTCCTCTTGGCAAAGACGACAGAGCTTCCAGTTTGTCTGAGCTGGAGGTGAGATTGATGGAGCAGGATGTCAGGGTCAATAAATCTGAAGCTCTTCGACATGACTGGAACACCTCAAGCAGCGTTTAATTCTTTAATCTTAATCTTTCAAAGGCATCACAGTCGGCATCCACGACCATTACTCCACAAGCAGCAACATTGGATAACCCTGCAAAAACAGAAAGGTATTCATTTTAGTAATGACCACCACCACCACCACCACCACAGACAACAACACTAGTAGGTTTAGTTCTTTTGCAGTGCATTAAACTCCACTGCCAACATAGTCACACCCAGCAGCTAAATCTGCAGTGGACTATATATAATTCAACATGTGTGCCAAATTTGGTGCTTTTATCACAAAATGCACAATTGGTTAAAATAGTGAGGTTATGCCGCCCGACTTGGACTAGTTTAAGGTTTTCACCATTCAAGTTGGTGTATGGAAGAACAGTAAGAGGACCACTCATACAAAGACTCCAGAGACTCGAGACTACTTATGAATATGTTTTGAATCTAGGAGACAGATTAGAACAAACTTGCAAGATAGCCAGGGAAGAATTTCTAAAGGCACAAACTCTTCAGAAAAGCTACTACAAAGTTTGACAAATTTTAAGGTTGAAAATTAGTTCTACCTTCTACTTTTGTTGCCACTTAGCAGTAACAAACTACTTATGCAATGGAAGGGACCTTTTGAGATAGTTTCTTGTCCAACACCTCTCAATGTAGTTTTATTTCTATTTGTGGAGAGGACCTTAGGTTCTATATGAACATGGTAAAAAAATTATTTTGAACCCTTAATGTCAGTATGTACACTCACAGAACCATTTTTTGTTTACCCTTAGGAAGCAGACATGCCCAGGTATGCTGCTGCAGTGGCGGTAATTCAAGATTCTTGGGAGGTATGGCAAGTCTTTGCCAATGACGACACCTTCAGAAACCTGGAAGGATGTGATTTTTTTAAGAATTACCTGAAGATGCGAGGAAGTTTTCTGAATTACTCGTGAGGTGTGGTCAGGTGTTTTCAGATGTTCCAAAGACAGCTAACATACCGGAACATTGCATTGTATTATTGAATGAAACTCTTATTCGGACTAAACCCTATCCCAGCTCTCATAACCTTCAGAGACTTGTTAGTAAAGAGATCAGTGAAATGCAAAAGGCTGGAATAATAAAGCCATCAAAATCTCCATATTCAAGTCCCATGGTACAGTAGAACGTCGATATAACGCGAGATACTTCCAAGAGAGGTCGCTTTAAACCGAATTCGCAATAAATCTTAGTGCTGTTTCAATGGAATAATTTAGTTTGGTACTTGAGAGAAACACAAAATACTAAAAAGACTGAGTCTACCCAGATGCACCTCAGCCCTTCTCCTAGAATAAACAAAACATTGTTTTTTGTAGTATTATGTTAAAACAAACACACATAAATCAACACAGCTAAAATTAAGGGATGCAAAATGGTCTGTTTACTGGCTGGGAAGATGGGGGGGGGGGGGGGAGGTGAGGTGATATGTTTGACAGTTGATGCCAAGGTCTAGTGCTTATTTAAATACGTATCTGTCCTTAAGAGTGACTAAGTTTTTCTCTTATAAAATGTCACTTAACTGACATGGGAGAATATAATTTACATTGCTGAAACTCTTATAAGTGATTAATTTGAATATACTCATGCTATAGTTTGCACTTGACAAAAATTTTAGTAAATCATTTAGTACATTATTTTGAGTACATGTACAGTACAGCTTTGCCTTTAGGACAGTGTAGCGTTCCCAGAGAAACATTAGGCGCAAAATTTTAAATATGATGCGCCAGATTAACTCGCGCAAAATAGGAAAGATTCGCTTTAAATTAAAACATTGTCCTTAATTGTGGGTGTCGCTTTAAATCAATAACTTAAATTGAATGGCTTTAAATCGACGTACTACTGTAGCTGTTCAGAAGAAAGAGGGAGGATTACGGTTATGTCTAGATTTTAGGAAATTGACCAGTATAACTCGATTTGATGCGGAACCTATGTTTAATCAGGAGGAGATTTTTGCTAAATTAGCTTCCAGTAGATTCTTCACTCACAGTGACATGACAAAAGGATTTGGGCAAATTCCACTTCACAAGGATAGTCAACCAGACACAACCTTCACAACATCTGAGGGACTACATCACTTCACTGCACTTCCTTTCGGATAGGTTAATACACCTGCAGAATTTAACCATATGATTCAACAGGTATTGGGAGGACTAACGGGAATGGAAATCTTTATTGATGATGTGTTGGTACACACTTCAACACTGGAACATCATTTGGAACTTGTAGATATAGTACTGCAGAAGATAGAGAAGGTGGGACTGACTACAAGACCCCAAGAAGTGCACTGTAGGCAAAGAGATGATTAAATACCTTGGACACGAGATCGGGGAAGCCAATATGTTCCTCTACCAGACAAGAAACGAAATGCTCGTCCACCCTTGACCATGACAAAAGTAGGACCTTTTCTGGGTCTTGCAGGTTTCTACAGGAAGTATATCCCAAATTAGGCAATAATCTTTATTCCTCTAACCAGCTTTGTGAAGAAGAATGCTCCTAACAAGGTGGTGTGGACCTTCCTAATAGTGTACAGGTAGTCGTCGACTTACGACCTAGATTGGTTACGGCCGCCCGGTCGTAAGTTGATCTGGTCGTAAGTCGGCCTATGTTATAATTACCTTACGTATATTATAATGTGTAATGATAATATAATCATCTTTAAGTCATATTTTATCAACATTTTCTTTTTTCATTATTGTTACGGTCGTCAGGTTTAAGTAAATCACTGCATACTACAGTACAATTTAATTACCTTACGTATATTATAATGTGTAATGATAATATAATCATCTTTAAGTCATATTTTATCAACATTTTCTCTGTTCATTATTGTTACGGTCGTCAGGTTTAAGTAAATCACTGCGTGTTTGTAATTGAGCGCGGCTCCAGCTCCCGGCAGTGCCAGGAGGCTGGGGCCAAAACTGTCGTACCGCCGGTCGTAAAGTCGAACAGACATAAGTCGCATAGGTCGTAAGTCGACGACTACCTGTATTAGCAAACCATTCATACGTCAGACAGATGTGTCACAAGATAGCATAGGATCAGTTTTGCTCCAGGAGAAGGGTGAGAACTGGTGAGTTTCCTATACAGTAGGCTCTCGCCAAGAACAACTTCCACAATAACATTTTCGACAATAACACTAAGTTACAATAGATACCCATTTTCGATAATAACGTCAGGATTCTCTTGAATAATGGAGATTTCGCAGGAAACGTCCGAGCGCATCAAAGATAGCGTTTGTTTGCCGCCATGTTGACGTAGTTGTCCGCTCCCCCTCGCTCTCACACATGTTCGGTGGAATACGGTGCTGCACCCACGTGAGATTTTTGCCTCTATAACCAGTGGTTGCTAGGGTCGATGGTCAATAATGGCTTCCGCGTGGGGGCTAAGGAAATACTACAAAAGCAACCGTTAGGCATGCCTGGTCGGCACTCCTGCCACAACTCAAGTCTGCCAAGACGAAGAGACAGCAGCCAGCAGAGTTAATGAACCAAGTGTTGGAAACCGTCAGCATTATCCCAGCCCCAGGATTTCAAGAAGTGACTCAGGAAGATTTAGAAGAACTGATGCAAGATGGTAACACAAATGACGTCGAGGATCTCCTGGAGGAAGGTGGTGAGAGTGGTGATGCAGCGAGTGATGCAGGGGAGACCGAGCAGAGGAAAGTGACGACACAGAAGCTGTCACTCTTATTGGGTGTCTGTACCAGTCTTCAAGAGATGATCCAAGACATTGAGAGTGACTCAGGTGAAAGGGAGCAAATGATTGGATTTGTAAAATCTATTTCAAGAAAATACCAGAAGCAGTACAACGAGCGAGTGAATGCCCGGCATCAGTTATTCATAACTCGCTTTCTTTCGCAACGCCGGCCAGCCGAGGAAGACCAACAGAGAGGGGTTGAAGTTGATGAAGACATTGATGACATTGGGGAAATGCCTGAAGATTTTGACTTTGCGGGATTTGATGAAGTGTTAGCGGAAGTGGGTGAGCCAGGTGAGAGAGACCAGCATCAGGACGGGGACTGAGTTGGGGCCAGGGAAGTGGGCGGAGGTTCAACGCAGTAGCCTCCATGCCCCAGCCTCGGAACAATCATCACACCAAGCACCTCAAAAACTCCCCCAAGGTAAGTGTTATATTATTCAAATTCTTTATTTTGATGATTGAATAACAATTCTTTTTATTTCAGCTAACAAAAATTGTTAGGAGGGCATCAAAGGGGAAAAAATGGGTGAAGTTCTTGGGGCGGCGGCACCAATAAACCCTTTTTACATGTATTTTAATGTCACACAAATAACGTTTTCGCTAATAGCAGCGTTTTTCAGGCACCTATTAGACGTTATTGGCGAGAGCCTACTGTAGTTGAAAGAGAGCCAAGTGCTGCTGTTGAAAGGATAAAGAAACACGACCAGCATTTGTATGGAAGGACATTTACTTTACATGTTGCTCATTTGCCTTTGAATAATTATTCTTCATTCAGTAAAAATTCAAATGGGAGGAATTATGAGATGGGCACTTCATTTACAACAGTTTTCTTATATTGAATACATTAAGGAGCAGACTAGTTTAGCAGATTTGAAGGGTAGACACTGGTCAGTTTCTTAAAGGGGCACAATGTCAGGAGTTGAATTTACTTTTACTGCTTCGCCATTTGGGAGGATTCAGGTTAGGGTTTGAAACATATTACTCGGGACTGAGTTGTTTCTGGGATTTGAAATTTTGAATATTGCGTGATTGGTTTTTGTACTTTATCACAGTCAATGTGTGAGGAAACAGTGCAGAGAGAGGCAGAGCACACTCTACTCTATGCCATGACCCATACCACCTTAGTAAACCTTGTCAATCTACCACATCCTTCCACCACCCAAGATGAGTGAGCTTTTCAGAAGTGGTGGCGAAGAGAGCTCTCAAATATCTGCAGTATGAGTGGGCTCTTCCAGAAAAGCTGCTGTCATGGGTTGCGCTAGGCTTACCCACGCAACCAACTCCAAAGTTTGTTTTACCAGAGATAAGACGCCTGGCGAGGCATAACTGGGACATGTATTCTTCAATTAGTGTATGTCAGCCAGCATTTAGGGGGGTGGGCAGTGAAACAGTGTTGTACTGTTCATCGCTTCACACCCAAAAACCTCATTTTGAGTAGTACCCCCTGAGCCATGGGTTAGTTAAGACGTCGTCTCCATCCTCTCCCACCTGAAAGGGGGCAGGACACCACACCCCACAGAGTCCTCCACCGCCACTCCGTCCTGTGAACCGTCGTCAACACGAGACTAAGTGTGTTAACCTAGGTTGTTATCCCCGTGGAAATATCACGTGTGGATGCCTGGTTGCGACAAGAGCAATCCAGGCTGGCCTATCAATCCTACAGTAAATGGTTAATTAATTCACGCTTACAGAGTTCTCCTGCACGACACCCGTCTACTGTGACCGTGATCGACACGAGACTAAGTGTGTTAATCTAGGTTTGTTATCCCCGTGGAAATATCACGTGTGGAAGCCTGGATGCGACAAAAGCAATCCAGGCTGGTCTATTGCACCTAAATGATTAATTCAAGTCACGCTTACCAGTTCTCCTTGCCGCGACAACCGTCTACCGTGACTCAGTGACGCGAGACTATGTGTGGTACACCAAGAGTACCTTTTGTTGTTATGGCCGTGGAAGGTCGACACGAGACTAAGCGTGTTAACCTAGGTTGTTATCCCCGTGGAAATATCACGTGTGGAAGCCTGGTTGTGACAAAAGCAATCCAGGCTGGTCTATTGCACCTGAATGGTTAATTCAAGTCACGCTTACAGAGTTCTCCTGCAATACACCATGTGTGGTAACCCAAGAGTACTTTTTGTTGCTGTGGCCCGTGGAAAGAAGTCCTTGTGCGGAAGCCTGGTTGCAACAAAAGCAATCCAGGCTGGCAGTAAATGTATCACTTGAAGAATTAAGGCTCTGTTAAGTTATACCCATAGTAGAGTAATCACATGTGTCCCCAAGTTAAAATTCTCTTTTAGAAGATTAATTTTATTACAGCGTGAACGTGAGTGACAAATAAATGTAAGTGCAATTATCTGCCCGTATCTGTGATCCTATCTTATTATTACTAGAAGTAATGACTGATTGGTTATGACATAGTATAACCAATAACTTAGATGGATGTTGAAAATTAAATGAATTCATTAAATCATCATTTATCAAGTATAAATCATGGAATGTCGAGTGGTGGAGTGAACTTCTACGTAGATACGCCATAATCTCCTGTAAGTAACCAGTGTGAAGGTATCGAACTCTACGGTAAGAAATAAGAAATACGACATAATATTATCTTTATATAATATAATCCACTCCTACCACCACCGATTCATTTTGGTGGACTGATCCACCCCCAAAACCATGACAGCTGCCAACTACAGAATTGGATGCGGAGCTGCCAGAACAGGTGCTGTAGATGTAAGTTGTGAAGAGCTGAGGACCGCGCTTGTGGACGGGAAGCCACTGATGCCCGGTGTGTTGTGGAGGAGCTGCTACTACGAGTGGTTGGGGAGGAGGTACAGGTGTTCGAGTAGAAGGTGTGCTGCTGATCTTCCTCGGTGAGCAGACCAGGGGAACTACTGACCTCTCCAGTGGACATTTACATTGTTGATGTGTTTGAAGTTTGTTTTAATATACAGGGCAGTACTCGTATGCATTTTATGATCCTAGTTTCTCTGTTCATCCTCCTAAGTCTTCAAGAGAGCGTGATAGCAGGGATTGGGTCTCACAATAAATACAAAATTGTGCCAACCCTGGGTATTCCCTAAGTGGATAATCCACCACAATCTGGTGGGGGAACTGGTGCTCTGGCATGCGGATGATGTGTGCCATCACTACTGACAAAGTACACTAGCACCACTTCCCCATTAGCTTCAAAAGCTGGAGGAATAAAGAAACACTTTGTATCAAATTGATTTATATTACAATATTTACATCACCTATTAAAATTCTTTTCCAACAGTAACATCAATATCCTGAAGAAGGTAAGTTTTTGGTATCCATGTTTACAGAGGTAAAACTAGTTGTGTTGTATCTATAAGTCAATTACCTCATGTATAGGAGTGACAACCTAAATACCATCAAACTATCAATAAAAAAAAAAAAAGACAATACTGTACAGTAGTTTCATTTACATATGTACATGACAAGGAAGATTTATTTATAAAAATTACAAATTATGATGGATGGTTTGTAGCCCTTTTAATATAATGTACCTGATACCCATTAGTTGGGAGGGGAAGGTGTGACCAGTGCTCCCAACTCAGTACCCTGTATAATCTCAGCATAAGGTAAAGCCAACAACCTACTATTAGTCATTCATACCCACAACTAGTACTGTGGAAGTTCCTGATACAGTGCATTTTCCCAATACTGTACTGTACGGGTATTTTAAAATCTCCAATATTTTAAACTTCCTGATTCTAATATCTTCAGTCTTTGACAAGGGGATGTCTCCATAAACAGATTCAATAATGACAATTTGTTTGATCTCTCACTGTACCTTCCATTTAAAAGAAATCACCATAAGGTCTCGGATTCATCTTTAACTATGAACTGGAGACAGCTGAAGATGAGGCTCAAATCACATCCTAGTCTTCGTCCTTTTTTGCTGGGGAGGAATCTAAAAAAAGAAGTACGATAGCTTCTCTTCTCTTACTATATGACAATGAACTACACATGCCCAGTCAGTTAAGAAAAAACACATGGCAAAAGCTTGGCAACTGACACAAGTTCTATCAGGAAGAGTGGGCACTTTATTTTATTACTTAATTAACTGAGAGATTAACATTTATATGCAGTAATTAATTTCCCTGTTTATTTTGTATTTTGCAGTGATATATTGTACTGAATACCCTCAAGTATAAGATAATTTATATAGAATTCACTGCTTGAAAGTAATTCATATACCTGTACAGTATTTACTTATTTTTTTAAATATACAGAGTATCCCACAGTTTGAGGAGAGTCTTTAACATGAAGTCATGACTTGCAGTGTGCAGATTTGTATACTATAGTGTAATTAAATAAATTAAATATGAACACAATCATATAATATGACCTACAGTACTGTACGGAGCCCAAAATTTGGGTCAACATCCCCCAATTTTTTTTTAAATTTATGGTTACTATAATATTCATAATACATCTGAAAAGTCATATCTACAAAGTGATGAAAAGCTGTAACAAGACAAAGATAATATGATGATTAGTAAGTCCAGGTGACTCTTATTATATGCGACATCACTTACTGAGATTTGGTTTCAGGTATTATACAAAGACCTTACAGTATTTGTACCCCACTCACTCTGTGCAAGAAAAATATGTAGACGTGACCAACTGAGTTGCAAGTGTGAAACTCATGTGATCAATGTAAACATGCATGGAGTCTAATATACAGTTAAGGCTTGTGGGAGCAGCTTAAGAGTAGCTAAGAGAGGCAGCAAGAGCACTTCTTCACTTAGTGTCCTATTGTTGGTTGGTGAGGGCAGCCCCATGTTACCCTCGACTTATCTTGTAGCCAGTGCATAGATTTGCCTTTACAGTTGACTAGTGCTATAGTTTTTAAACAACATTCTACTGTATCTCATAACCTCTCTATTGATCTATTGATGAAGCAAAAGAGAACAGTTTTCATGTTAAAAACAAGTTAGAAAAATATTGAGGTGAGCTGAAGCATGGGATGGTTTTTTTTTTTATTTTGTTTTTGCCACTTATCAGCTTACTAACCATTCGGGCAGTTTCTCGAATATTAATACAGGCAAAAACCAGGGACTAGGAAGCCTGTTATGTTTGGTAGGGTCACACTGGATAACACCCTTCTCACGTGTGTCTGGGCCAAGGCTCGAACCCTTGATATATTGGTGAGAGTTATGTGCATTAGGCCTTAGGAATAGCACAATACAGTACAGTACACACCATTAAGAAAAATGCCAACAAAAGAAGGAACTCAGTAATCCCCTCAAATCTCTTTTGGCAAAGATTATGACAAGAACAAGGAGTCCTCAGCTGGGAAAAAGGTTTAAGATGCTTGGAATGTGTATTGAGAACCAGACCCAAAGAAAAATGGCAGTTCTCAAGTCATGTAAAATATATTATTTTTATACCAAGTATACAGTATTGTCAGATAATTTATTTAATTCATTAAGGGGCTTTATATTAGTTTTATAATACGCATGGATTTTTTTTTTCGGGTGGGGGGGGGGGGGGGTCAGAAAAGGTCCTGGCATACATCCTGATTAAATACAAGTAATACATGGCTGTTTATATGTAAATTCATTTTACTAGGTGAAAACTATTTTTTGGAATGCAACCCCCCCCCCCCCTCCCATACAGTAAGGGTCACCTAAAATAATATTTTGTACTTTTAAGAACTAAGATTGTTTTACATGCATTCAATATCTCTTACTGAAGGAAACCCACAAGAAAATAGCTGAAAATATTATTACAAAATGAAATTCTTAGTGCTGTATCACAGAGCATTGTATAAGTAAAAGGTTGTGAGAAATGACTTAAGATATAAGAACCTGATGAGAAAGGCTGTAAGAGATGGTGCAACTTTGAGAGCTGCTGTCAGGTTATCACGGCTAAGCTACGCAAAGTGAAGAAAATGGCTGTAAAACAGTGATGATGATCATTTGCAAAAGAGGTAAGCACAACAATAATAACTGCCATGCCACATCAGCACAGGGAGCTAGAGTGTTGCGCCCAGGGTTCTAATCACCTTCTTTACTTCTTCCACGAAGAACCACCAGGTAGGAGTCGTTCCTTCAAGTGGTAGTTTTAATGGCTTTAACCTATTCCCCTCCATGCAGGACTGTCGAGGGTTGGGTTGGTAAGCGTGTCCACTTTCACTGATGCATTATGGATCATCATACTTGTGTGGCTGATATGCCGAAGGTGCGTTTGTTGTACATGAACGACCATCAACATGAAGTACACCTCCTCCTCTCTACCAGTGAGGACAAGTCCTATAACTCCCAGAGAACAGGAACTTTTAGTACCATTAATTGGCGAGGAAAAATTAGTTCAAAATAAAGACACAGGTATTAAGGTAGTCATTAAAAAAGGAAGCTTAGATGCCATAGCATCCAAGTTCAACACCGAGGGATGTGGACCTCAGCGAGCTGAACTACAGAGATGGAAGATCTGAGAGCATATAAAAATAAAGTAAGTTCCACAATTTGTTGTTAAGTAGGTCACACTATATATAGGGTGCAAATGATAACACTCTCCTGTATCCCAAAGACTTAAAGTTCATAGGTTTTACTGGTTGCTAAGTTCAACGTTCAACACAAAGGTAGTTTAAACAATAAATAAAAAAGTAAAATAGTTAATGGGGTTAGCCTTCAATTCCTGCTGCCTGCAAGGAGTATGTTATGATTATTGCATTACTTGCCAAACAGTTTGTAAGAGATGACTCCAGCAGCTGAAAGAGCCTGTGCACTTGGCAGTAAAACAAAACACACACAAATAAAATAAAAACGGGTTTATAAAATTACTATCATGTTTTTCTTTGTTCATTATTTGTATTTACTATAAATATCCAATAAAACAAACAAAACAATTACAAAGATCAACTACAAGTCACATCTTCAAATTCCAATATTATTTGTTCGTTTTTCTGTCGTCCATTTCCAATATGCGCTGCAGTGCAGGGTTCTTCGCATTTAAGACTGTGGTTGTTGACACGATAACCTCCATCAAAGTAAGATGGTGATTATAACTCTGGGCGTTAATGTCTTTAAAAACCATTGTCTACTCACTAACAGTTTTCCTTATACAAACCAAGAAAACTAATAAAATAAAGGAAGACTTTACAATTTTAATTTTATTGTCATCATCATTATTGTATTATTATTTTATTGTGGCCATTATCATTTCATTATGCATTGAGCAAAAAGAGATATTTAACACTAATGATTGTGTTGAGCTTAAAATATCATATGTTTGATCCACTACAGAATAAATTTTCATTATATCTTTTATGATGCAATGAAAATACGCATAAAATTGGGAGATAAAATCAATTTGCGAATGAATGTTCTCTGAGCCAGCTTCCACCTGCAGCTCAGCTATTATTGCTCTTTTTGGTGACTTTTTGTACTTAGTGATGCCTCCTAAGAGTACAATGAGTGGGAGACTGAATCTTTCTTAGAACAGTATTGTGGGAACATATTATTCAGTACTATAATGTATGAACCCATGATCCCATTCCACATGTTGAGACAAGCCATATTGGTACCTAATTTTACCTGTGAATTTAGGATGTGAGTGATAATCACCTGTATAAGTGCATGACAATTACTGTACTGATTACATACAATTACAGAATATCATGCTAATGATTTCCAGTCAATCTACATGACATTCCTCACACATTAAAATCCTGAAACCATAACAATAACACAAGTAATACAGAAAAAATATATACTGTACCAGTAATAGTTTTTACTCCACGGGTGTGAACAAAATAAATTCAATGGTGAGCCTCAATACCGGTACTCTATAGGTAGATCTCATTCTTAGGAATAATATATTTACTGCTTGACTTTCCATATGGAGAGGTTAATTATCTTTTATTCCACCAGGGTGATTAAAATCTTACTGCATATTTTATCACAATGTTATCAAGTTTTACATTTTAGATTGATGTGTAACTTCACTATAAGTATACAGTAATTAATGGGTATTTTCATTTTATCACTTGGCCAGGAATAAAATATTGTGTTTTTTCCAGCATTACATAAGGCAAAAGGTACCAGACTTTCAATTCTACTTTAACAAATGTAATGAGTAGCATAAAAAATTTTCTTTAAATCTTAACAATAAATTTAGCTGAAAGCTATCAAATCACAGTAAGATCCTAACACCAATATTATAAGTCTTTAATTGAAATGAGATTTATATATTAATAAACAGTACAGCAAACCCTCAACATTTGTGGGTTTAATTATTCATAGGTACAACCACTGTATATCTATACATTATTCACGAGCATGAGGTTTCATTATTCGCAGTTTGTGGTTGCGTTTTCCCATAGTTCTGCGGGACGCTCGTGTTTCGTGTTTACTGTACATGACCATACCAAGTGGGACACCTCCCATCATAGCACACTCTCTGTCTCCAGCCTCTGTCACAGCAACACATGCAGCTCAGCTATTACTGTATTGCTCTTTTGGGTGAGGTTTTGTCCTTAGTGATGCCTTCTAAGAGTACAATGAGTGGATCAGGTGCAAAGAAGCAGAAGTGATGACTTTAAAATAAAAAAGTGGAGCTGCTAGAGCACCTTCCCAGGGGTGATAGTACAGCAGCTGTGGGATGCCATTATGGTGTTAACAAGTCAACTGTTCATCCAATTGGGAATAATGAGGCAAATATTCATACAAGTGTTTTTGCAAATGCCCCCAAAAGTGATAAAGTAACTTTTTAAACCTGTGACACTGACATGGAAAAAATGGAGCATGCCCTTAATTTGTGGATAGAGGACCAATCACAGAAAAAAGTTCCTCTTACTATCACAGTGATAAGGGAGAAGGCACAGCTGGTATACATGTATTCTATTTTCTGTATTTAACATGTACATTATTGCTCATAAAAGGTACCTCTTCAAGGGTGTGTATCCTCTCACACCATTTTTTTTCATAAGGTCTTAAGTTAAACATTTGTGGATTTGACATTCACAGTGTTTTTGAGGAACCTAACCCGGCAAATGTTGAGGGTTTACTGTACAGTATTACCCCGCTTTACACGGTTTCACTTTCCGCACTTTCTGTGATTTCTCATTTACGTGGTGCCTTGCCAGAACCAGACTTTCACTTTCCGCGGTGCATCTACTCATGCGGTGAAGTATAATTTTTTTTTTTTTATTTAGCTCATAAAATTCATACAAATTACCCGGCCAGAATATATTTTACATTGCAGGAATTCTTACAATATGATGATCATTTTGAATATAAACATCATGGATTTTGCATTTGACATACAAATTTTAGATCTAAAGTAATAATTTGGTTTACACAAAGCAAATATTTTATCTTTTGTGCAAAATATATGAAGTTTACATTCAAAATATTCCCTGACCTGCAAGGAATCCAGAAATGTTAATTATATTATCCTAACTTTAGTCTGAGGTATTATTTATTACTAAATGTTAAAATCTAGAGTTTTCACCCAAACATTAATCAGAGAGGTGGAGTTTGGGGGTTGGGCCAGTCTCTATTGGAATTAATCCCATATGTTCTGTTGTTCACTTTACGCGGTTTTCACTTCCGTGGTACCCTGTGGGTTCAATTGACCGCGTAAATCGGGGTACTACTGTACAATATCCCATTACCTCAGACAGTTTTGAATATTCTGCCAAGATTATAAAGGCATTGTTGAGGCACAGTTGCCACTCTTCAACAGGGCATTCTTTTTACCCATGTTTGCAGTGAGTTAAGATTTGCATATTGATGATACACCAGGCCGAGCAGATTAGTAGTTCCCGGGCAAGTGATTTTTCATGGCCATGTGCCCAGCGGATGACTTAATATTTTGAGAGGAAAACGTACACGGGAATTTGTCAGCTGCTGCAAAACCCCTTTACTGTACAGTACATGTTTATCCAGGCAGGTCTGTCAATGGGCCATTTGTCATCAGTTTACCAAGATTAATGACCTGAAACCGGTGCAGGGAAAATATCTCTACATTCAGCCGCCAACCTGCCTCTGGTTAGTAGGTGTCAAGTTGTCAACATTTCAAGGGAACCACCAAGCTGAGAGGCTGTAGATATGAGGTGACAGAAGTTATAATCTCACCTGACATGTGCTACTGTCACCAGACTATAGGGGAAGGGGAGTTGTAATGACGGTAGGTAATCAAGGGGCTGCCTCTGCCTCCACCTCCCTATACATCAGGCAGGTGTGAGGTGAAGTGGCAGAAGTCATGACATTACATGACATGACAAGGGTTACCACCACTGACACCATTTAGTATGTGATCTGTGAGTTCAAACACACAATAAATTTGAACATTTTAAGATGTTTATTTACCCTTTCTCCCAAAAATATATAAATTTCCTTCAAAAATTAGTCAAAGCAAGTAAAAAAAAATCCAGGCAGGTAAATGCTCCACATAATCTGCACAGCCTGCAATACGTCCCTTACAATAGTGACTTAGATATCATGCCTTTACTCTATGTAGCTCTCAAGGCTACCATATCATGGCATATTTCTTCTGCTCATTCTATTCTATTCATACTTTAGTTACAATATCCCCATTTTTTTTATTTACCGTACGAGATTGAATAACGATAATTTGGAATTATGATCGTTTGACAGTATTTTATGCAAAGATTAAGTTCATAATGTGTCTACAGGCATAAACATCAGTGTTATGACAACTTACACATGCATAGAAATTAGTTTGTCGAGAGGTACAGTTGCCTCCATGTGTGTTGTTACCCCTTACAATGCCTCCCCTGCTCATGTGGCAATATTGTATTATTCGTGTGGCTAAGGAACTGACTGATAGGGCTGTTTCCTAGTACTGTACAGGAAAGCCTTGAATTATGATGATTCATACTTAAAAATCCTGGTTAATTTGGGACCTGATTTAATTTACATCATTATTTTATTCATATTTACGATGAAAATAGTAACAAAAAATATATTATTTACATTGTCCAAAAAATAATAACTAATACAGTGGTCCCTCGATTAAAGAACACAATTGGTTCCACAGAGTCGGTTGCTAACTGAAAATTATGTTAACTTAATCTATTATTGGGTAATTGGTTCCAACTCACAGAAAAAGTACAGTGGTCCCTCGGTTAACGAGCACAATTCGTTCCAGAAGGCTGCTCGTTAGTCGAAAAATTCGTTAACCGAAACCATCGTTTCAATGGGTTTTTGAGTAATTGGTTCCAGCTCACCGAAAATTACAAAAAGTCAACAAAAAAGGGAGTAAAGTACACTTACTTTGAGGTGCGTATGTAGAAGGCTCCTGGATGACGACGCTGATGTGAATTTGAAGTGGCAGGTGGAGGAGGAGAAGGGATAAGAGAAGGAAGTGGAGGTGGAGAAGCATTTTACTGCTTCTTGGAAGGTGAGTCACCTTCCATGAAAGTGTCAGGAACCTCTGGACTGACAGATTCTCCAGCAGGAACATCCTCTCTCCTTCTTGAAGTGGAAGGCTGAAGGCTAGCATCTGTTTCCCGCCGCCTTTTAGTGAAGAAACTGTCAATTTGGTTTGTGGGGCATCTCTCCTCCTCATCATACACAAGGCAAGTTCTGTTTTTTCCACATTAGGGTGCCTTGAAGCCAGTTTCCTGAACTTCTCCCAGTAATGAACAACATATTTCAAATCTGAAGTTGACATATGGTCAACACTTTCCTTTTCCTCCTCACCACTGTCAGCCTCTAACATCTCATCTAGTTGCTGCAAGTCTTCAGGAATATGTTTCTGCTCAGGAGACATCACAAGCTCTTCTACATCATCCTCCTCCTCCACTTCAAGGCCCAATGACTGACCAATGGACACAATCTCCTGGTCCAACTCTGCTTCTTCCTCAAATCCCTCAAAATCATGGACTACTGATGGCCACAGTGCTTTCCATGAAGAATTGAGGGATCTAGGGGGGACTTCTTGCCATGAGGACACAATCAATTTTTCAGCCTCCAGGATATTAAATTGTGTCTTCCAGAACTGTGCCAGTGTTAGTTCAGGATCAGTGGAAGTTGCCTGATGACACCTCCTGAACATTTTCTTCATGTACAGCTTCTTAATGTTGCTGATCACATTCTGGTCCATTGGCTGTATGATTGATGTAGTGTTGGGAGGCAAAAACAACACTTTGACAAAGTCAAATTGAGACTCCAAAGTGCTGGCAAGTTGAGGGTCATGACCAGGGGCATTATCCATAAGGAGCAGAGCCTTTAAAGGAAGCTTATTGGTGGTTAGGTAGCTCTTCACAGAAAGGCAAAACACCTCAACTGCCCATTCATTAAAGAGCTGTCTTGTCATCCATGCCTTACGGTTGGACTTCCAATAAACTCCAAGCCGTCCTCTTACCACTTTCTGTTGCTTGAACACCCTGGGGTTCTCAGAGTGGTAGACAAGCAAAGGCTTCAGTCGGAAATCCCCTGAAGCATTGTCACCAAGCAATAGAGTGAGATGGTCTTTCATGGGTTTATACCCAGGTAAAGAGGCTTCATCTCTGGTGATGAATGTCCTTTTGGGCATTTTTTTCCAAAACAGCCCAGTTTCGTCCACATTGAACACTTGCTGTGGAAGATAATTTTCTGTATCCACCAGTTCTTTAAATTCCACTAAAAAATTTGCTGCCCCTTCCTTATCAGCACTGGCAGCCTCACCATACCTAACAACACTAAAAATATGACTTCTTTTCTTAAATTTTTCGAACCAGCCTTTGCTGGCCCTAAACTCTACAAAGTCTGTGCCTGAAGAACCAGGTTGATCTGTCTTTAAATGTTCGTGAATCTCCCTGGCTCTTTCACAAATAAATTCGGTCGAAACTGAATCACCTTTCATCTGTTTTTCCCTAATCCAAATGAGAAGTAACCTCTCTGTTTCTGCTATTAGGGATCTACCTTTAAACACTCTGGTAGATTTGTCTCACTTTCACTTCCTTGAATTTGTCTTTCTGTGAAAGAATTGTCGACACAGTTGATGTCGACATGCCATATTCTTAGCTAAGCACATTTGTTCTAATGCCTTCTTCATGTTTCTTAATAATTTCCTGTTTAACTTGAATTGAAATCACCTTTCTAGATTTCTTTGGACCCATGCTGGATTCAATAACAATTTCACCACTAAAATTTTAAGTTTAATTGCTGTAAATACAGAATATTTTCTGTAAATCAACACTGCACTGCGCTACATATCATCAATATGTAAAATAAATTTCAAAATTACTAATAATTTCACTGTAAAAATGGAAAAAAATAGTTTATGTTGAAGAGAGTCTGAAGCAAGATGTTACCTCCACTGAAAAGACACAGAGACTGACGCCTGTTTGGTGTGTTGAGAGGCTGTTTGGCGAGCTAAAAACTAGTTTCCCTGTACTTCAATTATGTTAAATAATTGTTAAAATTACTAAAAATTATAATATACGACTTTTAAAATTATTGAATACAGTAGTACAAACTTCTTGATAATTACTAAAATATTAAGGAATTTAAGCCCTAGAACCGATTACTGTATTGGCGGACTAATACGACAGATAGTGTGCAAGCGAAAACATGTTGAGGGGCGCTCGTAAGGAATTCATTAATTGAGGGATTGCTCGTTAACCGAAGCTAAGAATCTTATGGAAGGCAATTCGTAAACCTAATTTCGTTAACCGAGGGATCATTGTATACATAAAAAGTACTGAATACCGGTAATAGAATTAACAAAACATTAAATATAAACTAATTACAGTACTGTACTGTACAGTATACTGTACAATAATAAATAAAAACAATAGAATACTTTATTTTAATTTAACTTACTTTGAGGTGTGTATGTTGTATTCCCGGCAACTTTGTTTACATATCAAACGGCTGATTGTAGAGGCAGTCGATGATGACATGCCATATTCTTTACAGGGTGCATTGGTTCTAATGCCTTCTTCATGTTTCATAATAATTTCTACACTGCATATTATCAATCAATATGTTAACTAATTTTCAGAATGACCAATAATTTTAACGTAAAAATGCAAAAATATTCAAGAGACCAACAAATTCGATGTTCACTTCACTGTACACAAAGTTAAACTGAGAAGCGTTGGTGGGTGATTCAATCAGCTGTTGGGCGCACAAAAACTGCTCCCTGTATTGTACAGTACAGTGGGGTATGCTATAACGAAAGGATCCTACTACGAATATTCCTATAACGAACGGTTTTACCTATAAAATTGAGAATGCTATAACGAACGCAACTCCTACAACGAACGCGGATGAATACGGGACTATTTCGCCTGGCGCATGAATATTGTTGTACCGCGACCCACAACAAGAGCATCAGGCGCCATCTTTGTCTCATTGTGTAGCCAGTGCACCGCACCACTGTTATTGTTGAAATTTCGTCTTTTGATGTGGAAATTTGCGTTATTTGTATAACTATTTTGTTATACAAGTATACAATTGTAACAATGAGTCGTCCAAAGCGAGTGAGAAAGCTAATAACCCTTGAAACTAAGAAAGAAATTGTAAAGAAACGTGAGAATGGAAGAAGCATTGCGAAACTTAGTGGTTAATATGGGATGGCTAAATCGACTATACGTACGATTTTGAAGAATAAAGAGGAGTTAAAAACTGTGCAAGTGGCTAAGGGAATCTTTAGACTTAGCAAAGCAAAGTGTAATGTGATTGAAGAGATGGAAAATTTACTCTTAGTGTGGATAAAGGAGAAAGAAATGGCAGGTGGTAACATTAGTGAAGCTATAATTTGTGAGAAGGCTAAACAATTGTTTGAGGACCTTAAAGCCAAGACTCCCAGTGGAAGTGATAGTGATGTGCCAGTGTTTAGGGGTACCTGCATGCTGAATAACACTAAGGTAAGATAAAGTACCGTATTTTTTACATTTTCCACAGAATTTTTTCAGTGTTAAGTGGTTGTATTTGGGGGCCTGGAACGGATTAATCCTATAACGAACGAATGCTATAACGAACGAGGTTCTGGAACCAATTACGTTCGTTATAGCATACCCCACTGTATATATTATCAATATGATAACTAAATTTCAGAATGACCAGTAATTTTAAGATAAAAAATGCAAAAATATTCAAGAGGCCAACTTTCTTGATATTTACTCCACTGGAAACGAATGTAAACATAGAACCGATTACTGAATTGGCGGACTAGCCAATCAGCTGATGCGCACACCAAGGCGTGTTTCTCTTAAGGCTGTCGTTAATCGAAGTTTTGTTCGTTAATGGAACTGAAAAACCTTTTGGGAGTCAATTCGTTAACCGAAATTATGTAAATCAAGGGACCACTGTATACTGTACTGTACATAAAAAAACTTATGCAAGGACCTTTCCTGGCTGCCGGGCTGATGACGCCACTAACATAAACAGGAACTGCTTGGCAAGCATTTTGTGTTAGATCATATCTGGACTAATAACACTCCTGACAATCTTGCAAGTGGAATTATCTATGACAATATCTCAGATCACTTCCCAGTTTATGCCATGTATAAAACAGCCACAAGACCTGAAAGGTCTAGTAGAGTCTCAATACAATAGAGAGACTACTGCACCGACAACATGCTCCTTTTTTAAAACAACCTAATGAATGCTAACTGGGATCTTGTCTATGTCTCCAACAACCCTAACGTGAACAGCTGCAACTTCTCTTGCATCTTCAATGCTTGCTTTGATAAATGCTTCCCCCTCAAGACTAAGTCAGTGAAAACTGTATACATTTCCAAACCCTCTATCACAAGCAAAATTAAGATAATGAGAGAAGAAAAACACAAACTCCAAAGGATATTTGCAAAAGACCCATAACTTTCGGTGATGCCAGACGTAGCTATTATACAAATAAACTCCAGTCAGCATCAGGCGACAGTAAGAAAACCTGGAATGCCATAAATTCTATTCAGAACAGGAACATTCAGCTTTTATGATAAATGATTCAGTTGTAACGGAACCCTCCCTCATTGCCAACCACTTCAATGAATATTTTATTGTTGGTAAAAATCTTGCAGAGAGCATCCCTGATCACCATGAGGAATTTAGAGCCTACCTGCAAAACAGACAACAAAATGAGCTGTTCTTATCCCCTGTTACAGCAGAAGAATTACTGGCCATCATAAAAATGTCCAAAGATGCAGCAGCAGGTGAAGACAATATACCAATGTGCATAATTAAGAAAGTGGCCCACTTATTACTACCTGTTCTCCTACACATTTGTAACTCCTCCTTCACTAGTGGCGTCTTTCTGGATAAACTGAAAATTGCTAAAGTTCACCCGGCACATAAAAAATCTGGGGACAAAGGTCTCTTCAAGAACTACCGCCCCATATCAGTCCTCCCAGCCGTGAGTCAGATACTGGAGAAGTTAGCTTGCAGTAGACTAAATTCCTTCTGCAATGCCAATAACATCTTTACAGACTCCCAGTTTGGATATAGAGCTAGAAGGTCGACTGAGAGTGCTCTGCTATCCTTTACTAATGACAACTTAAATTCCTTTGATGACAGTCAGTTCACAGTCGGTATATTTTGGACCTCTATAAAGCCTTCAATACTGTCGACCATACCATCCTCCTTCCAAAGCTTGAACATTACGGCATTAGGGGCCTATCCCACAATTGGTTTACCTCATATCTGTCCAACAGGAAGCAGTATGTCTGCTATAATAATCACCAATCTGACACCTCACCAATCTTGTATGCCGTCCCCCAAGGTTCCATTCTCGGTCCAGTACTGTTTTTGTTGTACATAAACGACATAGGCCACGCCAGCACACTCATAAAATACAACTTATTTGCAGACGATAGTAATCTCTATGCCAGCAACTCAGACCTCCATTCCTTGATGAGAATTATGAAAACTGAATTGACTAAAGTCAGGATCTGGGTAATACGTAATAAACTGACCCCAGACTAGGACCCCCTGTACCTTGGTAATAGTCCTCAAACACGAACAAAATACTAAATTCCTTGGAGCTATTGTTGATGAGAAACTTAACTGTAGAAACCACATACAAGCCATTCACAGTAAAGTCAATAAACAGTGCGGTATCATGTATCACACTCGACAGTCACTCACTCTCACGGCAATGAAAGAAATCTATCATGATCTTGTTTACTAACACCTGATAAACTGTCACACACTAAGGGGGGCCTCTGGCTCTTCAAAAACACAATCCCTGGTTACTGTACAAAAGAGAGTTGTACAGACAATGAACTACCTGAAAACAAGATCACACAAACAAAAAATTTGCTTAATTGAAAATGTTAAAATTCAAAGATATTAACACCTACTGCTGTGCCCTCTGTGTTTACAAATCTATCAATCACTTGCTTGACAATAATTATTTCCAGTTCCAGAATAATCAGAGATACAACTTAAGGCACCCAGAGCTACTAAGACCACCCCCCCCATGAGCTCATCTCAGTCCTCCATAAAATATCATGGTGTGAAGTTGTAACCCTACCCATCTGAGCAAAGGCTACGCTCCCTTCCTTTAAATCGTCTCTTAAAAAATATCTTGTGTCTAAGTATTGATATTTCTTGTAATACCTACTATATATACTGCTCTTATTGTACCATCCAAACTGCTTTATTGGAAATTATCATGTAAATAGATAAGAAATTACCATAGCAAAAAAAATATAATATATTTGCCAACTAGATCTAATCCTGACAGCTCTGTCCTCTTGTTCAACCTTAATTCTGTACAACCCATGTTGTACTGCTTTCCCATTATATTTACATTTTCAATTCCACTGTAACTTATGTATAATACTTATAATATAAATGTAAAATAAAAATAAAAAACATAACAAATAATAAATAAAATAAATAAATATCAAAGTGATAACCGTGGTAACATTCCGAGATGTTCTTATTACCACCATGCTATGTGTACTATTCCAGATGATACTAAATGTTATATAATACTTCCTCGAGATAAATGTACAGTATACATCAGGTACCTACAGGAGAGCTCAGGTTCTCAACTGTCTCAGCCATGTTAATATTGTTATTATCTGTGTTTTTCTGGCTAAATAAACTGTTTCAATTCAATTCAATTTAACATATCTGAACTGGATGAGGATAAAAACTTTCTCAGGTACAGTATTTGATGGTGTAGTGGACACTCTACCAAATCACACTTGCAAACACCCTCTCCTGATCAATGAGCTGACTGGGCATTAGCGTTTAGCCAACCACAAGCCCGTGTTCTTTATCTCAGCGTGCTGATTGGCTAGCAGACCAGCTAATCACAGACCACCACTGGTTTCCTGCACCACACCTCACGGGATAAAAATGGTGCACCAGTTACCACCTTTACTCTCACTTCCTCGCCAGCCACGAAAAGAACAATATTTTTGACCTCGCTCCAGCCACAACTCTCCCGACTCAACTACAGCCTCCAGTTCACTCTGCTGATCATACTACAGAATAAACTTTATGTTTCTGTGATAGAGCTTTCTTTTTCCTATCTCCTGGTGCTAGAGCATCACTAAACCAAAGTGTGTGTTTGCAGAGAATAGACCAACTGCAACTGCATTTTTGTGCCCCCTATTCAACATGCGCAATGATGGCAGTGCTGGTTCAAACGTTAAGAGAGAGAACCTGATGATTTAGGCACTTCGTCGTCATCTGAGTAAAAAACTGAGACATCAACATTAGCTGTGTCCTTTTGTTTTGGGCTTTACCACCTTTGGTGATTAGAACTTTCATATTACATTCATAAAAATTATTTAACATTTATGTACAGTATTAAGTGCTGCTTTCATATTCTTATGTAGAGAAATGACACTATGTTTGCAGATGTGCATACATACATACATCAATTGGACTTCTGCCGTCCCTCTCACACTTTTATTCTTTACCATCAGTGTTTACCTCTATTCCATTTACATTAAATAACATTAATTAAAACAATTTTTATTTTCTTTTACATACAAAAACTTTAATTCAATCATATACTACAAGTATCCCTCGATATACGAATGGGTTAGGTTAAAAAAAAAAATTATTTTTCGTATCTCGAATAACAGAACAAATGGGGAAAATAGGGTTCAGTTACCCCAACCCTCCCCCTGACAAAAATACAGTTTGCTACCTAACACATTAAAAACATTAATAAAATATTGTGCTGTCTACATGAAATATGCTTCTAAATCTATAAAGGGAAAGTTAAATCAAAGTTAAATGCAGCTGCCACTGGCTGGCCGCCCTCACGTGTCGCCAGAGCAATCCAGCCCAGCCGCCTCTGCTGACCCTTGCCAACCATCCCTCCCAACTCTCACACAAAGAAATGTTTATTCCCTTTATGTTTTTAACCTTATGATAGTTATTTCTTTTTAATTTTTTTTTGCACATTATGTACCATATTTCCCAGCTCATAAGATGCTACAAGTGACATCTGATTGTATTATTTATTAACATCACTTAAATTTAGTATGAAATGGAATACTGTAATTATATTCTTATACACATTAGAAAAGAGTGACACTGTCCTGCAGATGGTGTGGGTGGGGCACCGTTGCCGTAAACAAAACACAAGGCTTCCTACTAGTTACCATCAATACACTGATAAACTATGGTAATAAATCTGGTATTCATAATGCAGTAGGGTCAGGATATATTATACTGTAGCAATTTTTTTTAATTATTTTTTTTTATATTGAGACTACCAAAATTACAGACATTTTCCAATATATAGCGATAAATCTATTTATTTCGCAAGGGAAATCGGGCAGGAAATATTTCAAATTTACTGCTATGGCAAACAGATGCGTTATTTGCTCACCTGGCTGTTCACTCACACATTCACGCTCGCCCGCACAGTCTTTATGTTTCAGCTCTTGCCATTTACGGACGCTGCACTTTCTCTCTCCAATCAAGGAGGCTGGCTGTGAGTCGAGCGGCACAAGTGACGAGTCAGCAACCGACTCTGCTGCAGATTTTGACTTTTAAGGCGAGAGTAAATGGGTTGCTAGTGACGTGAAAAGTGAAGTGAAGAGAATGGAAAGCTTAATGGAAAAGATTTAATACTGTAACTAATATTTTTGGTTTGTTCATTTATGTACGTGTGGGATTATCAAGTGAGGATGGCAGTGTGGCGTTGCTGCCGAGTCTGGTGTTCCCGGGATGGCGCGTCAGCAACCAAGTCTGGTGTTCCTGAGTTTGGTGTTCGCTAGTCTGGTGTTCCTGAGCCTAGTGTTCATTGGTGCTTTAGTTAGTAAGAAAATAACTCGTTAAGTCAAATTTAGTCACTTTTATTGGCCTCCAGAACCTAACCCTATTTTCCCCAGTGATTATATGTACTGTAATTATATACAGGGGGGTGTATTGCTATTTAGTATATGGCGATATATCCCGACCCTACTACTGTACCAGGATATATTTATTACATATGAATGATACCTGTAGACTTATATTACATGTCTGGAGTTTGTGAGGGCTGATAAACTTCCTTTTCTACAATTTGACTTTCTGGTGTTAAGACACAGGGTGATTTGGGGGAAAATTTTTCAGGGAAAAAAAAAATTAAAAAAATCTTATGGGGCTGGAAAAACAGTATGTAGGATTGTGTGTGCATGTAACTGAGTTAAAAAAAGTGAAGATAGTTATGTTTATCTAATATCCAAAACTATGAGTTGAAAAATAATTAGAACATAACTTTCCCCAGCTCATCCTGCTAATTCTCATTGGTGCACAAATTTGTTTTTATTCCTTTTATGTTTTGACTATGATATACAGCTACACCTCGACTTACGACCTGCTTGACTTAAAAACCACCCGGACATACGACCGCCACAGTCGTACCAATTTTCTTTTTTCAAATTACGTATTTTTGAGTCCAGACGTTAGTGATCGTGCTGTGTTCTGACAGAATTTTCGTTTGTAATTCCCTTTAAAGTGGCTGGCAAGCTTAAAAGTGAGAGTTTTGTGGTGATGAGAAGAAAAAGAGACACCCATTTTAGATTTTCTATGTACAATATTAACTTCACATTTTCGACTTACGACAGGGATTTGGGTCTCTAACCCCGTCGTAAGTCGAGGAGTGGTTGTATATATATTTTCTTTGCACATTCTGTATGTAGGATTGTGTGTATGTAACTGAATGAAAAAAAATATGACAAAAGTTATGTTTATACAGTGGTCCCTCGGTTAACGAACGCCTTGGTGAACAAGATTTCGGTTAACGAATTACCTTCCATAAGAATCTTCATTTCGGTAAACAAACAAAAATTCGGTTAACGAAATTCTTAAGAAAACGTGTCAACATGTTTTGGCTTCCTCACCAGCTGGATGATTAGTCTGCCAATACAGTAATCGGTTCTAGGGCTTATATTCATTTCCATTGGAGTAAATATCAAGAACGTTGTGTTATTCAATATTTTTCCAAGTTTTATATTAAAATTATTAGTCATTTTAACACTTATTTAACATAATTGCAATACAGGGAACTAGTTTTTGGTGAACCCATCAGCCACTTCACTCACCCACCAAGGTGTCAGTTTGTGTCTCTGTTCCATGGAGGAAACATCTTGCTTGTGGCTCTCTTGAACACAGAGTATTTTTACATTTTTACAGTACAATCATTGGTCATTCTGAAATTTATTTAACATATTGACAATATATAGCACAGTGCAGTGTTGATTTAAAGAAGATAATCTTGAATTAGACCTAGTGAACTTAAAATTTTATTGGTGAAATGACAGCATCAAGCATGGGTCCCCTAGAATGTGATTTCTCCTCCATCCCCACTTCCTTCTCTTTTCCCCCACCCCCACTTCTAATTCCCATCATCATCATCAACCAGGAGCCTTCTACATGCACACCTCAAAGTAAGTTTACTTTACTGCATTTTTTTACTTTGTATGTATTTTTCAGTGAGCTGGAACCAATTACCCAATATCCCATTGAAACAATGGAACGAATTATGTTCGTTAACCGAGGGAACACTGTATACCCAAAATTCGAGTTGAAAATTTATCATAACTCCTACCCCAGCCTGGTAGAGGGAGCACTAGGGGGATGTGACCACCCCAGCTGACTCCCAGAACCACACGATTTGAATTTTTATCAGGACCCAAATCGGTATTAGCGGGGGAAACTTTGGTAACATGAAAAAGAGTTGGTAATTTAGGAAATTCATATAAGCGAATTTTTGTATCTCGAACGTTTGTATATCGAGGGATACCTGTATAGACATTTAGTAATAAACAATAATGAATCTTTTGTATTCTTATTAAGAGAAGTGACGAAATATTTCTGCATTCATTCATACTCTGGGCCTCCACCCACAGTTGAGTTCTTTATCACTAATACCTGTACCTACTGAATTATATTGCATAAGATGCATTAATAAACAGTAATTAAAATGCAGTATAGGTATAGATCTTTTTTTCCATTAATTTTACTGTTTGGGGGGAGGGGGAAGGGGTAAAAAGCCACATAAAATATGTGAAAAGGACACACTAGGGAACTCATCTCATTATTACTGCTTTACTATAAGTAATTATTGATTCACGATACGACGATTCGACATTCGCCGCAATATTGGAGGACACATTGCTGCCGTAATTCAAGGCTTTACTGTCCAGTACTTGTCTTCACCAGTATTTGTAAATTTTTATATATGTTGTCAACTTCCCACATGAGCAGGGGAGGCATGATCAGGGGTAACAACACATCAGGAAGCAACTGTCCATAAATCCCCCAAAACCTGGGTTTTACACATTGGCATGGCACTGATATTTATGACCAAAGACACATAATACAATTGTTCAGACATACAGCTAAACAATAGGTCCTATAAACAGTATCATGCCAACTCTCAACCTTTTTGTATGACCTGTCCAGCTTACAAGATATACAAAGATGGACAGAATATAAACACCACCCACTTATTACTGTATCCAGTTTTTGGTAGTAGAGTAACACAAAATACACCCAAAAGAATGTTGTAAATGATGTTATCCAGAATTCACTCCAATTAAATCCTGTTAAGATATTGTATACATGACAGTGAGAATCTCCTAATGACAGGGCCCAATATAAACCAAGGTTTGGCACTAAGTGGGTAAAGGCAGTAAATTTAAAGAACAAAACACTGGTTCTGTACTGTCTAGTGTGACTTGTGATAATATGGATAATAGAAGATACTACTAAAAAGACTACTACTGTATATGATATGAAAGAAATTGGTGGTGCAGGGGCAGTTGCAATAAATATTGATGCTCTTGATGTTGATGCTATTAAATGATGATGATGATGATGAGGAAAGTATGATGATTTATACTGAAAAGGAGGAAGAGATGACAATATAGGTGATATGGTACATGAATTGGCTGTATTGTTACGATTAAAAGTAACAATACAGGGATCGGTATATACAGTACAGTCTACAGTCTGTTTGAGGAGGGGGATTAACTAACGAGTTAATATAACTGTGAAGGAGAAGCATGATGGAGAAAATATTATGAGCAATTAAAAATGGGCGATTTTTACTAACAAAATTTAACCTTCGTGTTTTCTTCTTTCCTTGTGGTTATCAGCATATATATATATATATATATATATATATATATATATATATATATATATATATATATATATATATATGCTGATAACCACCAGGAAAGAAGAAAACACGAAGTTCCCAAGCGCTTTCGTGTAATTCACATCTTCAGGGGTGAGTACAGATGTGAATTACACGAAAGCGCTTGGGAACTTCGTGTTTTCTTCTTTCCTGGTGGTTATCAGCATATACCTAGATCACGCGCACCTTCAGTGATTTACTTGCATAAATATATATATATATATATATTTCATGTAAATCCACAATGATGTTCTTTGTCTTTGGCCTAGAAACAGTGACCCATTGGAATTTTTTGACAAGCTTAATGATATTGTCCCTAGTATCACATTCAAAATTGAAAGAGAAATAAATGAATCCCTTCCATTTCTTGATATGCTTATCATGAGAAATGGCCAAAACTATAAATTTAAGGTATATAGAAAGCCCACACAGGTAGACAGTTTCATTCACTTTTTATCGAATCACCTTGAGTCTACCAAAATGTCAGTTTTTTCTGCTATGTTCTTAAGATGTCTGCTATTTGTGACTCTGAATTTATTGACGATGAATTGAAACACATTCGTTCCATTGCACAGAAACTCGGGTACCCTTCTGTGTTTGTTGATCGTTGTTTTAAAAGGGCTAAAAAATCCTTTCATTCCTCTCAAACCAGACAAGTTCCTACACTTAAGAATATTTTGACTCTGCCCTATCGTAATGAATTTGTCCCGTTAGTTCGGTCCCTCAAGCTTCTAAATATTAATGTTGTTTTCAAGTATGACTCAACCATTACCAATATGTTAATAAGGAATAGCCCAAGTTTGAATGTAAATGGAAGTGTTTATTGTATTCCATGTAGCAAATGTAATTGTAATTATGTAGGACAGACAGGAAAAACACTGCAGCTCAGAATCAAACAACATAAGTATAATATCAGAACAGCATCTGAAAGCAGTGCCTTGTTCGTTCATGTTAGGAATAATAATCACCCCATTGCTTGGGAAAAAAGCTTAGAAGTATTTAAATCATCGCGTGTCACAGAAAGACTTCTGGTTGAAGCTAGTTTGATTAAGGAATTAAAATCAATAAACCTTAGTGATGGTCAGTTCAAAACTGATAATATGTTACATAAATTTATTTGTCAATGGCCCAAGGTTAAAAATGCTTTGAAAACCTTTGATCTAGATGTATGATAATTATTTTGTGGGTCCCTTATTTTTGACCTGACCTGACTAGTCACGTCACCCCCCTTCTCTTAAGCTCCTCTAAGTGTGTTGGTGGTACGCACGCACGCACGCACGCACACACACACACAGTGACCCCTCGGTTAACGAACTCAATCCGTTCCAGAAGGTCATTCGTTAACCGAAAAGTTCGTTAACTGAAACCATTGTTTCAATGGGTTTTTGGGTAATTGGTTCCAGCTCACCGAAAATTTCCTAAATTCAACAAAAATGGTAGAAAAGTTCACTTACTTTGAGGTGTGTATGTAGAAGGCTCCTGGATGATGATGATGGGAATTAGAATGGGGGTGGAGTAGAAGGAAGAAGAAAAGGCTTGGGGTGGAAGAGAAGTCACCCCATGGCACCATTTCATCCATAAAATTTTAGTTCTCTTGGTGTATTTCAAGATTATTTTCTTTAAATCAACACTGCACTGCATTATATATTGTCAATATGTAAAATATATTTCAAAATGACCAATAATTTGCTTGGAAACAGAAAAAAAGGGTTTAGTTGAAGAGTCTCAAGCAAGATGATACCTCCACCGAAAACAGAGAGAGACTAACGCCTGTCTGGTGTGTTAACAGGCTGGATGGCACGCCAGAAACTAGTTTCTTTACCTTCAATTATGTTCAATAATTGTTAAAATGACTAAAAAAGTTAATATTAAACTTTTAAAATTATTGAATAGTATAAACTTCTTGATATTTACTAAATTAGTAAGGAATTTAAGCCCTAGAACCGATTAATGTATTGGCGGACTGATACTAAAGCTGGTTGCCCGGTCAGTGCAAGCGAAAACATGTTGAGGTCGGTTCGTAAGAAATTCGTTAACCGAATTTTTGTTCGTTAACCGAATTGAAGATCCTTATGGAAGGCAATTCGTTAACCGAAATTTCGTTAACCGAGGCGTTCGTTTAACGAGGAGCCACTGTATATATATATATATATATAACGAAGAGGAGAACCAGTGTAAACACAAACATCTTGACCAAGTGGGCTTCTTTTAATCGCTAACATTTCGGAAATAATCGTTTTCCATCATCTGAGCCTAAAAACAAAAAGCTTTGAAAAAGTTAAAAAAATACAGGTGATATACAATAAAAACATAATATTATATGAAAATTTACCTTCGATAAACTGGACAACCAGTGCACGCCTTATACAGAGCAGTCGAACAACAAGACCACAAGTTGAGAAAGCTACAGTGTGATCTGTTTCTGGATTCATGCTCCTCACAGAACTTGATCCCCAATTTCTTGAAATTTAAACTCAGTAACCGTAACCTGCAGCATTCTAAGTCCTACAGAAATTGCCAGAGACATCTACTTAGCAGTGAAATAAGGACAAAGAAACATAATATTAACCTTACCCGTGACAAGCACGATAAACTATCTTGGGAATTAAAGTCTCAAGTGTCTTATTTAGATTACAACCATTTGCAGAATTTAGTAAATACTACAAATTATAAACTGACTTCTAGAATTGAACTCGCCCAGTACCACAAACTTAGAAAACTAGGTTATGTTCACAACGGTAATCTCTCCCCTAATAAGGTGACTTTCAACTACTCAGATTTGTCCCTCTCCCAAGTAGAACAACAAGCTTTATTTAAAGGTCTGAAAAATGCTTTTAATCCCTGCACATTAGACTTTTTTAACCATTTCCTTGGTTTTGAGAGTCTTTTTAAGAAACTGTCTCCTCATAGTTTATATGATCCAGTATATATATATATATATATATATATATATATATATATATATATATATATATATATATATATATATATATATATGCTGATAACCACCAGGAAAGAAGAAAACACGAAGTTCCCAAGCGCTTTCGTGTAATTCACATCTTCAGGGGTGAGTACTCACCCCTGAAGATGTGAATTACACGAAAGCGCTTGGGAACTTCGTGTTTTCTTCTTTCCTGGTGGTTATCAGCATATACCTAGATCACGCGCACCTACAGTGATTTACTTGCATATATATATATATATATATATATAATCAACGACCTCACCAGCAAGGGGGGGGGGGGGGAGACGACGCTTGACCTAGCCGCGGCAGTTTCATCCCTCCAGGCCACACCGTGTAATCGTGCATCCATTGTTCTGTAAAATGGCTTCCGCCGGACCACCGCCCCCAGAGAGAAACCTTTCCTTGCCTGGACCCAGCCGCCCTAAGCCCAAGATGACACGACGTTCCTTAAGCTACGAGGTGAAGTACAAGATCATCCAAGAGTTAGAGAAAGGAACAAGACAGGTTGATTTGGAGAGACAGCATGGTGTGAACGAATCTACGATCCGGACGATAAAGAAGGATGCAGCCAAGATAAAGGACCACATGAAGATCACAAAGTCTACAGGTGCTTCTATGATCAAGTATTTTCACAACCAGGTGCTTCTCAAGACGGAAAAATTACTTGTGAGCTACTTGGTGTGTCAGGCGCGACGGAACATGGCGGTGGACAAGCGCTCTGTTAAGGAGTACGCACGTGAACTGTATGCTGCAGTGTCACGAAAGATGGGAATTACAGAGCCTAAACCCTTTAATGCTTCCTCTGGGTGGTTACAGAGGTTTAAGATGTGGAACAAGATCACCAACATAAACATTGGTGGTGAAGAAGCTAGTGCGAACCGTGCTGCGGCTAGGGAATTTCCTCAGTTTTTACGTGAGATTATGGAGGAAGGACAGTACACCGACGACCAGGTGTTTAACATGGACGAATCTGGTCTTTTTTGGAAAAAGTTACCTTCCAAGACCTTCGTTGTGAAGAATGCCAGCAAGATTCAGGGCCGGAAGTTGCAGAAGGAGAGCATCACCGTCCTGTTTACCACCAATGCCTCCGGTACCTGTAAGCTCAAGTTATCGGTGATCCACACAGCCCGCAAGCCGCACGCCTACAAGAGCATGGACATGACCAAGCTAAATGTCCACTGGCTGACCGCACGTAAGGCGTGGATGTTCTCTACACTGTCCCTCTCCTGGTTTGATGACTGTTTTTTCCCGATGTGAAGAAATTCTGTGAGCAGCAGAATGTGCCATTCAAGATTTTGTTGCTGCTGGACAATGCACCAGGACACTCGCCCCTACTGTTAGATCGTCACCCCAACGTAAAAGTGGTCTTCCTTCCTCCCAACACTACGTCTATATTACAGCCCATGGACCAAGAGTTAATCTGTAATGTAAAAGCTGCATTCTCAACAAAAAAATTCAAGCTCCTGAACGACTACACCAACACCAGGGAAGAGTTGCGTAACCTGAGTGACACCACCACCGATAGCAAGAGCGAAGAAGATGAGGATCAACAGTTGGCACAGCAAAAAATACTGTTCAAACAATTCTGGAGAGTATTTAACATCAAGAAAGCTGTGGACTTCTTGGTGGAGTCATGGGATCAGCTGTCTATTGCTACAATTCGTCACGCATGGAGACATGTGTTGCATGGAATACCAGGTGAGAGGAGGAGTCAATCTGTGACTGGTGAGGTTCAGACTGTTGCAGTAGCAGTGGACCATGCCAGAGAAGCTGCGCAGACTGTTACAGTTCCAGGCTTCTCCGAGACCACCAACGACGACATCCTGGAGGTGATAATGGAACCTGATGTGACTACCGACGAGATGGTAGATGATGACGACGTCAGTGAAGAGGCAGGTGGTGCGTCATCCCAAGAAGAACAACACTTATCCCATAGTAATGTTAGGGGTGCCATCGAGTGTATCGAGAAAGCTAAGCTCCTCCTTTCCGACGACCCTGACACAAACAGGTATGAAATCTTCACTACCCAGCTGTTGCAGACTATGGAGCCCTACATCAAGGTGTATCACGACAACATCAACACCAGCCGTCAGCAAAGCATAACAGATTTCTTCGCCCGCAACCCACCACAGCCAGCCCAAGCCAGTGATAGTGACAGTGAAGATGACTTTGAGGGATTTGTCAGGGAAGCCCTGACAACTGTAAGTGACAGTGATGGTGATGCACCTAGTAATGGTGATTCACCTGAGGGCCAGTAGCCTGCCCTGCCTCAGAACCAGCCTCCATCCCCGTAAGCCGACCCATCTCTTCTACTAACATAAGTGTTCCACATAACTTTTAGTTTTCCGAACCTAACCTTTATTTTTCCTAACCTAACCTCTTTTATATTACTTGTTTTTTCATACCATCATAAAGTTAAGATAAAATTTTTACTACAACATAGTTGTGTGTTGTCAAAAAGTGGAGTTTGGGGGTCGGCCCGGACTCTATTTCAATTAATCCCATATGTTATGTTATTCACTTTACGCAGGACCCTGCGGGTTACATTAACCGCGCAAAGTGAGGGTTGACTGTATATATATATATATATATATATATATATATATATATATATATATATATATATATATATATATATATATATATATATATATATATATATATATATATATATATATATATATATATATATATATAATTTTGCAGTACATCCCAAATGAGCCTAGCATTCAAATTGGCACACTTTCTCACCACTTTCGCAAGTATATGCACTGCCGCGGGACATTGTTACTTATAATGAAACTATAAAAGTTGAAAAATCATTACAATATGTACTACAATACTCCATTACAGCTTGGAAATAAATGGAAATATAATATAAAACAAGAAAAATGAAGAGCATGGGTGGAGAAGTGAATGTGTGTGGAGGTATTTATAGCCAAGACCTTGGCTAATAACTACATGGCCAACTCGCCAGCCCCGTAAATTGGAGGAATTTTATTTTTATTATTATTTCATTTTAGTTCCAGTTAGTTGAATCTGCCAGTGGGGAATGGAAGTTGTTTTGGCCGGTACCAAAAGACCCTTTAACATGTAAACTTTGCTCATTACTTTAGTGATTTTCACTTTCGTGTTACTTTATAGTTTCATTACATCTAACAATGGCAATATGCCATCCTCAAGGATATTATTGCTTTTCAATTTGCTTTGCGAATATCGAGTATGGATGATAATGAAGATGATGAATACCTAATTCTATATAATGGTTTCACTTTCAGTTTTCATAGTCCACAGACAAACTAGATAGCCATTCACATGTATTTTCCAAAATCAATACACTGGTGCATCAACTAATAACAACAACTCATCTGAGAAGGGTTCATTCACTCAAACACTTCTCATAATATTACAATAATAATATTCTACAAACAAATTCAGTGATTCATTAGAACCAATTTTGTACATATGATCCCCACCATAACATGTTTAAATATTTTAATCATAACAATGTTCTGACCAGGGTAAAACTTTGCAAGGTCTAAAATGGCCCTAGAAGTACTTCCAGTCACGGATGACAAGTGCACGAAAGCAATCAATAACTGTTGCAGTTCTACTTGAATTGGGATACAAAACTACCACAATATTACCATTACCTTTACCCCTATATTTGTTATACAAATTGTTCGGTGCTCTGAGCTGATAGGTCCAGTATTCTCCAGGCAGCACGAGCATCAAGTTCTGTCTGATCACGGCACAACACCCACACATACTGCACTCTCAGCACTTTACTTGGGTCACCTTCTACAACCTGTCAAAGGAGCACATTAGCTATTAATATTAATACAGTAGAACCTCGATAAATAGGACTAATTAGGGCAGACCCCAGTCCAGAAAATGTGAGTCCACAAAAAGTGGATATATGGGGTGGGGGTTGGAGATAAAACTGCTTATCTGAACAGTTTAAAGGAAATCAGTTGTTATGTTATTACTGCACTTCAACAACTAAGGTCTTTTAGTGTATAACACCATTATTAAACCACTACAGTAGACCCTTGACATTCGTGAGGGATTGGTTCCAAGAAATGGCGCAAATTGGTAAAACCGTGAATAGCACTTATACCACCTTAGTGCACTACTGTATACCTATACCAAACAACTGACCAGCCGTGACAGTACTCATCCCCCCCCCCCCCTTGACTTATCTAGTAATAAAACTTTCTTTCTCAGGGTCATCACTGACTTTTGCCTTTTACATTTCACTCCACTAGCATCACTAGCACTGACACTAGGCAGTCTTTTAGGGGCCATTTCACACAGAAACACTAAAGTTTTGAGAGTACAACATGAGATGCTACGTGGGGTGACTCGTTGTGCTGCGGGAAAAGGCTTGCAAGCTAGCCACCATCTGCTTACAACGAATCGTCGAAATCGCGAATCGCAAACGGCAAGAGTCTACTGTATTACATTAACAATAAAAAAAAAAAATGAAACAAATAAGGGTAGAGGTATATTGTATGTTGGAGACGAGTGTATATCTGGGAGCAGTAGGCAGAGGGGCCGGGGGGAAGGGCAGGTGGACGGCTCCCTCCCCGTCTCCCCTAAGATCCCTTTAACGCGTCTTTATGCAATTTCACCATAATTCTCATATAATTTAGGTTCATTTAGTTCCAGGTTAATAAAATATTATCCTAAAACAATCAACTTTCCTGAAAAAAGAAACTCACCATGGGCCAAACTGTTTGCCCCAAACAGCTGATAGGCTTAGCTGCTTACCACAATGTCTGTCTTCAACACTTAGTAAATTAGTACAGTAGTGTATTTATCATCACTTAATAAATACTATTGTAGTGTATTTATCATCACTTTATAAGTAATATCGTAGTGTATAGCATTATCAATGAGCATATACCCTGGTTTATTCATTAATCAGTTGTCTAAGTGTACCAGTAGCCAAACTGAGCCATCAAGTATCACGTAAAGGTAATAAATAACATTGTTAGGAAGGTAACTTCATATCAAATACTATACAGTGTATTTTACTTACCCCTGTTGTAAGCTTATTTGCTGAAAGCTCTCACATGAATGCATCCTGAGTGAAGACCCTCCAATACAGCTTATCCTTTTATTTTTAAGTCATATTATATATTACATTTTGTATTTTGTCTTTATTATTTAAGATTTTATATTAAATATGATGAACTAAACCATAAGAGGCCGATCATATATATATATATATATACTGTATATATATATATATATATATATATATACACAGTTGGTCCTCGTATTACGCGGTCCCGCATTCCGCGTTTCACCGTTAACGCGGTGCCTTGCCAGAACCTAACATTTTCACATTCCGCGGTCGTGAACCCCATTACGCGGAGAGCGGCTGGCAAGCCGCGCCATTTTTGGATCCAAACCTCCCGCCATCCGCCATGTTGTGTAAGAGGCGCGAAAATGGTGCGCACAAGGTCGCCCAGTCATCAAAACATTACCAGTTCTTCACCCACTACAGCCGGCCCAAGTCAGTGATAGTGATAATTATAGTGAGGATATGGACTTATATGAACTTTGGGGGGTTTGACAAAGAGGCCCTGCAAGCCTCTGTGGTGGATAGTGATACAATTGATACAAGTGATACAGGTGAGGGCCAATAATCTGCCCTCTGCCTCGGAACCAACCGCCCATCCCCGTGTGCCCAGCCATCTTTTCTACTAATGTAAGTGTTAAAAAACCTAATATTATTGATATTTCTCTTAATTATTAATTGTGTGTGCATGCCATCATAAAGTTAAGATAATATTTTTACTACAACATAGTTGTGTGTCGTCAAAAAGTGGAGTTTGGGGATCGGCCCAGACTCCATTTCAATTAATCCCATATGTTATGTTATTCACTTTACGCGTTTCTCACTTTCCGCGGTACCCTCCGGTTACATTAACCGCTTAATACGAGGACCAACTGTATATATATATATATATATATATATATATATATATATATATATATATATATATATATATATATATATATATATACCATATATATATATATATATATATATATATGCAAGTAAATCACTGTAGGAGCGCGTGATCTAGGTATATGCTGATAACCACCAGGAAAGAAGAAAACACGAAGTTCCCAAGCACTTTCGTGTAATTCACATCTTCAGGGGTGAGTACTCAGTATATATATATATATATATATATATATATATATATATATACTGTGATATATATATATATATATATATATATATATATATATATATATATATATATATATATATATATATATATATATATATGCAAGTAAATCACTGTAGGTGCGCATGATCTAGGTATATGCTGATAACCACCAGGAAAGAAGAAAACATCCATATATATATATATTTATATATATATACACACACACAGTCGACCCTCGTTAATTCGGACCCCTTTAATCCGGATTTCGGACGAAATCTGAACTAAGCGAGAGACTGTCCGTATCAAATTTCTGGTTCTGGGATTGTCCGATAGATGGCGCGCGCGCCAGACCGCCAGTCATTGTTGACTTAGTGCCATATTCGAGTATCAGTGTTGTGTTGCCCTGCAATTTTTGTTGATATTTCAGTGATTAGGCATCTTTCAGCCTTGTATTTTACATCATGTCTTCAAGGGGGAGTACCTCTAATACGCTGAAGAGGAAATATGTGACCCTTTCTGTGAACCAGAAACTGGAACTTATAAGGAAGTTAGAGGCTGGTGCTTCGGTGGCTATGAGTTTGTGACAAGTGTGGTGTCAAAAAGCTAACAGTTTCGGACATAAGCAAGGCTAAGGACAAACTCATTGCATTTTCTTTGAAATATAATGCAATATTAACCCCTAAATCGGTTAATTCGGACAATCAGCTAAAACGGACACCCTTCCCCCCTATTAGTCCGAATTAATGAGGGTCAACTGTATATATATATATATATATATATATATATATATATATATATATATATATATATATATATATATATATATATATATATATATATATATATATATATATACAGTGGGGTATGCTATAACGAATGGATTCTACTACGAATATTCCTATAACGAACGGTTTTACCTATAAAATTGAGAATGCTATAACGAACGAAACTCCAACAACAAACATTTTTTTTTTCTAATTTATTGTTTTTTTTATTACAAGTATTAATGATATTCTTTATTTCAGGTGTTTAGATGCATATTTATGCACTTTTTTACAATTTTATATTATATTTTTCAGTGTTAAGTGGTTGTATTTGGGGGCCTGGAACGGATTAATCCTATAACGAACGAATGCTATAACGAACAAGGTTCTAGAACCAATTAGATTCGTTATAGCATACCCCACTGTATATACACACACACACACACACCCATTTATTGTTAAAATAATAAACAACTCCTGATTTATGTACTGTACAGCCCTGGAAATGTATTCAATGCATATTATATCATTATGTCTAAATCAAATGTAAGTCTGTATATTTTCAGCCACCGGCTGCAACTCTATTAATAAACCGTTTATTATTATTATTAATATTATTATTATTACACTGTAATGAGAATTAACTAACTCACCTCCCCTTTGCTGTTACGAAGACACATAATTTGTTGGGATTGGAAGGAAACCGCTAACACTGGCCCCTCATCCATCACTTTACCCATAACTAAGTCAACATTGTCCACATCTAAAACCTGAAAGTAGAATTAGTATAGACATACTCTACTACAGTACCTTCTCCATAAAGATTTTTTTACTTACTGGCCAAGACAAAAATCTTGTTAAATAAACATAATCCATTAGCTTTGGAAATCATTAGGTAATACTAATTCCATAAACTATACAGCAAAACAAAAGCTAATGGGGTTGTAAAGTCATTACAATTTTCTTACAGGGAAATATTTAATCCTCATTTTTTTTAAATAGTAAATATACAGATTTGTTTTAAATTAAGTTATATTTTTCCCATAAAACAACCCTGAACAGATCACATTAGCCCCATTCAATTTTGCATCAATTAGTCACACAAACAGATGAAAACAAGAATTCTCTGTTAACCAGACTGGCTGCATCCCAATAACATATCAAGGAAGAACTCTGTTTTAATAAATTCTTACAAGAAGTACCTAATAATATAGTAAAACCAAACCAATCAGTATTTGCTGTAAAATAATGTTGACACTCACCTTAGAATCAAAGATAAATCCTAACTGATAGGCTTGCTTCACTGGGGTGGCCAGAACTGAGTAAGCTCGTTCAAAGCACCAATCTTGCAGCACCTAATAATGAATCATCTTATTAAGCATGATTACCAATTGTTATCATAAAATACAAATAAATACACAATATTTTCTTGAAGTGAATTTTAGAATAGGATCAAAGTATAATTTCTACGCTTTCAAGGCTATTTTCTGATCCAAAGCTGCTTGTAGTTCAGTCATTTGCACAAGCAAATGTAAGTACAGTAAACAAAGACACAGGCATGATAGTGTACAGTATAACCAATTACAAGTACTGTACGTATACGTGTCCAAGAGCATTATGCTATTCCATACACATGAAATTTCTGTAAACAAGCTAGCACTGCACAAAGAAATTAATAAAATTATGAAGAATTTAAATAAAAAAAATATAAATTCACCTCTAAGTCTGGTCGGATCATAGCCTCCAGAACATTAGGAATCATATCATATTCACACTCCACCAGAAACCGCTCTCTGTCAAAAGATGGATCCATCTTACATATTTCTGTTAGGGCTTCAGATAATTCTGTACGCTGGAAGACTCCACCAAATAATTCTGAGACCTGTGAATGTTTAATTTGCAAGATTAGTAAGAGAGTATCAAGCATACCACTGTTTTATTACAATATACATACCTGTACAGTATACTGCTTGAACCCATTTAGTACATACAGTATACTGTACAGTATACAAATGAATAAATAAGTAAATAAATAAATAAACAAATAACTGAAATGTACAGGCATAGAAAATTCATTAATTTTATATTACAATGCAACTTCAGTACAGTATAGCATCTCACTGATATATCCAGGGCCGGCGCTACCCACTAGGCGAACTAGGCGATCGCCTAGGGCGCCAACATCTGGGGGCGCCACAAATTCAGTACAAACTTGGATAAAATTAAAAATGAAGGGAAAACTGTGGTGGACACTGTAGTGGAGCCGTGGAGGGTCGGAGCAGGATGTTAGAAGGGGGGGGGGGGGGGGGGGTCGGAGGGAGGCGTGGGTAGGTAGACGGTAGCCGACTGTGTTTTCTTTTTTAATATTATTCGTTAACCCGCCGGGGTGACTAATCCGGGTCCTTATCTTTGGCGGCCTGGAGAACTGTCGAGCAATGACCTGAAGGCCAACCCCACCATCCCCTCCCCTCTCTTACTGCCAGGGCGGCTGAGCCGCCCCCTTCCCTGCCTTTGTCGGGATGAGGCAAGGTTAACTGACCTCTGAAGTTTGACCTCGCATAACATAATCCCACTGAGACTGGCCAGCGGCCAGGCAAATAGTAACCTGGAACAACTTGATTGGTTGGAGATCAAGATTCAAGCTGTCCAGACTACTCACAGACACCAGTGACCAGGCCACTTCAGTCCGAGTCAGTCATCTTCAAAAGTGCGGTGCAGTGGCAACAACTTCAACAGCTGGCTAACCTGCTAAACAGTAAGTTAAAACTGTCTTATTATTTTTATAATGTATGTAGTTATTTGATTTCTCTTGTACTCTGTCTATAATGCTGTACACCTTAGCGAGTCTTTGTTTCAATCTTAGTGCTTCTCGTCATTTCGTCAAGTTTTATCATACGTGTGTTACGATGTGCACTAGTGGACGTATGTACTGCGTGAGTGTGTACTAGTGATTGTATTATTTTCAACAATAATTTGATATATGTTTTGTAGAATATATTTGGTTATGTATCCATTACAGTAAAAGCTAATCTCCAGTTTCACAATGTAGTAATGGGTTACTGTACCTACATTAGCTTATCAAAACTTTCAAGGGGGCGTACATCTAAAGGCTTGCCTAGGGCGCCAAATCATCTTGCACCGGCCCTGGATATATCTATTGACCTTTAACCATTGACAACTAAACACAATGAATGAATTACAAATCTACTGATATTTAAAACAAAAGAGGCACTTAACACCATTTGTCATAAACCATAATACTGTACAAAGCATTTTCTTTTTCATTTGTACACAGATTTAAACACCAATTAAAGTTTGACCCACATACCTTGTCTTTAACCAGCATTGATGATCGTACTAATGGATTATCACTTTCATCTAACTTAGTCTTCCACACTAGTATTCTGTTAACATAAGGATTGTTATCTTTGAAGTTCTGCCAACTATTTGCGAATTGTGAATCCTTGTGTAGTGTTACTCCTCTTGCTTCAGCATTGGCCTAAAGAAAAAGTACTATGAAAATAACTTCAGAGTTACATTCACACACCATAGTAGTTAAAAGATGGGAACAATTAATGTGAGTCTGAGGGAATGGATGAATTCTATTTTGATAAATAGTGTTTTAAAATCATGTCATCAGACAATTTTAACCATATGCCAGTATTTATGATTGTATATAATGATATTTTCCTATTAAGCTGCCCTTCTTTTAAGTCCTTGAACATATCCCTACGTTATATCTACCTCTGGTAACCAAGTTTCTGACAAGGTGAAGTCATGGAACACATCCTCTTTGTCAAGAGGTATTACTATACAGTAAACAGTAATAAATTAATTAACAGGTATACATACTTGAATAATTCTCTTCTCTGCTTCTGGATCTCGCTGCACTCGCTTACGTAATGACACAGGAGCTTTATAAACTCTAGCTCCAGCCCCCCCAAAAGTTGAATGATCAATTTCCTCTTTTACTGCTTTCGCAGTATCACTGATTGTTTTATAAGTCTGTGTCTTACTTAGTTCTTCGCTCTTTTGGGAAATAGTTTGACCAACCTTCTGGGCTTGTTTAGTTGCTTCTTCAGTAAGTTTTGCTGAAATTACAGATATAAACGAGTTCCCTTTTCTCAGAAGGTCACTTTAACAACCAAACTTACACTAGCTAATATTATTTACTTTCAATTACAGTACAGTACAGAAATGAATTTCATTGTCATACAGAACTATAAATACAGGATGCAAATTTTTTCTAAACTTACAAGCTTTTTGAATAATTTCTGCTTTTTGTGCTTCTTCTACAGTCTCTGAAACACGTTTTTTGATAGTATAGAGCTGTTGCTTGGCCTTTTTGCTTCCCTCTGCAGTTTCATCCTCAACAGTTTGGTACTTTTCTCTGTAAAAAACAAAACATCATTACAGATATACAGTATATTATGGAGTTAAAACTGGCTATTTTTCACACTCAAATTGAAACTCTATATAAAAAATGTAAATAAATACAGGTACAGTACTCTCACCTACTTGCATATCTTCCCTCAAGTCTTTACCTGCATCTAACACAAAAGTGCTAAAACCTCTTAGCAGATTCTCAAATAATTTCTATATACAGTACCACACTTCATGTTGATATAGATAGTGACACCAGAAACCAGCCATGGGACAAAGGGTTGATAGCCCCACCTTCTGTATTTTACCAGAAAGAAACAAATGCTTAGGAGATTAAGGTGGAGACCAAGGTTCCCTCTATTTTTTTACATCACAGCAACAAATAAATATTGTTATGTGCATAATATGAAGATACAGTACTGTACTGGTAATATGTGGATATTAGTAACCAGTACAAACCACAGTTCATCATTTGCTGACGTTACTACAAACAGAACGAGACAATGTGGCAAAAGCGCAGCAGCAACATCGGAACAGAGGAAACAATTTCATTTGAAATATATAGTTCATATGCTGACAGCTGTTACATTTTAGTGTACAGGTATTTTGTTTTATGTCTTTTAATGAGTAATATAATAATTGTAGCAGCAGTTATTTAAAGTTCTTATCAAGGGCAACAGGTAAATAGTGCTTTGGTTGTCCTCCATACCACGACCACGTGGTTGCCCATAACCTTCGCACACAACTCTTTGGACGTCAATGACAAACAACGATACATAGTACAATATTACCTCTCTATACCTGTACTGTATTACTGTACCACTCCTCACATTCCAGTATTACCTCTCTTCCAAATAAATTCACTATACTGTACAGTTTACTGAACCCTTCCTTATCTATCTCATATACCGTATAAACTGATCTCATATATAGTTCAACTCTTGATTTTGGGGCCAAAAAGCCTGAGTTCTTCATATATCTCTTGTGCAATCCAACCCTAGCTTTTGATAAATAAGAGGTATAATCCTACATATTTTGTAGAAAATCACTAGAATCACACCAAAGTGTCTTGGACATGAGCACCACTGCAACAGCTGATGTTATGAACAGTGCTACCAACCCTTAAACTAAATTCCCACTAGTCATCAACTCCTATATATAAATTTTGCTAGCTTTACCCCTAAAAGTACCTTTAACGGTACAATATAGCATCAAAACTTAAGACTATAGGCCTAAAAACTGTAATACCATAAGCATATATTAAATAGCAATGATAAAATAAAAAATAAATAAAAAATTATATAAGTTAGTGGACATACAGTCGACCCTCGTTAATTCGGACTAATAGGGGGGAGGGGCGGGGGAGGGTGTTCGTTTTAGCCGATTGTCCGAATTAACTGATTTAGGGGTTAATATTGCATTATATTTCAAAGTCATTGTTTTCGTCACGATTTTATCCCACTTTCCACTGTAATACGTAAGTAATTTCAGCAAAAATAATACATTTCCGTGAATGTATTATATCAAGCACAGTATGAATAGAATATCATTGTAATATAACAGTATTTTAACCGAAAACTAGTAAAAAAACGAATAACATCTCAAGAACATCGGAAGCTTAGGTAGAGTCTTTTGTTTTTGTCATGCATTTTATCCTATTTTACATTGAAATACATCACGTTTCAGCAGAACTACTATTTATTTCTGAGAATATATTCATTCAGGCGCAGTTTAGGTAAAATATACGTGTAATGTAACAGTTTTTTAACTGAAAACGATTCGAAAAACACGTGTACCGTCTAGCTGATTGATGCTCAACAGCTGGTGGTGCGTCATGCGTCGTTGTAAACAATAGGAGGTTGAAGTAGATTACCGGGTATTATATTACGTGTGAAATATCGAAAAGGGTTTTATTACCGGTATTTTTTGCAGATCAATGAGTACTGTCATGCCGTATATGATATGATAAGTTAGCCTATGCTAAGAACTTCAACATAGACTACTGAAAACACGTTGTAAGATAATTTAGCCTATTTAAAGTTGGTGAGCTTCATTTGCTGAAGGAACTGCACAACTTTTCATTACTAATTGGTACATATTTAACGTTTCCATTGTTTACTGGCAGTAAATGGTAAATATTTTTCATGTCTGAAGCTAAAAGTTGCATCCCCCCCCCACACTAGCTAGTGGTGGAGATGCTACATTTAACCAAAAAGATACTGATGTTTTATCCCAGCAGTGGGTGGACCAGCATTTTAGCTTAAGGTCCACCTAGGAAATATTCCTAAAAAAAAAAAAAAATAAATAAAAAAATAAAAAAAAAGTTCGTTCAGATTTTGTCCGAATTATCTGAAATCCGGATTAAAGGGGTCCGAATTAACGAGGGTTCACTATACTGTGAAAGTCTCAGGGATGTTCACCATAGCAACACAGCCCCCAGCTGGGATACTGCCTCTCTGCCTCCCCTAGCAACAGTACCCACAGTACCCAGTGCCATGAAAGGTGTACAGTACAGTCGGCCCTTAACATACGCGGTTTATAATACACGGATTTGCAAATACGCGGAATGCCCCGCCGGAGGAATATTCTGTACATTGAAGTAATTGAAGTACATTCAAATCGCGCGCCATTCAACGCGCGCGGCACCGAACACGGGACACCGCCCGCTCCCGCAACCTCACACACACACACGCATAGCTCTCCCTCACTCAGTCAGTCTCGCTGTAACCACGCTTGTGTTGACATCAGCATTGTAGTTGCAAAAATATTACATTTCCGTGAATGTATTATATCAAGCACAGTATGAATAGAATATCACTAATATAAGAGTATTTTAACCGAAAACTACTAAAAAAACGAGTAACATATCTTGAACATCAGAAGGCTAGGTAAAGTGTTTTGTTTTCATGTAGTTTATCCTAATTTACATTGAAATGCATTACGTTTCAGCAAAACTACTATTTATTTCTGAGAAAATGGAAATGTAGTATTTTGCTGAAATGACGTACGTATTACAGTGGAAAGCGACGAACGCAATGACTCGCTTTCTTTCGTTCAAAAGATGTAACCGTAATCGCTTTTCGAATGGTTTTCAGTTAAAAAACTGTTGAATTACAATAATATTCTATCCTAATTCACTTGTGATGCAACAGTTTTTTAACTGAAAACCATTCGAAAAGTGATTACGGTAACATCTTTTGAACGAAAGAAAGCGAAAGTCATTGTTTTCGTCACTTTACACTGTAATACGTACGTCATTTCAGTAAAAATATTACATTTCCGTGAATGTAGTATATCAAGCACAGTATGAATATAATATCATTGTAATATAACAGTATTTTAACCGAAAACTATTAAAAAAACCAGTAACATCGCTTGAACATTGGAAAGTTAGGTAAAGTCTTTTGTTTTCGTCATGTATTTTATCCTATTTTACATTGAAATACATCACGTTTCAGCAAAACTACTATTTATTTCTGAGAATATATTCATTCAGGCACAGTTTAGATAAAATATACATGTGCTGTAACATTTTTTTTAATTGAAAACGATTCGAAAAACAGGTACCCTCTAGCCCTGTTCAAGGAGAAGACTGGGAGGAGCTGTTTGGTGCTTAAGACGATGACAAGGAAAATGATTTTGGTGGATTTTAATGAAAATATTCAGAAAGACCCTGGCACTGTCAAGGAAAGTGGCTGCTGAAGGCTTCCGGGACATGGCAGAGGACGAGATTAGGGAGCTAATTGAAGAGCACGACACTGAGCTGACCGAGGAGGATCTACAGGAGTTAGTAGACTCAGGCAAGGAAGAGGAAGCGAAAGGGATAGAGGACGAGGAAGAGCACCAAGAAATAACGTTGGAGAAGTTGGGGGGAGACGACCAGGAATATTGAGGCACTGAAAAACCTGGCCTATAATATGGACCCCTCCATGATACGTGCCCTGAAATTCATGCGAGGGATGGATGACGTTTTCGCTCCATACAAAAACATCATGGAAGAAATGAAAGAAAGAGACGACAACTCCTCATCACCATGTTCTTTGATCACCGAAGGAGCGATTTAACACCATCAATCACTGGTGGCAGTGAGGCAGCAGCTGAATCCTCCGTCGCCCCCACTTCACCACCCGTTATGAAATTGAGTGACGATAAGCCCGATGACCCTGTCCTGTCGCCGAGGATAGGAACTGAACAGTAAAGTGAAATTTTCATCTCTTTTTTTTAAATAGCTTTTCTTGCCATGTTTATTGTTTGTAAAAATGCACAGCACAGTACAGTTCAGTACTGTACATAGGAAGTGGAGGTGCAGTTATTCACAAAACATTTGTGTTCGTTGTCGGCAGTAGTGATGGGGAGGAGGCAGAGGGGGTGGAGGAGGCAGAGGAGGTAGAGGAGGGAGCGAGTTGGGAGGAGTGGTGACCTTGGACACGGGAGCAGGGACGAGTGGAGATGCCAGCCAGTACACTACGGGTGTATTAATTGTTTTTATAGCTATTTTTGCATTTTAATATTAAATACTGTACATTACGTTTCAACAAAACTACCATTTATCTCTGAGAACATGGAAATGTAATATTTTTGCTGAAATGATGTACGTATTACAGTGGAAAGTGGGATAAAATTGTGACGAAAGCAATGACTTTCTCTTTCTTTCGTTCAAAAGATGTTACCGTAATCGCTTTTCAAATGGTTTTCAGTTGTGGGATTATAAGGCTAATGATAGGATAGAATATTATTGTAATACAGTACGAGTACAACAGTTTTTTAACTGAAAACCATTCGAAAAGCGATTACGGTAAAATCTTTTGAATAACGAAAGAAAGCGAAAGTCATTGTTTTCGTCTTTCCACTGTAATATGTACGTCATTCCAGCAAAAATATTATATTTCCATATTTATTTCTGAGAATACCTATATTCATTCAGTCACAGTTAAGGTAAAATATACTTGTGATGTAATATTTTAATGAAAATACGGTATCGTAGTTTTCTTTAGTTTCAAATTTAATTAACAAAGATTGATGTTTCAAATCGTAATGAACAAAAATTTATGTACAGTATCTATAAATAAACTTTAATAAATGAATACTTTGTTTTACATCGTCCTGTGCTTCCATGCCATGGATTTGGCTACTTTGGGCTTGCTATGATGACGCAAGAGGTCTGCCCTGGCAACTGTACCGACACTCACAGCTGGTGGTGCGTTGGTGCATCGTTTCCATTGTTTACTGGTAATTACTGGTAAATATTTTACAACCTAACGAAACTATTACCCGTTTAGAGGTCGACCCCCAATTTTTTGCCAAATAATTTGGTCTTAAAAACTTGAACTACAGAAAAGGTATATAAGGTAATTAAGGACATGGGGGGGGGACCAGGTTTTTTTTCGGGGGGGGGGGGGGGGGAAAGCACATATACGCAGATTTTTAACATCCACGGGTATCTCTGTTACGTAACCCCCGCGTATGTTAAGGGCCGATTGTATAATAATAGTGGGATATGCCTTTATAATGCCCCCCAATTAATATCAATTTCTGAGGCTAGTACGGTATTATTGTACAAATAATAAATATACATTAATTTTACTGGTACATTCTATGCTGAGATGATTTCACACTATAGTAGATAATATCAAAATATTTCAAGAATATGAGATTTATCTGTGAGGAATAAGACAAAATAATATATACTGTACCAGTAAATGTGAGGAATAAATAAAAATAATACCAATATATATAAAAGAAAATAATACTGCATTGCCATTCGGATGTTAGACAACAAAACATACCCAGTCAGAGTAGTTTGTCCAGTTTGTTTCATAATTTACAAAGTATAAGCCACAGCTTCTTTGATTCCCTTCCTATTTTTTAAGCCCTATTTAACCATTCAAATTGCAACATTACAAAGTTTAGTGGCCAGTCACAAACATTCCTTGGAATTTATTAAATTTATTCTCCCTTACTTAAATCCAGCCATTCCTGGCAGCTCTTCCATTTTTTTCACCTCAGTTCGCCAACACTAATTTCTTAATGCAAGTCATTTCCATAAACATACATACAGGTACCCCTCGATAAATGCCTCATTCAGCGATATTTCACTTAACGATGGTCGTGAATTAAGACCATCTCGCTATATACGATCAAAAAAATTTGCTTTAACCATATACAGTACATTGGTTTGAATTTTTTTTTTATCTCTAGTGCAAACTTTGGATTGTATATAGTGTACAGGGGGCCCCAAAAAATCGCAGTCCACTATTATTCGTGGAAGACACTCTGGATGTACCCATGAATGTCTGTGGGCAGTTTTAAAGTTGCTGGATTTTCGCGGTTGGGACATGGAGTCATTCGTTCAAGAGAGAGTAATTTCCTTTACCTTTACCCAGCAGTAATTGGCAACCTGGATGTTAATCGATTTGCGGATTGCATTCCGGGGTAATGGTTAGCCAGTGCAGTTGGCGAGCTGTCCAGGCTTCTCGGACTATTCCGTGACACTAGGTCATGCAGCTCGTTAACTTAGGGTGTGGTTGTTGTGTTGGCGACAGCTTCTACACCTTAACAAATTCACGCCTAGGAGGCCCTTGGGCCGGCCATTCTCGATTTTGAGGGGCTTCCATTATTATTATTATTATTGCATATATATATATATATATATGTGTGTGTGTGTGTGTGTACAGTACAAACAAATAATAATGGGAAAATACTCACATATAACCAGAAACAAATTTATTAAAAATGTTTCTGATTATTTGTGAGAATATTTTCCATTATCATTTATTTGTACTGTACACTACTTGTTTTGTGTGTGTGTGTCTACACACACACAAACACACACATATATATATATATATACGTATATATATATACAATACAGGTAAAAGAAATAATTATTCTAAGGGCAAACACATAAAGGGAATATACATTTCTATGTACACAAGTAAAAATTTACCCCACCCCCTCCCCGTCGGCAAATGTTATTCGCGGATTTGGTGGTTTGCGGCCATTTTGAGAACCCAATCCCCGTGAATTTAGGGGCCCCCTGTACTCAAATTAATCGATGTCTTGCAAGTATTCCAGCAATGTAAATTATATTTTTCTACATCAAGTCAGTGACATTTTATAAGGAATCAATATTTAACCCTATGTACCACCATAGGGGATGCATCTCTTGCTGCACTTGACAGCTGCGTCAATATCTATCCATGTGCCGCCACTTGGCCAACCCGCCCATTATAGTCCTGTGCTAGGTTCTTTGTTGAATGCACCTGTCTCTCATCATGTAGCTCCATGATTATTGTTCAGTATCAGCGGTGTTTTGTTTTTTCTTTTTTTCTTGCAGACAGCACAACATTTAGATTGAAATGTGTTATGGATACTGTGAAGTGATATTTTTGTAACTGTAAAGTGCTTTGCCTCTGTTTTAGTGAACATGTGATCTAAGTCGGCAGCTATCATTGTGCTTACGTTATCATTGCTGTTATTTTTTCTTGCAGTTAAGTGCTATCACTCTGTATTTGTGTCTGTAAAGTGAGATGCACAGGTTAATAATACCTGTGTGGGAGTCAGAGTGACGTCTCTACCCCACCTACAAGAGTACCCTTAGCCTCGAAGGGGGACACGTAATGACCACCAGGCTTGTTCTTCATTTTGTGGTGAATGTTATTTGTTTTCTATTGATATTATGTGTACAAATTTTTTTGTTAGTGACACATGTGTCTTGGGGACTGGTTGGGAATGTATACCATTGAACCTAATGTTATAATGATCCTGATTTACGATATTTCACTTCGCGATGGGTTTTCAGCAACTTAACCCCATCATTTATCAAGGTTTCCCTGTAATGTACTATTCACAGTACTTTGTAGCCTCTCTGTATTTTATCCTTCAATCTCTAATTCAGTTTCCTAGTTCATTTTCAACTCAAGAGAGAGTTGTAACCCAGTACAGTATATGCACTCAAGTGTCTTTTCACCTCTTTTATAATAATTTACACTACAAACCTGACTTTTTGCAGAGCCTCTGACTGCTCCAGTTTTTGCATGTCTTTTCTAAACTCTTTTAAACTCTCTTTCATCTTCTGATTTCTGCCCATTTCATCTCGTAAGTTTTCCATTATCTTCCCAAAGAAAGTGGGTGGCTTCTGGGGTGGGGGTGTAGCACTGTAGAACCTTTGTACCTAAAAAGAATTCATCAGCATTATATATTTATAAGTAACATACAGCCATTTATACTACAAGAGAGTACAGTGGTCCCTCGATTAACGAACGCAATTGGTTCCACAGAGTCGTTCATTAACCAAAATTTTTTTAACAGAATCTATTATTTCAATGGGATATTGGGTAATTAGTGCCCACCCGGGCACAGGTCATTTTATGATCCACATCAAGGCCTGGGGGAATATAATAAAATAATAATAATAATAATAAAATTAATAACATTCAATATTAACTATAATACTAATTAATATATAATAATAATAATAATAATAATAATAATAGTAATATTAATAATAATAATAATAAAGAGCCAGAAATAAATAAAAAAATTATAAAACATATCAATACAGTAATACCTCGCTTTACGCGGTTTCGCTTTACACGATTCTACATTTACGCTGTACCTCGCCAGTACCGGACTTTCACTTTACGCGGTGCATCTACTCATATACGCGGGAAGCAGCGCAGGCAGGATGCGCACAAGGTCGCCCAGTCATCAAAACATTACCGAGTTCTTCACCCGCCACCCACCACAGCCGGCCCAAGTCAGTGATAGTGAGGATATGGACTTATATGGACTTTGAGGGGTTTGACAAATTTGCCCTGCAAGCCTATGTGGTGGATAGTGATGCAATTGATACAAGTGATACAGGTGAGGGCCAATAATCTGCCCTCTGCCTCGGAACCAACCCCCCATCCCCGTGTGCCCAGCCATCTTTTCTACTAATGTAAGTGTTAAAAAACCTTACATTATTGATATTTCTCTTACTTATTAATTGTGTGTGCATACCATCATAAAATTAAGAAGTTATTTTTACTACAACATAGGAATTGTGTCTGAAAAAGTGGAATTTGGGGGTCGGGCCAGTCTCTCTTGGAATTAATCCCATATGTTCTGTTGTTCACTTTACGCGGTTTTCACTTTCCGAGGTACCCCATGGGTTCAATTGACCGCGTAAATCGGGGTACTACTGTAGTGAGAAATGATATACGGGGTATGTACAGTATGTTGTGTTGTGTTGTCAATGTTAAGAGAAACAATTGAGACCCTGCAATTGTGTGTAAATGAGGCAGAAAGTCAGATCAGCAACCTGGGACTCGGTCACAATTTTCATGATGCCATATGGCAGCAGGGTCTACCATTAGACAACACATTATGCTTTCAATATCTTCCCAGGCGGTAGTGCCTCCCTGTTTGGTAGCTGCCTACTACTATTGTATATCAGTAATAGAATTAACAAAACATTAAATATAAACTAAATACAGTACTGTACTGTACTGTACAGTATACTGTATACAGGTATTCGTCGACTTACGACCTATGCGACTTACGTCTGTTCGACTTTACGACCGGCGGTACGACAGTTTTGGCCCCAGCCCCAGTGTAAATAATAAACCAATTGTACTGTAGTATGCAGTGATTTACTTAAACCTGACGACCGTAACAATAATGAACAAAGAAAATGTTGATAAAATATGACTTAAAGATGATTATATTATCATTACACATTACAGTATAATATACGTAAGGTAATTATAACATAGGCCGACTTACGACCAGATCAACTTACGACCGGTCGGCCGTAACCAATCTAGGTCGTAAGTCGACGACTACCTGTAATAATAAATAAAAAACAATAGAATACTTTATTTGAACTTATTTTGAGGTGTGTATGTCGTATTACCAGCAGCTTTGTTTACATATCAAACAGCTGATTGTAGAGGCAGTCGATGATGACATGCCATATTCTTTACAGAGTGCATTGGTTCATAATAATTTCTGCACTGTATATTATCAATATATGAACTAAATTTCAGAATGACCAATAATTTTAATGTAAAAATGCAAAAATATTCAAGACCAACAAACTGGATGTTCCCTCCACTGTAAACAAAGTTAAACCGAGAAGCGTTGGTGGGTGATTCAATCAGCGGATTGGCACACAAAAACTGTTCCCTGTACTCTATATATTACACCGGTCAACACAATTTTTCTGGCACAAGGTTTTTAAACGGATTTTAAGTAAATTTGGGGTGCAGAATCCAAATATGACTTTGGTTTTTGTCTATCACATCAGGTTTTTGAGATATACCATATTGCACTTTTGCTGGGAAACGTAAACTTTTGGATCAAAATTGACGGTTTAAACATGTATACATAAATTTTTTCAGCATTATAATTTGTATTTTTCTATAACCAAAAATTGTTAATATCAAATTGGAAAGTTAATGCACATATAATATTTAAATGTAACATTGAAGGGTGAAAAAAACCAATTAATGTACGGTAGAAATAGTGCAAGTATTAAGATCAAGTTACAATTACATAAACTTCCTCTTTTTGGCCGATCTCTTATGTACAGCTTCTGGAATGTCTCTCATCAAACTCCAGCAGTAGTCCGCCATCATGTTCGAGTCCCATTGACCTTGGTAACGTTCTTCCATTACTTTAATGTCTTGATGAAAGCGCTCCCCTTGCTCCTCGCTCACTTCTCCCAGATTTTCTGGAAACTCGTACAAGTGACTGTGTAAGTAGTGAACCTTGATACTCATTCTGCATCCAAGTGCTTGTAAACTCAAGAGCAGCTCTTCCACAATTTCTTGATAGTTGTCCGCTTTCTTGTTCCCTAAGAAGTTCCGCACCACATTAGAGAAAGCATTCCAAGTTCTTGCCTGTGCTTCAGTCATTGTTGCAAGGAAGTGTGGATCTCTGAGTAGTGTTCTTATTTGAGGTCCATCAAAAATCCCTGCCTTTTTCTTCTCGTCGCAAAGACTTGGAAAGGTTGAGCATATATATCTGAAACACTCTCCACTATGATCAAGAGCCTTGACGAATTGCTCCATGATACCAAGTTTTATGTGCAGAGGAGGAAGGACAATGTTTTTCCTGTCAACCAGAGGATCGTTAATGATATTCTTGTCACCAGGCGTCAAACTATGTCTTGGTGGCCAATTCTTTTTCACCCAATGGTCTGCTGTAGCCCTGCTGTCCCAGTAGCACAGAAAACGGGGGTATTTTGTGTACCCTCCTTGCTGGCCCAATAGAAAGTTTACCATTTTCAAGTCCACACAAATTAACCATTCATGAGCATGGTATTGCAACCTCTCTAGAACAGTCTTAATGTTTTCATACTCTTCTTTAATTTGTACAGAATGTCCGATTGGAATTGAACCATACTTGTTTCCGTTATGAAGAAGAACACATTTCAAGCTCCTTTTAGAACTGTCAATAAAAAGTCTCCAATCCTTACTATCATATGCTGGTAGTCCCATGGAGAGAAGAAGTCCTTCTACATCATTACAAAAAACAAACTGGTCATATGAATGAAAGTACTTCCGCAGTTGCTCTTCTCTGTTGCGATAAAAGGAGACACTCGTGCCAGGTTTTAAGAGTCGTTTCTCTTGAAGCCTGGAAGCTAACAATTCAGCAGACTGTTTTGGCAAATTTAGATCTCTGACCAGATCATTCAATTCTGACTGAGTAAACAACGTTGGCTTTTCACAATCTTCACCAGATGGCTTGAAAAGATCAGTCTCTTCATCTTCATCAGTAGAAACAGGTGAATTCCGGTCTATATCCTCAATCTCTGGTAGCTCAGTAAATTCTGGCACGTTACGTGATGGAGCAAATCTGAGATCAGATTTGGATTCAGCACCTTAAAGTTAGTAAAAAACAGTTAAAAGGTTTCATGCCAGAAAAAAAAATATTTTTTTGAAGACCAGTGTTACAATTTGACTGGAAACACAGAAAAAAGCATTTATGTTGAAGGGTCTCAAACAAGATGTTCCTCCCTCTGAGCTGGTAAACAAACTGACGAAAAACTGTGGCTGTTTGGCGCGCATAAAACTAGCTTCCTATACTTCAATTATGTTCAATAACTGCTAAAATGACTAAAAAATTTAATATAAAACTTTTAAAATTATTGAATAGTACAACCTTCTTGATATTTACTAAAATGGTAAGGAATTTAAGCCCTAGAACAGATTACTGTATTGGCGGACTAATGCTACAGCTGGTGGGCAGCCAAATGCAGGTGAAAACATGTTGGGAAAAATTCGTAAGGAATTCGTTAACCGAGGGTTTGCTCGTTAACCGAAGTGAAGAATCTTATGGAAGGTAATTCGTTAACCAAAATTTCGTTACCCGAGGCGCTCGTTAACCGAGGGATCACTGTACTTTTCTATCTATATTCTGTTCACCCGAAGCTTAGGGCCAGTTTGTAGCAAGGCAGCTGATTGGCTGGCAGACAGACACATGAAAGGACACAGCAGCTCTTTAGTACAGTACAGTATTTAATCTATCTTATTTATGTCACGTTATTTTAAGGGATAATAACCATTCTATGATATTCTCTGATAATTTCCACACTTGGGGAAGCAAACTCTAGCACATGAAATGCACTTGTAACAAAAATACAGTAACATAAACGGAACACAAAGACGATGAAGAAGTTTAGTGATGTAAGTGCCTTTTTCAGTTATCAAGCAGTGCCTGGGTAACATCAGAAAGGCAAAAGATGCCAGATATTTCTAAACAGTTTATTACGTGTTACAATTCCCTGCCATAATTTAAGTCAACATAAACCCTCTTAACACATAAAATATAAATGTAACTATTATTGCTGGACCATCAAATAAAAATTCATTGCCCACAATTAATATTTGAGATTTGGCAATTCTATCCTGAATGTAAGCTTGTAAATGGATATGTTGCAATCTCCTATTAGAAATTTTCTTTAACATCTGATGATAATTTTAAATTGTAAATAAAATATACTGCTATTAATATACGTGTAATTATTGAGAAAACTATTAATTTTAAATCATAATTATTAATAAGTCATGATGGTGTAGTAAAAGAAAAAGAACGTAATATGAGCAGCAAGATGCATTAGCGGGAACGAGAGTACAATACTCTACAGAATCATAAAACTTATACAGTACTGTATAATTCTTCTGAATAAAATAAATAAAACCTAATGAATTGAACTATAAAATGAATTTAGAGAATTAAAAAGTTTTCAAGTTGGCCAAATGACCGCTGTCCTTAATAAAAAGAAAAAGAAAAAAAAAAAAAACACCAGGATAGTCAAAGAAACGGGACATGTAAGTCAGTGGTCAGAACAGCGAGGAGGAAGGTGAGCATAAATCCAACTCATTTACGTTTTTCCCCACCACCAACATAGCATTTAATGGTGTTTAAATATTTAATTTAAAGGAGTATCTTATGGAAAATCACTGCTTTAAAACTGGCAAAATGTTGGTAGGAAATTTAAGCTGTCACAAGTCTGCCAGCTACACTTGGTTTCCCAATTTTTTTTTTTAATTATTAACTGCTGACAAAAAAATTTATGTAGAATATACCAGAGATACAGTTGATGAAACATTGGTTATAATGTACATTTGTTATAAATTTGGTTGGGGGCCTCAGAATATTGAAGGATGTCGTGACAAATCGACGGAAGTGGTGGTATGCACATAGTCGTCATTCAAGAATAAGAAGTCAGGCAAGTAATGTGATAATTAATATGCATTGCTACCAATGACAATAATGGAGAAGCCAGACAGAGGTGGAGGTGACAAGAACACCACCGAGGTCACTCAAGTTTCTGTCCAGACAATTTGCTCCATAAAAACAAGCACTTGAATCTCACCTTGAGCTGATTAAGTTATATTTCCCCCCCAGAAAGACACCGTCCAGTGTCATTGGCAAGACCGATAAATTCAACAAGGATTGGATTTAGGTACAGAAAGGTAAACAGCAGAAGTGTAGTGCTAATGGAATGGCAGGGCATTATTGTGTGCAAGAAAAAGTACCTAAAATTCACATAAAAGAACAGGAAGAACACAAACCCCAGCCCAGAAGTGTATTTGGATGAGAGGTGGATAAATCAAAATCAATGTACAGTAGGGTCGGGATATATCACCAGATAGGGTCCAAGGATGTTCGCTATGTACTAAATCGCGATATATAACTACATGTAATCAATGGAGAAAATAGGGTTAGGTTCTGGAGGCCAATAAAAGTGACTAAACTTCACATAAAATGACACAGTCTAAAGTTAGCAGAATATAAATTACATTGCTGGAATCCTTGCAAGACAGCAAATAATTTGAATATAGACATCATATATTTTCCACAAGAGGCAAAAAATTTTCAACTCATATTTTTGGGGCTATTTAAAGGATTTTTAGGAGTGTTTCTGACTTTATACAGTTTTTGGCTTCATGAGAGGTCCCAGGAACATAACCACATGTAAGTTGTGAGTCTACTGTAAATAAATGTTTCACTATATATTGGAAAGTTTAGATAATTTTGGTAGTAGTGATAAATTTGAAATATTTCCTGCCCAATTTCCCTTATGAAAAAAAAAAATTAAAGCTATATACAGTGAACCCTCATTTTACGCGGTCAATTGAACCCACGGAGGCCCAACGTGTAAAGTGAACAACATAACATATGGGATTAAATGAAATAAAGAGACCGGCTGACCCCCAAACTCCACTTTTTCCGACACAATACCTATGTTCTAGTAAAAAATAACATCTTAATTTTATGATGGTACATGCACACAAATAATACTTAAGAGAAATAGAGAAATACAGTCGCCAAGTTAATGTCCATTCAAATAATGGACTCAACTCCCTCCCCCTCTTCTCACACTACACTCGCTGGCTCTTCCCTCTCTGAGAAATTTTTGGGGGAAAACCACTAGATTTTAAGGTATAGTAATAAATAATACCTCAAACTAAAGTTAGGATAATATAATTGACATTGCTGGATTCCTTTTAAGACCAGGAATATTTTGAATATAAATGTCATATATTTTGCACAAAAGATAACATATTTACTCAGAGTAAACAAAATACTTAAAGTAGATCTAAAATTTGTATGTCTAATGCAAAATCTATGATGTTTATATTCAAAATGATCATCAAATTGTAAGAATTCCAGCAATGTAAATTATATTCTGGCCGGGTAATTTGTATGAATTTTATGAGCTAAAACAAATACTGTATCTTCAGTTAATAAAAAAAAAAATATTCTTCACAACACTATCTGTCAATCAAAGTACCCCACCTTGCCTCCCCCCCCTCTTCCAACTGTGCCAGATGGTCGGTCGGTCCCAGAGAAATGTTGGGTGAAAAAACTAGATTTTAACTTTAGTAATAAATAATACCTCAGACTAAAGTTAGGATAATATAATTGACATTGCTGGATTCCTTGCAAGACCAGGAATATTTTGAATATGCACTTCATATATTTTGCACAAAAGATAACATATTTGCTCTGAGTAAACAAAATACTTGCATTAGATCTAAAATTTGTATGTCTAATGCAAAATCTATGATGCTTATATTCAAAATGATCATCAAATTGTAAGAATTCCAGCAATGTAAATTATATTCTGGCCAGATAATTTGTATGAATTTTATGAGCTAAATAAAAAAATTATACTTCACCCGCGTAAAGAGGGTACACCCACCGCGGAATGTGAGCATCCCAGGTTCTGGCAGGGTACTGTAAACGTGGAAACGCGGAATGTGGGACCGCGTAAAGTGAGGGTTGACTGTATAGGAAAATTTTGATAATTTGGGTAGCCCGCGATATAAAAAAATCTTTATATATCCCGACCTACTGTATTGGAAAGTGCTGGACAGAGGGAGAACATGCAGCAGGACCATAAACAAGGTCAGGTAAAGGTGCTTGCTAATGTCCAGATCTAAAAATGGGAGCAAAGGAGACTACCACAACAGGTTTAGAACAAGGTTCACAGAATAACTTCTGCCCAACATTCAAAAGAAGTCATTGATAATAATGAATAATGCCCCATATAACTCAAAATCATTAAATAAGAAACCAACATAAAGCAACAAGAAAAGTGAAATGAGTGACTGGTTATCCAGTACCAACATTGCGCATGATCCCTCACTAACCAAACTATAACTGATTAACCTTTGTAAAGTCACAAAGATAAGGAAACCCATGAAACTAACAACACTGCCCATGCACACGGCCATGAAATATTTAGGTTACCACTATACCATTGCCAATTTAAAATTTAACCCCATTGAAGTAATCTGGGCTGAAGTCAAACAAATAAAAAAAGATAATTCTAATTTAAACCATACAATAATGAGAGGAGAAAAGCAATAGAAAATATGAGCAAGGAAGACTGGAAAAGTGCATAGAAAACACAACAAAAGTAGATATTTTAAAAATTAGATATTGCCAGAGAACATGTTACTGAAGATATCAGTGATAATGATACTGTAATAATGATAGAGAGAGAAAGAAAAGTATTGACAAGCAAGAAAGAAACATTGTAAAAAGAAATGGCAATAAAAAAAAAGTTTGGGGTTAAATAAGAGAGATAGGCAGTGGAAAAGAAAGACATACAAAGAACAGACCAACCGCCTGAATGGTCAGTAGGCTCATAAGTGGTGAAATGATAAATAATAATAATAATAATACAGTAATAAAATAGTCACAGTGCAGGATTCATGAATTAGCATCACAGCATTATGCTTCGAGGCAGTGCCTGAATACCGACTGGGGACTGTAAAGACAACTCCCACATGCCTTGTGACGTCACGTAGCATGACCGGGAATGTGGCTGAAATTTGGGTTATATTTTTTCTTGTTCTCTTTGTGATATCTATGTTACCAGTACATTTCATGTGTTAATTCTTAATTCTTCAAGTGCCAAAATTATCAGAGATCAACAGTGAAGAGTTTTTATTCCTCATAATTACAGAAAATAGGTAAGATAAATGAAATACCTGTACTAAAGCTTGGTTGGATGACTGCACATTTCCTGTCAGTCAGTCAGCTGTTTTGCTACAAAAAAGCACTAGGCCTCAGCTGCAAGCTTTGAGTGAACAGACTATAGATTCAATGGCATTTTCAAGCAAGGTCATTCATACAAATTTGGTTGCAATGTCACTGTGCTAATTGAAGATAACCAATTAAATTGTCATTAAAACACAAATATCTATACTGTACTATAAATTCTGCTGGTCACAACCACCCGATGAAGTGCTGTACTGTACAGTATAATACAGTCTTGTATTGTAATTAATCTACTAAGATAACATACTAAAGTAATGTATTCTCTATAACTCCCAAATAAATTTGTTACATACAGTATTGTTGTTTAAGTTGTATGAAATGAACTTCTGATCTTTAAATATATTGAAGTAACTTTAACAGTCTATCTACTTAATATGGATCTCACTACAACAAAAATGACCAGTCTTTTGATTCTCAAAAGTGCCAATTCTTCTACAGAATTCACTAGCACTTGAAACACTACAAAGTCAAAGACTGGTGAGCATGAGTGAGGGACCTCAGATGGCATCATGCCTGAAGTCGTTTTATGTATGGACAGCTTGCACTGGTAAATCAACAACCTTGAAATATTTTCCTTTTAAAGACAACTTCTTTGTGTATTTTTTCTTTGTAGTCTGCCATAAATACCATGCCTAGAGAATCTATAAAATTTCCACTAGCCCATAGGGCTAGAAAATTTTCTAGTCCACTAACCCACACACATTTTTACTAGCCCAGAATATTTTCTAAATTATGGGAATACCTAATGCTAACATTTGAAGTGACTGGAAGAAAGTTGTTACACAAAATGGATACACAAGCTACAAAGAACATTCACTCAGAATTATCAAAAACAATAAGAGTGAATATAAATGCATTTGCTTATGAGATAATATTTTTTGTATTATTCTAATTGAAAAAACATATTTATTTATTTTTTTGCATAAGACTATTTTTTTCTTTATAGCTAAACAATGTTAGATACTTTCACTTTTGCATGTGTTAAAATTACCATGCGCCCAGTGAACTAGTAAATATAAAATTTAACTGACTGTAAGGATTTTCTATCACCAAGGGCAGCCCGCCAAGTGAGTTTCCAAAACCCTGAATACTGAAATGGACACCAATTTCCCAAATACATCCAACTCTGTTTGTGGTGTTTGATCTGTTAACATATACACTTCCAATCAAATTATAAAATCATCAGCTAGCCTTAAATACTGTACTGTACAATACTGTACTTCTATCCTAGGATAGGTAAGTTAGCTTGGTTAATCTTACTTCTGATAAAATAGCTATCTCTGAAAGTGTTCCTGTGTTTGGAACACTCCTTGGGAAGCATTCAAGAATATGAAATGGTCGTTAGTAAACAATGAAAATAGCATTGGCATGACGATACAGGTTGATGTATATTAGTGTTCAGGAAAAAAAAAATAATATAGAAATTACAATTTGGGGGGATTTTCTTGAGGTAAGACAGTAGTCACGAGTATAGTACGTACAGTATTACCATAAAATTCAGTAATGTTTAACTTTTGCAACAGGTTAATCTAAACTATAATTTGTAAAAAAGTTTATTTGGGGGAGAAATGGAACTTTATTTAACCTCTAAGACTTACAGTAACTAGCTACATGTAGACAAAACTGTGACATAGATCTTTTAATCATATTACAGTTTATAAAACCTTACTTGTAGAGAGCGAGAGACTTGATGATGGGATTTGATCGTTGCTGCTAGTGCTTCAACACCCGGTTCCCCTCTACTCCATGACACAGGAACCCACATTTTTGCCATACTGTACCCACGCAACCCCTGCAAAAACAATTATTTTTTATATAATAAAATAAAATAAAAATTTCCTTTCATTAGTTTGGGTTTAGTTGGTTCCTTTCCCACTCAGAAATTATCAAACACACTCACCTCTATCCACTCTTGAAGTGTTGTTCTTTGTGGTGATTTAAAATGTTATTTTACAATTATTTTCTCCTCACTCCCACAATATACAGTACTGTACTGTATACTGTAAACAGTAATATACATAAAAACAATAAAAGTCTTGGTTCTAACTTCACAAAGTAATTGTCCTACCCATAGTCAAGCCACAGACTGCCTGGTTATACAGGAAACATTTTTACACATACAGTATGTACTGTACAGTACCAGGTTCATTAAAGAAGGATATGATGGTGATAGTGGAACAGTGGCTACAAGCTCGTTCCTCATAACTGTGGTTATGGGTTCCATTCCCATTTCAGATATGAAAAGGGTGCTCTCAAGTGTGGCCCTGCCTAACAATGCAGGTGTTCTCCAGTTTCCTCTTGTACTGACACTGGACATTGTAGATCATAACAGAGAACAGACCAACGGTAACACTGGAGGATGGTTGAGAGCCTCAACCTGTAACTTGAGGACACTTCTCTATTGAAGATAAATACCTTTTTATCACGAGAAGGCTGAAAAGCTGATGAGGATTTTTTTAATATAATTTTTACTACTGCATTTTTTATTTCCCGAACACTAATCTACGGCTGGGAGGTCCGAGCTCTAACGCCATCGCTCCTCAAATTATGTCCAAAATATTTCATTCGTTCCTTTCGTAGATTGGAATCTGCTTTACAGATGATAATTGAAGGCAATAACTGTATTACTTTAGGTTAGATTGGTTCACTTTATGAACAGAGATTCCTGGACCTTGGCAAATGCTTCCAACAGTTACCATACTCCTGGCAGTTGCTCGTCTATACCACCACCGCAATAATGTAAAAAAATGGAAATATTGACACCTAATGTACCTAAACCTAAATTTATACTTCTGTAGCTATGTTCTACAAAAAAATAAAATAAAATAAATAAATAAAATCCCTGTATGAAAGGAACCAATGAAACATCCCATAAGTGCCAGATGTCAGCCGAGGAGCGATAGTGTCGGAGCTTGGATCTCCTACCCGAAGACTTGTGATCAGATCAATTTTTTTTTTCAATCATCTTACAAAAAACGTTTTGCTTATACCTGTATTATGGGCTCCAAATCCGGTAAAATTTTAGTTTTGGTCGTCCCTGTATTTAGATATCCAAAGAAACCTAACCTAACCAGTTCCCCAGATGACCAAAACCAAAATACCACTGTACCATAAATCCTTTATACACAGAAGAGGATCAAAAACTGTGTGTGTAAAAACAAACATGGCAGTGAAGACTATAAAAATTAAAACAAAAGACAACAAAGCCAATATTAATTAAAGTAATAGGGTAACAAAGACCGGAGTCACAAGTTTATAGTAGTTTAAGAGTGGACTAGAACAACCAGCACCACAGGAGATTTGGCGGTGGAATAATTCAAGTAAAAAATTTATTTCTCCGTGTACAAAGCACATAGACATGGAATTACAGCCATATGATCATTTTCTTGTGTTTTACTTCATAGTTTTATTCTTCTTTCATGCTTTGCCCACTACAGGTGATTTATGATCAAAGATGAAGAAATTTTAAATTACCGTGACCAGCTAAATTCCTACAGTACTAACGTTAGGAAATTAAGTAAGATTAGGTAGGTTTCTTTGGTTGGTTAAGTCAGGCTCTATTAGCTTCTAGAAAATGTCACCTCTTATAATGATAACATGTGGAAAAATTTAACAAAATCGAACTACTCCTCTGGTGGTAGTGGTGTTCTCAGACATTACTGTACTTTTAACCTTTTTACAAGTTAGGTAAGGTTAGGTGTGGTTTTCAAAGGATTGGTTGGTGTTTTGTAGAATTTTACTCCACATATCCCCTTTACTGCCTACTTCAAATAACCAATATTGTTGGTAATTGGAGGTCTTATCGGTTAAAATACCGGAAATGTAACAGAATATAGTTTTTTTATTGCTTTCTCCCTACATAAATAGAAATGTGAAATTCCATGTTCGACCTAAAACGAATCTTTACCTCTATTTTTGTTAGTAGTTTCCACGCACAACAAAACTATGGTAAGGCATGTTTATACCTGCACAATGATCGACTCATGGCAAAATAAATGCCAAATGCCGCCAGTCATGGTCATATAAAGTTCTTGCATTGTTTACCGGTAATAGCAGATTAGCCAATCAGAGTGCACTCACAGTAACATAGCATTAGTAGGAACTTCGCAGGTCATGGAAAAAATATAGGTAATTTTTGGCTTATTACTCAAATCTGACCTCCATTTTTTAGCAAATTAGAGGTTTCTGCTAAAATGAAGATGTTAATTTTTTGCAATTTTTTTTAATTTGCACAAGAAATGAAGGTCAGACTTGAGTAATACACCAAAGATAACATATTCCATAGGAACCAACCAACCAACCTAACCTATTCTCATACCAAAGGAACCAACCAACCTAACCTAATCTAATACCAAAGGAACCAAACAACCTAACATTCTCATACCAAAGGAACCAACCAACCTAACATATTCTAATACCAAAGGAACCAACCAACCAACCTAATCTAATACCAAAGGAACCAACCAACTTAACATACAACAAGGCTATTGCACTAGGGCTGCCCACCAACCTGGTCTCATAGCTCACTGATTTCTTGAGTGGACGTCGCCAAGCAGTGAGGTATCAGGGCTCGGTCTCCACATCCCAACACCTCACCTGCGGTGTTCCCAAGGGGACCAAGATGGGACTACTGTGCTTCCTCATCCTGATCAACGACGCTCTATCGGACACTCCTCACAGGTGGAAGTACGTGGATGACTGCACTGTGGGGGTTTCAGTGGACAACACCGCACCAGACTACTCATCGCTACAAGGCACCCTGGACAGGCTACAGGCATGGACTACGGAGAACAAGGTCACCATCAACCACACCAAAACCGTAGTCATGCACATCAATACCGCCACCACTCCAGTGCAAGCCCCAGCAGTCACAGTGGGTGCCCATCCTCTCCAGCTGGTGCAGCCTGCCAAACTCCTGGGTGTAGCTATAGACAACAAACTTGATTGGAAGGCCCATGTAAATAACACAGTCAAGGCAGCCTCGTACCGTCTCTACATGCTACGAAGACTTAGGTCACTTGGGACACTCACGCCAGAGCAGAGGACCATCTACAACGCCTTTATTCTCCCCAAACTAACGTATGCGTCACCAGCCTGGTCGTCTTCTCTCAACTCCACCCAACAACGTCAGCTAGAGAAGGTACAGAAAAGGGCATGCAGAATCATGCTCGGCGCAGAATACTCCGGCTACACCAATGCTCTCTCCACCCTGGAAATGCCATCCCTCAGTGACCTCCACCACCAAGCACTGGAAAGGTTTGGCAGTGGACTACTGCACCACCCTCCCCATCGCCACTTACTGCCACCTGCAGCCCCCCACCCAACTCGCGCAATCCGCCACTACAACAAAATTCAGCCCATAAGAGCCTGCACCGATAGATATAAGAACAGCACCATCCCATCTATTGTTAAAATAATAAACAACTCCTGATTTATGTACTGTACAGCCCTGTAAATGTATTCAATGCATATTATATCATTATGTCTAAATCAAATGTAAGCTTGTATATTTTCAGCCACCGGCTGCAACTCTATTAATAAACCGTTTATTATTATTATTATTATTATATTCCCATACCAAAGGAACCAACCAACCTAACCTATTCCCATACCAAAGGAACCAACCAACCTAACCTATTCCCATACCAAAGGAACCAACCAACCTAACCTATTCCCATACCAAAGGAACCAACCAACCTAACCTATTCCCATACCAAAGGAACCAACCAACCTAACCTATTCTCATACCAAAGGAACCAACCAACCTAACCTATTCCCATACCAAAGGAACCAACCAACCTAACCTATTCTCCATACAGTGAGTGATAGATACAGTTTAACAAGTGTCATTAACATGTTACTGGGGAATGATGTAAGGTAAGCTGATGTAACATTACCTAAGCTGAATCTACAAGTAAAACTTAATGCCCACCACACAATCTCATGGTACCAGACGAAACTCCATAAAACATACAAAACCACCAAGAAATATAGGCAGCCTCCACAATGCACTGGAGCAATAATTACCTTCAGCAACTACAGTGGAGGCGACGCCGGGTAGCAGACGATGCTCTCTCACTCCTACATTATCATTTAACAACTGTCTTTATATACTTGGCGCCATTCATACTACAATATATGTTTGATAAATATATTCTTGACTTAAATATATGTACTAAGTCGAGAATGAACAGTACTTACTGCCGTGGGTACGTGTCTACAGGAACGTACTATGGAAGCTGCCATCACTCACTCGCCCTCACTGCTTCTATTCTACAGCTCTACTGTGATATAATTTACTATTTACAGTGCTATTTAAGAAAGGAAATTATGCCTCAAAAGAAATATGATCATTCTCCATTAATATCTTTCAAATATATTGTTTCTAATAAACATTGTTTATTCATTCAGGAAACTAGAGGATCTCATTTTTTTTATTTAATAGATATTTGCTAATAAAAATGGTGTATAAATAAAATATTATAAATAAATTTTTCAGAATAGTTTATATAATATCCGTTTATTTAAATAAAAAGTGAAAAAGAACCACAGGTCAAGTCTCTCCTGTGTTGATATTTGTTGTTGTTCCTGAGCAGTGTGAGTGTGTCGGGCTGAGCTGGCTATTATATCTTGTCACAAAGTGTTTCTTACTTTTTTATATTAGCTACCATGAATAAAAGAAAAGTTAAAGCCCTTATTGACTCTGATAGCGATGATGAGGGAGGTAGCGGCTCAGACATTGACTCTGTGAGTAATGCTTAATGTTGTTACTTCTTCGCAAGTTGTAATTGTCTTGTTATAATCCTTAACATCCAAACTTTTACCATGCCGGTGAGACAAAAAATATTCCTGAACTTAAAAATTTCCATTTGGGGTTATTTTTACCATAGATGCAAAATAATCATTGAAAATTAAGGATTGTCGAAGTTTCATAAGAATGAAGGAAAACTACCATAGGTCTGTTGGACCCACACTGGACGGCCCTGTTAACACCTGGTCTTTTTTTCTGTCCAACCTGAGTGTAGGACAAAATCCCCTTGAGTCAAAATTCTCCTAGGACAAAAGCCCCTAGGATAAAAGCCTCCTTGGACAGTAGCCCCAAAGAATAAAAGCCTCCTAAGACAAAAGTCCCAAGGACAAAAGCCCCCTAGGACGAAAGCCCCCTAGGGCTAAAGCCCCCTAGGACTAAAGCCCCCTAGGACAAAAGCCTCCTAGGACTAAAGCCCCCTAGGACTAAAGCCCCCTAGGACTAAAGCCTCCTAGGGCAAAAGCCTCCTTGGGCAAAAAATAATAAGATTTTTTTAATTCATTATTTTATTCATCATTACAGTTTATGAGCTCTTCTCTGACACGTAAAATATTGCATTTATTAAATCATAAGACCGATAAGGAAGGCATTATAAGTATTATACAATGGCATTATCAATTCATAATTATTATACAAGAGTAAATATTTACTCAACCATTATCTAGGCAAAGTCAGCTTTATAAGTATTATATATACAGTAGCTCACTGTTTTACAGGAACACAAAATTATTTACACAACCATAAAGATGAACATTAGGAACCTTGAGTATAGAGACAGGCTAAAGCATCTTAATTTGCACTCCCTCGAGAGACGTAGAGCGAGGGGCGACCTGATAGAGGTGTATAAGTGGAAGGCAGGGCTAAACAAAGGGGACATTACCAAGGTACTCAACTATCCAACCAGGAGCCAACTCGTAACAATGTTTTTAAATTAGATAAATTTCGATTTAGGCGTGAAATAGGTAAACACTGGTTTGGAAACAGAGTAGTGGATGAATGGAACAAGTTACCAAATATCATCATTAACTCGAATACGCTGAATAGCTTCAAACATAGGTCGGATGCTTATATGAGCAATAGGGGTTGGGTGTAAATGGGACTGCCCAGTATGGGCCAATAGGCCACCTGCAGTTTCCTCCATTCTTATGTTCTTATGTTTTTATTATATAATTAACAACATAGTGTATATATGGAAACTCAATCTAAGCCCAACTGTACATTAAAAAGTTCATTTTACTTAAGAACATAAGAATGGAGGAAACTGCAGCGGACCTATTGGCCCATACTGGGCAGTCCCATTTACACCAAACCCCTATCGCTCATATATCCATCCAACCTATGTTTGAAGCTATCCAGCATATTCGAGTTAATGATATTTGGTAACTTGTTCGGATTGTTCCAGTCATCCACTACTCTATTTCCAAACCACTGTTTGGTAACTTGTTCCATTCATCCACTACTCTATTTCCAAACCAATCTACCTATTTATTGCAAAATGTAAATTTGTCTAATTTAAAACCATTGTTACGAGTTCGCTCCTGGTTGGATAGTTTGAGTACAGGTATCTTTGTAATGTCCCCTTTGCTTAGCCCTGACTTTCATTTATACACCTCTATCATATCGCCCCTCACTCTACGTCTTTCGAGGGAGTGCAAATTAAGATGCTTTAACCTGACTCTGTACTCAAGGTTCCTAATGCCCTGTATAGTCTTGTCATTCTCCTTTGAATTCTTTCTTGGGATTCATTATCCATTCTGTAATACTGTGACCAGAATTGAACTGCGCAATCCAAGTGAGGTCTCACAAGAGCAAGATATAGTTTTAGGGTGACCTCTAGTCTTGTAACTAACACTCCTTTGTTAGCCTTGATTCGAGCAAATACACATTGTTTACTTGGCTTAAGATTTCTACTTATCATTATTCCTAGACCTTTCTCACATTCGGATTTTTCTATAACATCGTTGTTCATCTGATATCTGGTTTCTCTGTTTACATCTCCTGACTAAGTACTTTACATTTGTCCACTTTGAATTTCATCTGCCATTTTTCAGACCATTCAAAAATTTTTTTTAGATCTTCCTGTAGTTTTTTGGAGTCCTCTTCAGATTTAATTACACGCCCTATTTTAGTGTCATCAGCAAATTTACTTATGTCGCTTTCTACGTCGATATCTATGTCGTTTATGTATACAGTGGTCCTTCGGTTAACGAACACAATTTGTTCCAGAAGGTCGTTCGTTAACCGAAACAATTGTTTCAATGGGATTTTGGGTAATTGGTTCCAGCTCACCGAGAATTACATACAAAGTAAAAATAAATGCAGTAAAGTACACTTACTTTGAGGTGTGCATGTAGAAGGCTCCTGGCTGATGATGATGATGATGGGAATTAGAAGTGGGGGTGGAGGAGAAGGGAGAAGAGAAGGATGTGGGGGTGGAAGAAAAATCACCCCATGCTTCATGCCGTCATTTCACCCATAAAATGTTAAGTTCACTAGGTGTAATTCAAGATTATTTTCTTTAAATCAACACTGCACTGCACTATATATTGTCAATATGTAAAATAAATTTCAGAATGACCAATAATTGTACTGCAAAAATGTAAAAATAATTTATGTCCAAGAGAGCCACAAGCAAGATGTTACCTTCACTGACCAGAGATACAAACTGACGCCTTTGTGGGTGAGTCAAGTGGCTGTTGGGCGCACCAAAAACTAGTTTCCTGTACTCCAATTATGTTTAATAAGTGTTAAAATTACTAAAAAATTTAATATAAAACTTGGAATATTATTGAATAGTACAACCTTCTTGATATTTACTCAAATGGGAACGAATTTAAGCCCTAGAACCGATTACTGTATTGGCGGACTAATACTACAGCTGGTGAGCAAGCGAAAATATGTTGACATGATTTCGTAAAAATTTTGTTAACCGAATTTTTTTCGTTAACTGAATTGAAGATTCTTGTGGAAGGTAATTCGTTAACCGAAATTTTGCTAACCGAGGCGTTCATTAACCAAGGGATCACTGTATGATAAATAATAATGGTCCAAGACTGAGCCCTGGGGTACTCCACTAATGACGTTAGTCCAATCGGATTTAGTGTCGTTAATGCTCACTCGCTGTTTCCTGCCCTGTAACCACGCACTAATCCATTTTAGAATATCTCCTCCAATGCCGCGAGCCTCCACTTTTCTTATAAGTCTTTTGTGGGGGACTCTGTTGAAGGCTTTGCTAAAGTCAAGATATACTTTACCACATGCTATGGTATATGTTGTGACCTACGCCCTTCAGAAACTCCTCCAAGGTCTTCCTCTTGTTCACATAATCCAGACGTTGACTCTTCAAACACTCGTGATGCTCCTTTGTGGCACATATGACTTGTTTTCTCGGCCTCACCAAGAGAATCCTTAATTAGGATTGTTAGTACAAGAGCCAGTTGGTTGGGTGGTCATGTCCCACAAGTTCATGGAAAGCAAAAGTCCAACTCTCGCTTAAGTTGTTGGTGCGATCCTCCCCATCAATGGTTGCCTGATGAACATTCCATAACTGTGGTGGAAAGAGGGGAGGAATCCTCATGTATACCGGTACTGGGGGAAGTACTCCATCTGGAAGAGCTGGTGGCTGGATGCGACGATGAGTGCTGAACACAGCTGTTACTGAAGTAATCCACTAGGCCTTCCCTGTAAAGAAATTCACATACATATGAATAAAGAGGGGAAATAGATATGCTGTATATGTCCCTTTTAGTGACACTTAATAATGATTACATCAGATATACATGACTTTACAGGTATATATACTGTATATGCTGTATATATTTATTTGTCATCACTATTATGTGTACCTAGATAGGGTTCCAGAGAAACAATAATACTGTATAAAAATTGGAGACTTATGTCCTACTTTGCACTTTAATGAGGGGGTTTTGTCCCTACACTGTCCAACCTGTATTGGAAATTTACCAGCCAGTTAAGAGTTAATGACCATCATTATTGTATGGTAACTTTTTCCATTCATTCACAACTTAGTTACTAAATTTGTCTTACTTTAAAACCATTGGTAAGTGTTTGCTCCTCATTTGACAGTGTTTTATTAGAAGTACTGTACCTTAGTTATATGACTTATTTAACCTCATCTTCCACTTACACACTTGGACCATATTGGCTCTCACTCACTGTCTTTCAGTGGAATGCAAATTTCATTTTTTTTAATCCGTCAGTATACTCAAGGTTATTAATGCCCAAGATTAACTTTGTCATCCTTTCCTGAGTGCTTTCTAGAAAATCAATAACCATTCTATAGTCTGGTGACCAAAACCAAACCACATAATCCAAGCGTGGTCTCACATATATACTACTGTATATGCGTGATACAGTACTGTACTAGTATACACTGTACTGTATTGTAGTTGTAAGATAACATTGCTTCACATACTAATGCTCCTACATGTGAACCCCAGTATAGTATCAGTACCATAAATATATAGTTTGTTCGACTTGTTATAGGTTCTTACTTTTCATTATCCTTTACCCTTTAGATGTGTTTGGATTCTGCTACCAGTTCTCTAAAGATGTCATTTGGGCACTGAAAAATTTAATTTATAATACAGTACAGTATAGCACTTTTAACTATTTTTTCAAAGTGAAAATACATTAAGTTTCCGTATCTGACTTTGAAATGAAAATACAGAACTATATACAGTATTGAAAACTACGATACCATTTTAGTTGATCAATACATCAAAAAGCTATATAATAATGGCCAAGTTTATTCCAATAAAGTAAGAAGGTAATTCAGGAACATTCAACTTTCAGATACTTGTACAGTATTATACCTGTACTCTATAAATGCTGGTAGCTATGTGCCTTCAGAATTTCAAACTGTTATGAATCAGATCTCTCTATATCTACATTGTTCAACTGACAGTTTTCCCATTCCATTCTCTAGCTATAGGACTTGTTAGTACTGTAACTTAGAATACAAATTAGAAAGGCATACACTAATGAACTGTACCATTGGAACTCCGTATCAGCATTATTATATAATTTCTGGACATAAAGATCAATGATAACTTTAAACTTGGGGTTATTTTCCACTGTAATGCAAAGGCAGCTTGTGCATAAACTCATTTTGTGGAAAATTATACCTTCATTGTCTGAGGGAGACTTGCATCCTGGGTGTAGGTGGGAGGAGAGAGAGAGGCTGGGTGTAGGTGGGAGGAGAGATAGAGGCTGGGTGTAGGTGGGAGAAGGGAGAGAGGCTGGGTGTAGGTGGGAGGAGAGAGAGAGGCTGGGTGTAGGTGGGAGAAGGGAGAGAGAGAGGCTGGGTGTAGGTGGGAGAAGGGAGAGAGAGAGGCTGGGTGTAGGTGGGAGGAGAGAGAGAGGCTGGGTGTAGGTGGGAGGAGAGAGAGAGAGGCTGGGTGTAGGTGGGAGGAGAGAGAGAGAGAGGCTGGGTGTAGGTGGGAGGAGAGAGAGAGAGGCTGGGTGTAGGTGGGAGGAGAGAGAGGGGCTGGGTGTAGGTGGGAGGAGAGAGAGAGGGGCTGGGTGTAGGTGGGAGGAGAGAGAGAGGGGCTGGGTGTAGGTGGGAGGAGAGAGAGAGGGGCTGGGTGTAGGTGGGAGGAGAGAGAGAGAGGGGCTGGGTGTAGGTGGGAGGAGAGAAAGAGAGGTTGGGTGTAGGTGGGAGGAGAGAGAGAGAGGCTGGGTGTAGGTGGGAGGAGAGAGAGAGACTGGGTGTAGGTGGGAGGAGAGAGAGGGGCTGGGTGTAGGTGGGAGGAGAGAGAGAGAGGGGCTGGGTGTAGGTGGGAGGAGAGAGAGGGGCTGGGTGTAGGTGGGAGGAGAGAGAGAGAGGCTGGGTGTAGGTGGGAGGAGAGAGAGAGAGGCTGGGTGTAGGTGGGAGGAGAGAGAGAGGGGCTGGGTGTAGGTGGGAGGAGAGAGAGAGAGAGAGGGGCTGGGTGTAGGTGGGAGGAGAGAGAGAGAGAGAGAGGGGCTGGGTGTAGGTGGGAGGAGAGAGAGAGAGGGGCTGGGTGTAGGTGGGAGGAGAGAGAGAGGCTGGGTGTAGGTGGGAGAGAGAGAGAGGCTGGGTGTAGGTGGGAGAGAGAGAGAGGCTGGGTGTAGGTGGGAGAGAGAGAGAGAGAGGCTGGGTGTAGGTGGGAGAGAGAGAGAGGCTGGGTGTAGGTGGGAGGAGAGAGAGAGGCTGGGTGTAGGTGGGAGGAGAGAGAGGGGCTGGGTGTAGGTGGGAGGAGAGAGAGAGGGGCTGGGTGTAGGTGGGAGGAGAGAGAGAGAGGCTGGGTGTAGGTGGGAGGAGAGAGAGAGAGGCTGGGTGTAGGTGGGAGGAGAGAGAGAGAGAGAGAGAGAGGTTGGGTGTAGGTGGGAGGAGAGAGAGAGGCTGGGTGTAGGTGGGAGAGAGAGAGAGAAAGGGGCTGGGTGTAGGTGGGAGGAGAGAGAGAGAGAGGCTGGGTGTAGGTGGGAGGAGAGAGAGAGAGAGGCTGGGTGTAGGTGGGAGGAGAGAGAGAGAGGCTGGGTGTAGGTGGGAGGAGAGAGAGGGGCTGGGTGTAGGTGGGAGGAGAGAGAGAGAGGCTGGGTGTAGGTGGGAGGAGAGAGAGAGAGAGGCTGGGTGTAGGTGGGAGGAGAGAGAGAGAGAGGCTGGGTGTAGGTGGGAGGAGAGAGAGAGAGGGGCTGGGTGTAGGTGGGAGGAGAGAGAGAGAGGGGCTGGGTGTAGGTGGGAGGAGAGAGAGAGAGAGGCTGGGTTTAGGTGGGAGGAGAGAGAGAGAGGGGCTGGGTGTAGGTGGGAGAGGAAGGTGCTGGGTGAGGGTGTGGGCAGGGTAAGAGAGATAAACTGGGTGAGGGTGTGAGGAAGGTGAGAAACATAAGCTGGGTGAGGGTGTGGGCAGGGTAAGAGAGATAAGCTGGGTGAGAGTGTGAGGAAGGGTAAGAGAGATAAGCTGGGTGAGGGTGTGGGCAGGGTAAGAGAGATAAGCTGGGTGAGTGTGTGGGTAGGGTAAGAGAGATAAGCTGGGTGAGGGTGTGAGGATGGTGAGAAAGATAAGCTGGGTGAGTGTATGAGGAAGGTGAGAAAGATAAGCTGGGTGAGGGTGTGGGCAGGGTAAGAGAGATAAGCTGGGTGAGGGTGTGGGCAGGGTAAGAGAGATAAGCTGGGTGAGGGTGTGAGGAAGGGTAAGAGAGATAAGCTGGGTGAGGGTGTGGGCAGGGTAAGAGAGATAAGCTGGGTGAGGGTGTGAGGAAGGTGGGAAAGATAAGCTGGGTGAGGGTGTGAGGAAGGTGGGAAAGATAAGCTGGGTGAGGGTGTGAGGAAGGTAAGAGAGATAAGCCGGGTGAGGGTGTGAGGAAGGTGAGAAAGATATACAGTACACTTAGTGTTACAGGGGTTTTAGGTTCTGTTGAGAAAAAACGTGATATAAAGAATTGCTGTTCTTTTGTTAGAGTTATAAATACAAAATTCAGTTCTTGGTTTTATAGCTACCATTTCCTCAGAGCTAATGTGATGTGACTCCTCATTTTGGGAAAGACTTAATATCAAACACTTCTGTACTGTAGTATACGAAAATGAAGTTAGTGCCTATCACTTACCGGTAGGTAAAGTACAGTGTAACTACAGTACTGTATAGCTATGTTTTCTTCATGATTATTGTGCCTGCACTAATTTTTTTTTCTTAACCTATTTTAACATTCATGATTTCTGCTTCCTTGGGTTTTATTAGTGTATCCCCTGTAATGTATTTTCCTTGTGAAGCCGCACATCTTAAGTGAATGGCAGTTTTTCTGCTTGTTTCATGAATGTGATTCTTTGTATACTACTGATACTAATAACCCGTTGCAGATAATCTGAGTACAGTATTAATATACTGTACAGTAGAGTATAATGAACAACTAAATGTGGTAATGATGAAAATTTTTATTGATTTCTCAGGAGTTATTGGCACTAGCAAAGAAGAAAAAGAAGCTGTCTGGCAGTGAATCATCAGGTGGTTCATCACCTAGACAGAAGCCCACACCTCAGGCAAAGGTTGCATCTGATTCTGATTCTGAAACTAGTGATTCTGACTCAGACTGGGATGCTCCCAAGGGCAGAAAAAAGAAAATGGTAAGATCTGATTTCCGTATTGATTCTTTTGTATCTACTTGTAAAGAAGGAGGGTGCTGGTAAGCCTTTTAGGAGAATATACCTTTACAAATGTTTAAGTCAACTTGTAAATTGTATTGGACAATTACTCACAAATTTATCTGTTCTTTCCTTCAGGGTAAAGCAGCTGGAAAAACACGGAACAAACGAGCAGTGGTTGCTCGGGACAGTGACTCAGATGACAGTCGACCACCTAGAGGTAGTGGATCAGAGCCAGAGGAGGGTAGGTGTCATATCAATGATACTCTCTGTGTGTGTGTGTGAGAGAGACAGCAGAGTATGCTAGGTGCTACTATAGCATCTGGCCTACAACATATTTTGGTCTGGTTAGGTTAGACGAAAGATATCTTTGTGGACCGCACTCTATAGTAGCACCGTATGCTGTTAAGGACAGTTCGGAAAAGGCTTTAGAGTTTGTAAGAAAAGGAATCTTTAGGTTATCTTGAACTGGGATATAGAGAAGGACCCCTATTCATACATACAGGACAGTACTGTAATATTTAACCCAATATAACATTTAAATTTTTTCATCCTTAGGTGAGGTGTCAGACAGCAACAGCAGTGACTCAGATGTTGACTTGGACGAAGAATTTGATGACGGCCTTGATGAAAACATGATTGGAGACGAAGAAGACAGAGCACGTTTAGAACAAATGACCGAAAAGGAACGTGAGCAGGAAATTTACAATCGAATTGAGAAGAGAGAAGTATTAAGAACTCGTTTTGAAATAGAAAAGAAATTGAAATTGGCAAAAAAGAAAGAACAAAAAAAGAGAAAGGAAAAGGAAGGTGACAAAAAAGAGTCTAAGGTAAATATTTTAAAATTTTGGTGAAAATGTGAATATGGGAAAAGTTGGTAATTTTCGGAATAATTAATTATTTTGTGTGTTAGTAAGACAAAACTAAGGTCATTCAGTTCAGACATAATGTTTGAATTTTTTTGAAACCAACGACATTCGCCATCTTGTTGGAAAATCATCAAATATATTCCCATATCATCTTTTCCTCTCATGTACCATTTAAAGAGAAGGCTATTGTTCTACAGTAAGTGTTCCTGTCTCCCCTTTTATTATCCTATCAACAAAATGCTTGATATCTGTTAACACTTGTTCAGAATGTCTCATTGGTAATAGGTTGTGCAGTAAGCTTCACAACTTGACCTGTCAAAGTCCCTTTTTTAGAACTAAAGTTATAATAAAGGAGTTGCCTAATCTGATTAGCTCCGAGTCACTTTAGTTTTAGAGGTTCCCACATCCAAACTCACAGACTTTGGTGGGGCTTTATGCACAAATCATTCCTCACTGGCTTGTTGATAATATGGGTTTTCAGGATCAAACCTTCAGATGCCAGTGTTATGCATTTGTCTTTTATCACAGTAGTTTGGGTGAAAATGTGGGTTGGAACTTTGGAAGTAAAGTATCAATAGAGTAAGGGATAGATAAGTTGCACTGCATTGAATTATTCAACAGAAGAATTCCATTGTGCAAAGCTAGTGTGAAATTATGTAACTGTGTATGTACAGTCAACCCTCGCTTTACGCGGTCCCACTTTACGCGTTTCCACTTTTACGCGGTACCCTGCCGATCACGGAATGCTCACTTTCCGCGGTGCGTGTACCCTTTTACGCGGAGAGCGGCGCGAGCAGGGTGCGCACAAGGTCGCCCAGTCATCAAAACATTACCGAGTTCTTCACCCGCCACCCACCACAGCCGGCCCAAGTCAGTGATAGTGATAATGATAGTGAGGATATGGACTTATATGGACTTTGAGGGGTTTGACAAAGAGGCCCTGCAAGCCTCTGTGGTGGATAGTGATACAATTGATACAAGTGATACAGGTGAGGGCCAATAATCTGCCCTCTGCCTCGGAACCAACCCCCCATCCCCGTGTGCCCAGCCATCTTTTCTATTAATGTAAGTGTTAAAAAACCTAATATTATTGATATTTCTCTTAATTATTAATTGTGTGTGCATACCATCATAAAATTAAGAAGTTATTTTTACTACAACGTAGGTATTGTGTCTGAAAAAGTGGAGTTTGGGGGTCGGCCCGGTCTCTATTTCAATTAATCCCATATGTTATATTGTTCACTTTACGCGTTTCTCACTTTACGCTGGCCGCTGTGGGTTCAATTGACCGTGTAAAGTGAGGGTTCTCTGTATAGTACTTTGTTCATCATTGCATAGCAGGCTTTACTAGTTTAAACGACTGTATTTTACCCTTGTTCAGTTGACTGGAATCTTCACAGCTAGAATTCAGCCTGCTAAAATAAATTATTTAGTTTGGCATGTGGTGTTAGTAAATTCAGGGGATGAGGAATAATGAAGTACAGTACAGTACAGGTATTGTATATCTGAGATTGGATATGGCTGAAGCCATAGATATGGGATACTGTATGAGGGTCATTAAGTGGGTCAGGAGAAATACATTGATATAGTTTGGGTATTAGGAAAGGATGGTGGTTGATAGCGTGTTCAAGGTGAGATCATATGTATCGAATAGAAGAAGGTAGCCAGCTTATTGGAAAGTAAAAGTGGAAGAGTGCTTAAGGGAAAACTCACATGAGGAGAATGGATCAGGTTAGGAATGTTTGTTTAACTAGGGAAGCAAACAGTCTTTCCCATCATGGCCATTCTCAACAGCAAGGTACAGTATCAAATATAGAGAAACAGATAAAAGAAATAATTTATTGTAGTTTAATGTGCTGTACAGTTTCTGAAGCAATTGTACATTACAAATTGTGTAAGTTTTAAATATTGTGTCAACAAATAATTTACGCATTTTCTTAACATTTTTGTATATTCCAGGAGAAAAAGCAGCCTGTGTTAACTGACAGAAAGAAAACACTAGAGGAGAGAGCTGGAAGGAATGACAAGTTTGCTGCACTAAAAGCGAAGCGTGAAAATAAGTTCCTGAAAGGTTGGCTCCTAGTATACTGTTTAGTGTACCTGTACATAACTAATTTAGGATTTCCCCTTCAATAGTTGTTTCCAAATTTAAACTTATAATTATTCAAAGTGGCACACTTTATTTGGTTTATATTTGGGTTGGTTACCATGAAGTCAGACCAGCAGAATATTTTGAAAATGTTTTGTCTGATGCATATCTATCAAAGTGAATGGGATGAGCAATGTGTATAAAACAAAAGAATGTAGTCATATCATTTAGGGAAGGGAGTTTGGATGATATAATTTGGAAATGGGAGTTTTGCTATCTTTGGAATTAAGATTAGGAAAGAATTTAATTCACTTAGTACAGAACCTTTATAAAGGAGGAAACAAGAAGATAAAAAACACACCTGGAAATTAAGTAGAGTAGTACCCCAATTTACGCGGTCAATTGAACCCACAGGGTACCGCGTAAAGTGAACAACAGAACATATGGGATTAATTCCAATAGAGCTTGGCCCGACCCCCAAACTCCACTTTTTCCTACACAATACCTATGTTGTAGTAAAAATAACATATAAATTTTATGATGGTATGCTCACACAATTAATATTTAAGAGAAATACAGTCGCCAGGTTAATGTCCATTCAAATAATGGACTCAAATCCCCCCACCCCCCCTCTTCCCAGCTCACTAGCTCCTACCTCTCTGAGAAATGTTTGGGTGAAACCACTAGAATTTAACGTTTAGTAATAAATAATAACTCAGACTAAAGTTAGGATAATATAATTGACATTTCTGGATTCCTTGCAGGTCAGGGAATATTTTGAATGTAAACTTCATATATTTTGCACACAAGATAAAATATTTGCTTTGTGTAAACCAAATTATTACATTAGATCTAAAATTTGTATGTCTAATGCAAAATCCATGATGGTTATATTCAAAATGATCATCATATTGTAAGAATTCCAGCAATGTAAATTATATTCTGGCAGGGTAATTTGTATGAATTTTATGAGCTAAAACAAATATCTTCAGGTAATAAAAAAAAATATTCTTCACGACGCTATCTGTCAATCAAAGTACCACCACCTTGCCTCCCCCCCTCCTCACATTCATGCCAGCTGGGTCCGTCGGTCCCAACCCTCCCCCCCCACCCCCCACCTTCCCTCCCTACCAGAGAAATGTTTGGGTGAAAAAACTAGATTTTAACTTTTAGTAATAAATAATACCTCAGACTAAAGTTAGGATAATATAATTGACATTTCTAGATTCCTTGCAGGTCAGGGAATATTTTGAATGTAAACTTCATATATTTTGCACAAATGATAAAATATTTGCTTTGTGTAAACTAAATTATTACATTAGATCTAAAATTTGTATGTCTAATGCAAAATCCATGATGTTTATATTCAAAATGATCATCATATTGTAAGAATTCCAGCAATGTAAATTATATTCTGGCAGGGTAATTTGTATGCATTTTATGAGCTAAATAAAAAAAAATAAAAAATGAATTATACTTCACCGTGTTTATGAGTAGATGCACCGCGGAAAGTGAAAGTCCGGTTCTGGCAAGGTACCACATAAATGTGTAAAGCGGGGTAATACTGTAAATGAATGAAGTATATAGTAGGACCTAATTGATAGTTGTCTTATATTTTATATTCACATCAATGGTCTATATTTATCATTTGTGTTTTCTTACCTGTTGCAATCATACTTCACTGCATCATGTTTTAACGAGATCATCTCCCCCGAACTAATTTATTTATTCTCAAATATTTACCGTAGCAGAAGAAGAAAGACAAAAGAAAGAAAAGGAAGCTGAGGAAAGGAGAAGAAGGAAGGAGGAAAAGGAGAGATCAGTAGACTCCGATTCTAATGCAGATGAAGGAAAATCCAAACACAAACTCAAGGTAATGACGTTTTCTTTCACCGAACTCAGTGCCATTTGATGAAAAGTTTGATTGTTCATTATTAATGCAGTGTGTTATTGTTGGTTATAAAGCATTACCAGAGTATTATGTTGTAGGCATCTGATGTGTTCAGCTCAGACGACAGTGGATCTGAAAGTGAAAAATCAATAAAGTCAGACAAATCAACCAAACGCCGCTCGTCCTCATCGTCTTCCTCAGCTTCATCCGACAGTGACAGCGACTCAGGCAGGTAAGATCTTAAAGTTGTTTATTATTATTTTCTCAGACTTGCTGTCTAATAGAAAACATAAAATAGACACTAAGTATGATGGACAAAAGTAAGGTTGGTCCATCAGTAGGGTGTATAAATTTAATCATTTACAGTAATTTGAAAGTAAAATTAACCCTATAAAAGTAATTAATTGCTTGGTGCAGCCTTGGTGTGTGATCCTTCTGTAAATTAGATGTGCTTCTGGTAAAAAAAAATATCGTACATAATTTTTTTCTAATGAAATAAAATTATATAAATTTAATTTCACATTAATTCAGTTTTAACATGAAATTAGAAACACCAAATGATTGATCGTTGATTGTTAAAATATAGTAAGCACCTGGTGTATATTGTTCATGTGTCCTTATACGGTAGTTGTTTTGATATGGTCACCATAGTTACTCAGTGACCATAATCCTATCGGGAAAAATAGGAATATTGTGCCTTTTCTGTTTTTTTGGGGGGGGGGTTTATTGTATTCCTGATATATCTTACTGTTTTGTGACACAGTGTTGCAGTAGTGGGTTTTTGTACTGAATGATGACTCCAGATGCCTTACACTTGGCCTGGTTTTTATATAATTATTTAACCAATACAGCACAGGTGTGTTAATTTATTTAATTTTTTTTTTTTACATTAAATTTTTTGGTTTATGAGTTAAACCATAACTTACATGATTCAAAACATAGATAACGCGGTAGAATTTTATGATACAGTATACTGTACTGGTAAGATCAGCCAGGGATAATTATAACTTCAGATTCAATTATGTTAAGAGATCAGTACACTAAACTATAAACCTGATATTTTACTCACAGATATTGACGCTCTTTATCCATTCTGTACTACGTTATAATTGATATTTTACATATTGAAATTGACACACGCTAGAAATTAATACATCCTAATTGTTTATTGTGCCTAAGTATGATGAAATTTACTAATACAGTATGGCCATAAAGATGAGACACTGAAATTGGACTTCACCATAATAAACATCACTGTGGTGGTGTTTGTCATAGAGGTGTGGAATAATCTCTGTGATAAAATGTAGAGAGAAACTGATTCAGTATCCCCTAACAAATAAAGGAGGAGTGAAGGACAGTTACCTGACTTTAGCTCCTGTAGCACAGGAATGTAGGAAGGCATTGGCTTCTTGTGTGTAGAACTGAAGAGAGATACAGTAATACCTGTATGTATTAGTAAGTTCCTATGATCTCCCCACACATAGCTACTTTTTATGATTGGGGAAGACCATCCTAATCAAACCAGAAATACAGTAATTGGTGAATTAAATTTAAATCAAGTTATAGTGTGGTTAAAAAAGGGTGGGGGCAACACTGCATTCTGTCTAAAGGCTATTAGTGTAACAAATGAGAAACAGGGACCTGAAAACATATTTGTGCAGTCATTACAGTTTATTTTAGGTTGTTCGTACCCTACGTAAAAGATAGTCAGTCTTGTTTTAGTATTTTGGCCTAAACCAAAACTGGTATAAAGGTATTGTTGGGTGTGGTATGAAGAACCACAGTTTTAGTTTGCTGTGTGGATGGGATTAAAAATAGTATATAGCTATTTCAGGAAACCATTAAGATACAGAATGGTGTTAGTCATAGATGCCCTACAAAAATAACAGTGAGGTTCATTAGGATATTTTTCATAACTTTGGAGTACGAGGAAGTTTCCTTCTCTCAGTTCACAAAGTGAGTCAAGATAGCTTAGTCATAAAATAGTCGTGCAAAACAAGTTCCCAGAGAATATTATTGAATTTTGATGATGTTGTCGGTGGTGGTAATCAGCCCATGTGGTGGAGAACCTGCGAAGCCAAGCATTGGTGGAGCTGCAACAAAACTGCCATCAAAGGAACTTGATACAAAGGTGGCAAAGAGGGTAGAGCAAAAGATTCTACCTTCTAGTTCTTCCTCTTCTCCCTCTTCTTCTTCTTCCTCTTCATCTTTTAGTGATTCCAGTGACAGTGATGTCGAACCTAAGAACAACAAATTTGGCAGGTAGTTGATGTAGTGCCGTTTGGCATGACTTCTAACATTGGTGACTTTTTTTTAGAGAGAGACTAACTTGCTTAATACTTTGACTAATGTACAATATTAGGAAGAATTATGAGGTGTTGGTAAGTAGTTGATTTTGATGACTTGTTGTGTTCCGCTCCCATAGAATAACTATAATAACCAATTTTGAACATGCTGGGATATTCTTGAGTGTAATGTTTGTTTTGTTTTTCTTAAAAAAATTGCCATTTATGATTTGAATTAATGATTTCTGCTAAGGGTCCTTCTTTAAAATTTTAATTGCATATCTTTCACCAGTTACATTTGGATTACAACAAACCCTTCAGTAGAATTTAAAGTGCTTGTATAACTCTGTGTAAAATCTGTATAGCACAGTACTGTATAAAGCAGTAGAAAAAGATATCCTAGACCTAGACTTTACTGAATATAGAAATATATTAGAACTTTTTTATACCTGTTTTATTTGTTTGTTTATACAGTACTTCCTGATCGTCCTGTTTGTTGACACTCAAACTTTCCACTATTGTAAAAAGTTTTGGAATTAGTTGAATAATTGTATCCAAAGATGTGAGAGGAACAGAGCTTTGTAGTGTTAGGCAGTATGAATGTAGATATTGTAAGTAAAAGTAAGGCAACTGATCAAGGAAAGTTGGGTGTTGCAGCCTGAGATGCAAATGAAGATATTTTTGGTTAGCATTTGGTAAGGTTATTTTAACTGGAAGGTGGAATATGGCCATTGACAATTTTTAATGACTTGTGCAAACAGCAATAAAAACACAATTGTAAAATACCTATATCATCTCTGTATTCCTCTCCTTCATCTGTGTGGATGTAGGTCAAGATATTAAAATTCAATCAGACATTAGGGAGGGGATGATAGGGGAGAGCTGTGCAACACAAGCTGTAAAACAATATTAGAAAATCACAAGTGTGACTCTGGATACATAGGGGGTGATATATTTTTCTCTGGTACCTCTGACTGCTTGTTTTTCATGCCTGTGTTTGTGAGTTAAGATGCATGTGTTGTTTTGGTTTTATTGTAGAACTAATACATTACAGTTTGGTTAGGCAGTGCACATTTTGGTTTTAGGATTCAAATGTGATCAGTCATGTAAAGTTTTAATATTATATGCTCTTGCTGGTTTTACAGACACAGTAATGAATGTCAGGCTGTTGTTTTAGAAAAAATAAACTCTAAATTTTCCTAATTAAATGTTGTAATTTTTCTTTTCTACAGATCGAAGGACAGTTATCGTTCTCGGGATGAAAGACCCAAAAATGTGACCTGCAAGGAAGACCTTGAAAAAATCCGTCTCTCGCGCCATAAGATGGAACGTTTTGTTCATCTGCCTATATTTTCCAAAGCCATTATAGGTTGCTTTGTTAGAATAGGTATTGGCAATTTTGAAGGACGACCAGTTTATAGGGTAAGTAAATCACACTTTGAACTATACGCATTGTACATGAAGTTCATTGTATCAATATTGTATTGACTGTCTTCTTTGGGTATTCTTAATCTTATCACTTTGATACATTGATCAAGTACTGTAAATATCACAACACTCTTTTGAACTTGAGCAGTTTCATCTACAGTGAACCCTCGCTTTACGCGGTTTCACTTTACGCGTTTCTACATTTACACGGTACCCTGCCAGAACCGGAATTCCCACTTTACGCGGTGCATCTACTCATATACGCGGGTGAAGTATAATTTTTTTATTAAGCTCATAATATTCATACAAATTATCCAGCCAGAATATAACTTACTTTGCTGGAATTCTTACAATTTGATGATCATTTTGAATATTAGCATCATAGATTTTGCATTAGACATACAAATTTTAGATCTAATGCAAGTATTTTGTTTACTCAGAGCAAATATGTTATCTTTTGTGCAAAATATATGAAGTGTATATTCAAAATATTCCTGGTCTTGCAAGGAATCCAGCAATGTCAATTATATTATCCTAACTTTAGTCTGAGGCATTATTTATTACTACTAAATATAAATATACTGTTATAACCCAATCATTTCTCTGGTAGGGAGGGAAGGTGGGGGTGAGGGGTAGGGAGGGAGGGAGGGACCCAGGGAGCAGGTGGGAAGAGAGGGGGAGGTGGGGTATTTTGATTGACAGATAGTATTTCGGTAAGTATATTTTGTTTATTTATTGAAGATATTTGTTTTAGCTCATAAAATTCATACAAATTACCAGGCCAGAATATAATTTACATTGCTGGAATTCTTACAATTTGATGATCATTTTGAATATAAACATCATAGATTTTGCATTAGACATACAAATTTTAGATCTACTTTAAGTATTATGTTTACTCTGAGTAAATATGTTATCTTTTGTGCAAAATATATGACATTTATATTCAAAATATTCCTGGTCTTACAAGGAATCCAGCAATGTCAATTATATTATCCTAACTTTAGTCTGAGGTATTATTTATTAATAAAAAGGTAAATATTCTGGTTTCTCCCACACATTTCTCTGGTAGGGAGGGACCAACCGACCATCTGGCAGGTTGGAAGAGGGGGGAGGCAAGGTGGGGTACTGTACTTTGATTGACAGATAGTGCCGTGAAAAATATTTTTTTTTTTATTAACTGAAGATATTTGTTTTAGCTCATAAAATTCATACAAATTACCCGGCCAGAATATAATTTACATTGCTGGAATTCTTACAATTTGATGATCATTTTGAATATAAACATCATAGATTTTGCATTAGACATACAAATTTTAGATCTACTTTAAGTATTTTGTTTACTCTTAGTAAATATGTTATCTTTTGTGCAAAATATACAAAATTTATATTCAAAATATTCCTGGTCTTACAAGGAATCCAGCAATGTCAATTATATTATCCTAACTTTAGTTTGAGGTATTATTTATTACTATACAGTGGTCCCTCGGTTAACAAACGCCTCGGTTAACGAAATTTCGGTTAACGAACTGCCTCCCATAAGATTCTTAAATTCGGTTAACGAATTTCTTACAAACCGACTTCAACATGTTTTCGCTTGCACTGGTCGGTCAACCAGCTTTAGTATTAGTCCGCCAATACATTAATCGGTTCTAGGGCTTAAATTCCTTACTATTTTAGTAAATATCAAGAAGTTTATACCATTCAATAATTTTAAAAGTTTAATATTAACTTTTTTAGTCATTTTAACAATTATTGAACATAATTGAAGGTAAAGAAACTAGTTTCTGGCGTGCCATCCAGCCTGGCAACACACCAGACAGGCGTTAGTCTCTCTCTGTTTTCAGTGGAGGTAACATCTTGCTTGAGACTCTCTTCAACTAAACGCTTTTTTCCGTGTTTCCAATCAAATTATTGGTCATTTTGAAATATATTTTACATATTGACAATATATAATGCAGTGCAGTGTTGATTTAAAGAAAATAATCTTGAAATACACCAAGAGAAGTAAAATTTTATGGGTGAAATGGAGCCATGGGGTGACTTCTCTTCTCCCTTCTCCTTCACCCCCATTCTAATTCCCATCATCATCATCCAGGAGCCTTCTGCATACACACCTCAAAGTAAGTGAACTTTTCTACCATTTTTGTTAAATTTAGGCAATTTTCGGTGAGCTGGAACCAATTACCCAAAAACCCATTGAAACAATGGTTTCGGTTAACGAATTTTTCGGTTAACGAACAACCTGCTGGAACAGATTGTGTTAGTTAACCGAGGGACCACTGTACCTTAAAATCTAGTGGTTTTCCCCCAGATATTTCTCAGAGACGGAAGAGCCAGGAGTGTGAGAAGAGGGGGAGGGAGTCGAGTTCAATATTTGAATGGACATTAACTTGGCGACTGTATTTCTCTATTTCTCTTAAGTATTAATTGTGTGCATGTACCATCATAAAATTAAGATGTTATTTTTACTAGAACATAGGTATTGTGTCAGAAAAAGTGGAGTTTGGGGGTCAGCCGTTCTCTATTTCATTTTATCCCATATGTTATGTTGTTCACTTTACGCGTTTCTCGCCTTACGCGGGCCTCCGTGGGTTCAATTGACCGCTAAAGTGAGGGTTCACTGTGCTTGTTGTTTTACTTTGATAATAACGTTGCCCTGATCTATTTAGTTGCCTTTATTACTTTCAATAATTCCTGTTTCTGTATGTATAATAAAAGTACAGTAATTATCACTTAACTAGTATGTTTGCTCCATGTTGTATAGGTTGGCCCAAAATATGGTACAGAGTTTGCCATGTTTCTTTAATGTACCTTCAGTGGCCATGGCTCTCACTTCCTCTATACCAGCTTCATTATTAATCCCTGTGTCTAGATTAGACATTAATGTTACAAAAGAGATATGTAATAAGATGCATCATTTCACTCATCTCTTCATTTCATATATGTACCAGGTTGATTTACTGTATTAACAAGATTAATCTTAATACTCTTTTATTTATGTACTTTTTGTTTAAATTATGGTTCAAGCTGAGTTAGTCCTCCTCAAGAATCTACTGTACTACTACTTTCATAACCAAATCATCATGGCCTCATTTCTTTATATAGATGCCCCCATCACTCACTCCTACTTTTAATACATACGTAATTCATTTTTACCAGCCATGAAAATGTTAGACAGTTCAATATAATGCATGCTTGTTCTTATTTTAATTCCTTTCCCAAATAAATGTAGATTTGCTTATTTTGTATCTTCTTTTAACACCTTGTTCCTCTCCGGACTTGAGCGTTGGCCACATGTAGAGATTGTGACATAGCAGTCAAAGCAGAGTTTAAGATTTTTGTGCTTTGTATCTTGCAAACTCCTTCACCTTAAGTTTGTGCCAGTGGCACTATTTTTTGCTCCTCTTTTGGTACTTTTTATTTCTGTCCTTCATTATGAACATTATTTTTATTATTTTTTGGTGATTTTGTGCCATTATCAGAATTGAAAAGTTTTATGCATTAGCATACAGAAATTGTTTACTCTGTACATGTTTATTTTCAGTGAAGTGTTTGCAGGAAGTTGCCTCATATGAGATTCATTTTAATTGAAAGTTTCCTATTGTATGTTAGATATGTAGTACACATGCAAATCAGATATCTTACTCTTCAGGTTGCAGAAATCACAGAAGTGTGTGAAACTGCAAAAATTTATCAGTTGGGTAATACTAGAACCAACAAAGGACTACGTCTAAAGTGAGTTATTTTCATTGTCTTTATCTAAAGAATGAATGTAGAGTAGAAATGGTATACAATATGTGCATAAATAGTTAGGGCTATGATGAGTTTCAGGCAGTCATGATATGCCATAATAATGATATAATTATCATCATAATAGTGAATGCTTATGGATGGCATCTTGTATATTTAATTTACCACTTTGACACAGTGAGGAGGCTTGGTGGTTTGTTTCGTCTTCGTGTTGTTCCTCATGAGTTTGTCCTTCATTGTCTAGCTCTTATGAGATAAGTGTGAAGATGGTTGAGTTTATGGTGTCAGAAATAGTTTAACCAATTGTTACACAAAAGTACAGTCGGCCCTTAACATACGGGGGTTATGTAACAGAGATACCCGTGGATGTTAAAAATCCGTGTATTTTTGCTGCCGCCGCCCCCCCCCCCCCCCCATGTCCTTATTTACCGTATATACCTGTGTGTAGTTCGAGTTTTTAAGACCAAATTATTTGGCAAAAAATTGGGGGTCGACCTCTAAACAGGTAATAGTTTCGTTAGGTTGAAAAATATTTACCAGTAACTACCAGTAAACAATGGAAACGATGCACCAACGCACCACCAGCTGTGAGTGTCGGTACAGTTGCCAGGGCAGATCTCTTGCGTCATCATAGCAAGCCCAAAGTAGCCAAATCCATGGTATGGTAGCACAGGACGATGTAAAACATAAAGTATTCATTTATTAAAGTGTATTTATAGATACTGTCCATAAATTCTTGTTCATTACATTTGAAACATCAATCTTTGTTAATTAAATTTGAAACAAAAGAAAACTACGATACCGTATTTTCATTAAAATATTACATCACAAGTATATTTTACCTTAACTGTGACTGAATGAATATATTCTCGGAAATAAATATGGAAATGTAATATTTTTGCTGGAATGACGTACATATTTCAGTGGAAAGCGGAATAAAATCATGACGAAAACAATGACTTTCGCTTTCTTTCGTTGTTCAAAAGATTTTACCGTAATCGCTTTTCGAATGGTTTTCAGTTAAAAAACTGTTGTACTCGTACTGTATTACAATAATATTCTATTCTATCATTAGCCTTATAATCCCACAACTGAAAACCATTCGAAAAGCGATTACGGTAACATCTTTTGAACGAAAGAGAGTCATTGCTTTCGTCACAATTTTATCCCACTTTCCACTGTAATACGTACATCATTTCAGCAAAAATATTACATTTCCATATTCTCAGAAATAAATGGTAGTTTTGTTGAAACGTAATGTACAGTGGGTTGAATGCCGCCGATTTGAATGTATTTAAATAACTTCAATGTACAGAATATTCCTCCGGCGGGGCAATCCGCGTATTTGCAAATCCGTGTATGCTAAACCCGCGTATGTTAAGGGCCGACTGTAGTAATAAAGGTCAAAACACTTTTTCTCTCAGAATTGAAATTTAATGTGTCTAACTACTGTATACAAAATTCCTGCTCCTTTCCACAGACATGGGTCACAGGAACGAGTCTTCCGTCTAGAATTTGTTAGTAATAGCGTCTTCTCAGATTCCGAGTACAATAAGTGGGTAGAGGACTGTGCAGCACATGGGACAGATCTTCCAAGTATGGAACATGTTGAACAAAAACAGAAGGATGTCCAAGATTTACTGTATTACCAGTTTAGCAGTGAGGACATTGACAAAGTAGGTTTGGCATTATCACTTTGTCTTTTATGTTTGCACTGGTCTTGAAAGAAAAAGACAGATGCTTGTGTTTAGAAGTGAGGGAGAAATTTCTGATGTCTTACTGACCTACTGTAGACCCAGTCAAGTGAATTAGGGTAAAGGGGGTATATATTTATATAATCCAAGAATTGGGAAAATCTAGGGGTAAACAGGAATGAGAATTCATTAATAAAGAAATGTTGTTATTTTGAGAAAGTATTTTTACATGAATAGTAGTTGATATATAAAGAGGTGAAATTATGGTGATAAGTCTGTAAATTGATGATATTAGCCTTGGTATGCTGTAGAAGGAACATTCTCAATTGTCCACCCTCAGGCATACTGTACGATATATGATACTGTTATACATTAATTGTGAGATAATTCCAGGCTCTATGTGACCTTGGTTAAAACAGATTTCTTGAAATTGTATCATCAGATAGTGGAGGAGAAGGCGCGGTTCAACCATAATCCCACCAACTTTGCAGTGGCAAAAACTCTACTGATGAAGGAGAAAGATATGGCTCAACAGAAAGGTGATGATGAGGTAAGTAACTACGGTGTATGATTTAGCATTAGCTTGGGTAATGAGCTCACCCAGTTATACTTTATTGAATTATCTGTATTTAATTTTAAATATCGTAGGAAACTTATTTCTCTATTCTTTCCCAGACAAGTTCTTACTTTGCCACAATCAGTTGGTTTTGAGTTTTAAACATCTGCATTTTGGTATCTTGAAGTGTAGTATAGTGTTCTGTTTTTAGGTAATGTGGCCTCCTTTAAAAGTTCAGGGATATTGTACTGTAGGACCAACACCCTTATATCACACTCTACTTCCAGGGCAACAAAGGGAAACCACAACTCACTCTACATACTGTATTTCATCTTTATTATTATTATACTCAGATGTATAATGAAATTTCTGGGGCTGAACACATGATCATCTTTCAGTAAAAGCTTCCTGTTCCTTGTCTTTCTCTCATCTCCAGCTCCCATTGATTTAAGCTGAAAAGAGAATGTTAGTTGTTATTGTTGCCTGTATTCATGTGAAATTGTACTTACAGACGGTGGAGAAGCTCAATGAAAAAATTGCAGACCTTGATGAAAAAGCAAATAGCCTTGACAAGCGAAGAACTCAGACCATTGCAGCAATCTCGTATATTAATGAACGGAATAGAAAAAATAATGTGGAGAAAGCAGAGAAGGCCATTATGGTAAGTGAAAATCCTCAAGTAGATGTAAACCTATCCAGATTTCTACTGCCTTACACTCTTTGGTTATTCATTAGCATTACAGTAATATGAAAGTGCATTGAAATACTGATGGTTACAGGTATTTATGTGTTTGTAAAATGTACACATATACAGTATAAAGACACTTCCTATAAAATGACTCAAGTTATAGTCAGCATAAAATAACATAGATTTTTTTAGTGAAGATGGAGCATGTTTTCACAAGTAGATTAGCTAATTTTTTGTATACTTGTATGCTCAACTCATGCCAATTTATGTCTGTAATGATACATGTTAAGTTAATAATACTGTTTGTGTCTAATTACAGGCAGAAATTGAAGCTAAGAAAGGTTTAAAAGTTGAAGACCCCTTCACTAGACGCTCAACTCGTCCAACGATGGTGACCAAGACCAGAGAGCCAGAAATTCAGTCCTCAGAAATGTTAATAAGAATGGAAATGGAGAGAAAAAGGAGGATGGATGATGACAAAAAGAAAAGGGTAAATAGAAGTGATTTGTTTTCAGACATTTTTTCTTTCACTTTTATGATGTTATTAGTAACTAGAATAGGAGGAAAAAATGATAGTTATTGTTAGTATGTTGTTAAGAGATTTGTAAAGTAGCAGGTCTTACATCAAAGGCAGTCAAATGTTACTACAGTATAGTGATAAGAAGAATATATTATTTCAGTCAAGGTATAAATATGTTGTAATGTTATTAATGAAACAGTTAAATGTTCAGTTTTGTGTCGCTTATTATCAGGACTTTGTAAAGCAGTTGAATCATTGTCTTCTGCAGTAAAGACGGAAGTGAGGTAATACCCTTTTCTTTCTAATGCTGAAGTGATATAAATGGTGAACCTTTTCCTTCTTTCCTATTGTTGAAGACATTAAACTACTGTAATCTTATCTTCTGGTATACAATTACAAAGGTGTTATTTTCCAGTAGGTAAATAATTCAAATCATGTCTGTAAATTGAAAATTCTTTGTGATTTTAATATTTCAGGAAGAGGAAGTGTCCAAAAAGAAACAGGATGAAGAGAAGAAAAAAGATGAAGAACGTAAAAGAGTGCAAGCTGAAGATCTGTTTGCTGCCCATGATTTTGATGTTAAAATTGACTTAGATGTCTCTATGCCTGGTAAGGGCAAGAATGCTTGTCTGATGTTTATGTCATCTGTTCATTTATAAGTGCCATGACAGCTGTTCCTTTCTGTATGTGTTGTTGCCTTGAAGTATTTACATAGAGACACCTTGACTAACATGCTTTGTGATAATGCTATCTCCCCTGTCTTTCTCTCTCTCTCTCTAAAACCCCCCCAAAATATATTAAATTTGCCAAGCGGTTCAAAGGTCCCATGCGAGAACAGGAAACGTACATCAGTCTCTTATTTCATTTTAGCTGTGTGCTCAGCCAATGAGAATAAAGATTACTGATCAATACTCAGGTAATATAATCAGTTCTTTACTCCTCCAGATTTGAATGATACCCTCACGTTTATGTTTACTGTGCTGTAGTAGCTCTTTATTTTTCCTTATTTTTGCTTAATTTTGTGAGCCCAATGGGGCCTTAATGTCTCATAAAAGGCCTGCAGGTGATAGTGTTGGTAATGTGACCAGGCAGTCAAGGAAAAGCATCAGTCTGGTTATAAGGTGAGCATCAGGCTAGTATTGATCAGAGCTTGGGTTTGGCTGTCTATGATTAGAACAATTTTGAAGAATAAAGACAAGAAAAGAGCTTCTGTGTATTCCACTTCAATGAGTGTTGTAATGCACAAGATGGAGAACTGGTTGGCCATATGGATGCAAAACATGCCAAAGCGACATGTGCTCCAAAGCCGTCTGATTGTTTTTGTATTTTTTTCATGTAATTGTAATGAAAAATTATTGTTTTTATTTACAAATTGATTCAAAACATTTATCATGTGGAGACAATCAATATTTGTTATATCACCAATATCCAAATGAGCCCTTACAAATCACTTACAGGTGGGCAATAGTGCTGTCAGGCCTCAGATGAGGGATTAGTCCCAAAATCTTATGTTAGTTGAGGATTCATCATCCCCATTTTACTGCCTCCATGCTTGTCTGGGTTAACCATGATTACCTGATGGCAGCTTACCATGCTGCATGGTCTCTTACAGCCTCTCTCATCATGTAATACACCTGTTAAAGTGGTAACATATATTTTAGAACTCTTTTTAAAGGTTCTAGTTATGTCTGTTATGTGAACTATTCTTGGAATAATCCCAGCCACCAATGTTCGTGTTCAATTATGAAATGGGATTTCAGGATAATTTTTTTGTTTTTATATTAAAAGAAGATTACCTTTTGAATGCTAACATAGTTTTGTGTTATTTCACAGCATCTGCACCTGTTGGACCAAGACAAACATTGGGTAATGCAACAAATGGTAGTTCCATTGGTTCAGCTCCTAAGAGATCATTAAACCTTGAAGAATACAAAAAGAAAAAAGGACTAATATGAGGAATCTGTGCTTAGGGAGACTATAAAGATAGTTATTGGACTAGTGAATGGTAAACACCTGGAAAAGAACTTTGTTGACTCTTCGAGAATTTTGACAGCATTATATAGTGTAGACAATTTTTGAGTTGACGGTGCTTGTCATGTGGTATGAAAGTACCACTCATTTAGAATTACTGCCATTGCAATACTGTACAATATTCATACAAGGAATATCATACCTGGGAAGGTAAGATTGCCATGTACTTTTTACAAATCAAGTGTAAAAACTCATTAGTGACATGTTTCATCTCGGTAAGAGTGAAGTGTGTGCAATATCTCAAGTGAGCAGTTTTCTTTCTTTCATGGTAAAAAAGAAAAGGATAATATCAGTATGAAAATTTGGGGTATATATAGGAAGTAATTTCTTGGACTGAAATTTAGGGTTTAACCATTTATGTACAGTTTCATTAACTTATCTAGTGTTGTGGTTCTCATTTTTAAAGTTATTAAAAAAAATGCAGTTCTTAGTATCTGATGTCCATTTGTGATTGTTCATTCTCAGATAATTTGTATGGTAAAAATGTCATTTCATTTCATCATTGGTCACCAAGGGCAGTTAATTTTAAATTTATTTCATGCTTATTCATATAAAACTTATTTGAACGTGCATTAAAAAATAGTTGTGTAAATTTGCTGATCCATTCCTTTTTGTTAATAACCATGAATTTAGGGTTTAAAAATTTCTTCAATCACCCAGAATTACTTTGATTCATGAAGCATTTTAATTACAAGACATACAATATACTTGTAATATTATTGACAAATATCACATGGTTTCATTTCATTTTATTTTTAAAATTACATTTTCATCTGTTACACTTGGAATGTTGACTGATGTATAGAATATGTTCAGCAGGTGTGTAAGGCCTTTTAGAAATAATGTAAGGAAGAAAACTCAATGAGGTAATTGAAGTGCTTATTTTCCCATCATTTTTTTTTAATGGTAAGCAATGAACAGAATGAATAGAACTGTACCTGTGAAAGGTAAGAAATTATTATTCTAACAGGTGTGGGAATAACCTTTTCATGAAACATATTACAAAAGTCAGGAGGATATATTATTTGCCCCCCCCCCCCCCCTCCCCTGCAGAGTTAGAAAGAGATGGTTTGCAGATACTGTAGATAGATAAAGAGCATAGTGGTAATGCAGCCAAGAGCAGCAGCATTAAACTGTGTGCATGCGTTCTTGCAGCCAGTAGTGCTCTTAATTGTTGTGTGGTGTAAATTTTGAGAGATGCTCAGTGAATTTCACTTCTGTTATTTCTTTAGAATCACACACATATAATAGCTGAAAATCTCACTAAAATCCTAAAAAGTTTTGCAGGACAGTGACCCAATCTTTGAGTGATGTCCAGATGCTGCTGACTCATCATTATAGAACGAGTGTTCATTGGAAAATGTTTGATAACCATCAGCTGATTGCTTAACAAAGAACATTATTACTGTACAGTCCTTGAAAAACCTGGTAGATCAGACTCGTAAATGCTTGTTTCTTATTACTTTAAGTACAGTAGTAAGAATGTACCTGACTGGGTGGCATAAGCTGAACTACAAAAACATCATCAAAATTACGTGAATACCTGTACCATGCTGCACTAGATACCTTCACTGATCACTAGTTAGGTGAGAAATTAAGGTTTAGAATCCTCTGGAAAAGGTTTTCGATTTTAATTTTGTCTCCTAATTAGTATTAAGTAAATATTGTATCTACATAAACTATAGCCTCAATGTAATACAGATTCTAATTTTGGCTGCTATTTTTGTTGTTTAGGACTCTTCATAATTTCAATAATGAGATTATTTATCATGAACTTTTGAGAATCTGGGGACTAACTTGTGTTCTTCCTGCCCCTCTTCTTCCAACACTACTACCATTGCTTCTCCCGCACCAGCCTTTTCAATCTTGTATCCAACTTCCATATCTTAATAGTTCCCTTATATTGATTACTATTTATGCTCATTAATTTGGGAAGGTATAGGTTACATTGTGAAGGCCATGGTGACACTTCCAGTCCTTACTCTAGTTTTAACAGTACATATGCTCTTTACTTTAATAACTGGCAGTACTGTAATATTAAGGTCTTAGCCTTATGAATGTTTGAGGATCACCTGTACTGCATTTAATCATATTTTCATTTTCATCCCTAACCTATTGTTGGCAAACATGCCGTGTGTTAACCCAAAACGTCTAATTGCAAACTATTTGGTTGGATGATTTTGGAACTTAATAGGTATCATTACCACTTGATGTGCATGTGTATTTTTGGGGAGTCTATAGAGTCAAACATCAGGCTCACTACTGTTGAGAATGCCACTTCGACTAAACTTGCCAGTGGTCTTCCATTTTAGGTTGCTATTTTTGTAATACTATGCAGGGCTGTAGCTGAAAATTCATGTCTTAGAATATTTATTGCCTAATGCAGTTTGATAAAAAAAAAACATTATAGAACAAGTAAACACTGTTGATGAATAATGTCTACTGTCATTTAAATTGTGAAAGATCAAATACTTTCTAAAATTACAGTATTGCTTTTGTTAGAGTATGTGTTGGTGTAAATTAATGGTTTGAATTCAGTATGGGAGAAAGAGTGCTTGGCTTACATCATCCTATTATAATTGTTTATTGTAATTTTTGAGTGATGACTGAATTAAGTGGGATGATTGTAGTATAGCCTGTACTTTATAAGAGCTATTCACTTCCTTTTCAGTTGTTATCATGCTGTCTTTTAACTCCTGACCATTTCTCCTTTTTTTAAGTACTCTATATTGCAGGGTAACCATAACCCACTGCAAATATTGACTTTCTCTTCATATGCTGTCATCTATGTACTCCTACTGCTGTGATAACCATAAACCATTCATTACCGCACTTTACTGTCATTCACACACACCTTTGCTTCCTGGATGTCCGTCTACCTCTTCTTCTTGTAGGTCCTTTTCCGTGTCCATCTTGGTCTTTCTGATGTGCCTTATATCATTCACCTTTGAATTAATTGCAATTTTCACTCAACTTTCATTTTGTTATCTCCCATGCTTATATCATTTCCATTTCTCATAATCTTTGTATTATTTGTTTCCTGTATCCTATCTACACCATGTATGTAGTAGTACAGGTGCTCCTCTACTTACGAACGAGTTACGTTCCTGAGGCTTGTTTGTAAGTCCAACTTTACTCTTGTCGATACCAAACATATCGTAAAAATTGAAAAGATTATGGATATTTAGTACAGCTGTACCCTTTAAAACAGCCTTAAAACCTGGCTCACTCTTCTCCTCTTAGGTAATGTTTGTTCTATCTGTAATTTTCTTCAAAATAATTCAGTCTCATCCACATTAAGCACCTGTTCTGGCAGGTAATCCCCCCTCAGTGATGATGTTTGTATCTTTGATAGTTTGTAAGTTGAAGGTTCTTAAGTAGAGGAGCACCTATATTCTATAAGCACACCATTTCTGTCACTTCTAATGCACCTCTTCCTCTTGTATATAGTCATGCTCCAGATCCATCAAATAAGGACGGCTCAACAGTTTTTCCAAACTTCCACTTCTTTGCCACATTTGATGAGGTTTTCCCTCTCCATACAGTAAATATAAGTAGATTATAGTGTTGTGTTTGCTGAATATAGAAAAGATTTGAACTTAGGCATTCTTCCTTATGCCAGGATTTTATTAAGGAGAGTTCTGATTTTGGGTGAACAGAAATAAAGTCACAAGAAAAAGGTAAAGGAACAGAAAATTCACAATTTTGGCATGGAAAAAAAATATTTTTCTTTATACATACAATATACCATTAACAAGTAAATTGATACAACCAAATGCAGTTTTGGGGGGGTTGTTAACTGACAATACACGACTTCCACAGATACACAACACAATGCATTCCTCTACAGTACTATACTGTATACAGGTATCATGGCATTATAGGTAGGGTATATTAGAAGATAACATCTCATTAAATACTTAAATCAGCATAAATTAATAAAAAAAAAAAAGTTTTTGTCATACTGCCCTGACAATAAACACTGAATCTTTTCTCACATTTCCACCACAACTAACTGTAGCAGAATTTTTAACTATGTTTATTACTCAATAATTTCCATGGCAGTAGGAGTAAATAATATTTACGGTTACAATCTCATAATGACCTAACACTACATATACTCTATACATGGTTCTTCTGTGATCTCCATGTCATGACGGTCTTACTTGAGTCAACCAGCCAGGCCCAGCCACCAATTGTTGCCAGTCACCTTGCCAGTAACATCGTAATGCTACTTTTAATATTTTGTTTGGCTAACACAAGACAATTTTATTCAGCTCGGAGGGGACTTCATACACAAAAGGTTCAAGAAAGACTATCTTGACTTCGTAGTTTAATCTAAGAAGAATGCGGATGGGCCAGATAAAAGACAAATAAAAAGTCTTCACAATTACCCTTAAATAAACAAATTTTCATATATATCAGCATCCATCTGGGTTGCTTGATGTCAAAATTTTCCACGATTTTGCAAATGTCTAATTCCGTTTGTGTGGTGAATCTGCATCGGAGCCAGCTCATGTGATCACCTACCCTAACTTCCATCCCCCCCTTCTATAATCTAGCGGTTATGTGAGGTCATAATTCCTGTCACCTTACATCTACAGCCTCTCACTTGGCAGTTCCTTTGAAAGATTGACGACTTGACACCACCTGACCAAAGGCTGGTGCTAATGTAGAGATAAATTACCTGCACCTGACAGGTCACTCATCCTGGTACACTGGTGACAAGTAGCCCGTTTAAGTGTTATACCACTCGCCAGGAATGTGTACGAGTCGGTCTTGGCATGAGATGACTGGACCCGATATGATTTAGTGTAACGTGACGCCAGGTGAGTCTTATGTGAAGAGGGGGGGGGTTTGACTGAACCCTTCCTGGAAGACCAAGATTCTTGGGATTCAAAAGGTAACTTCTTTGCTTTAATTGCAGGTGAGTACATTTTTTTATGATAAATGCACAGCACAGTATTATTACTGTCATTTTCAGTTAAATCTGTATGTTGAAATTTATAGTAGTAAATTGACTAGTGTTTAAAGAAGTCATGAATAAATAATGACTGTACATCTGTGGTACACTGTATTACTGATCCAGGGGCACAGGTCCAAAATTCCTTTCAAGTGAACCCTCACCAGAAACACTTACTCTTAAATATATCAGCAGTACTGATTAACTTTCTTTTACTATGATTTTGTTTAAGGTCATCCACTGATGATTAATTTTTTCAGGTACAGTATACTTGATAAACAGCTTATACACATAGAAAGGCTTGTGCTTGTTATGTCATTGTTAATACTTCTGCTCTGTATTAGGTAAGTAAGCACCTTTTTTCTTTTCTTTTTTTTTTTACAGGGATTAGCCCACCCAGGCACAGGTCACTGACCCACATTGTGGCCCATGGGGCGAAAACGTAATAATAATTACAATAATAATAATAATTAGTTCAAAGTAATTAAAGTTTATAATAAATACAAATTAAAAACATTGATAATAATAATAAAGAACCATAAAGATATACAAAAATGAAAAATCAATACTGTAGTGAGAAACGATATATGTACAGTATGTTGTGTTGTCAAAGAAAGAGAAACAATTGAGACCCTGCAATTGTATGTAAATGAGGCAGAAAGTCAAATTAACAACCTGGGACTTGGTCACAATTTTCATGATGCCATGTGACAGCAGGGTCTACCATTCTGGTCCGAGATATGCTAGGGTCTGTCAGTTGGTTGAAAATGATCAAAGGAAGGCCACCAGACTAGTGCCTGCCCTTCAGCACCTCAGCTACCCTGAGAGATTGGAGCGCCTGAACTTGCCTAGCTTATACTACAGACGGGCAAGGGGTGACCTAATAGAGGTGTATAAGCATTTCGAGGGGCACTACTCAGTCAAGTGTCCTTACTTGGAGCTGGTGGACGCTCGCCCCACAAGGGGTCACAGCTCAAGATTGAAGAAGCCGCAAGTCCAGAAAACTGTGAGGGCAAACTTTTTCGGAGTGAGGGTTGTAAACTCTTGGAACAATCTACCAGAAAGTGTTATGACGGCACCGAGTGTGAGCTTTTTCAAGACAAGACTTGACCAACACTGGAGTGGGTTCAGGTACATTCAGGAGCCAGTGCATGCCCAGTACTTGCCAACAGTGCATAACAGAGATGTGACCGATCGCCCAAGCGGCTAACAAGCCGATCAGTGGTGAAGAGGATAAAAGTATTAGACAACACATTATGCTTCCAATATCTTCCCAGGCAGTAGTGCCTCCCTGTTTGGTAGCTGCTTACTACCTACTGTCTTGAGAGGCTCATAGAGTAGTACAGTATTTATACTGTAAGTTCATTCCATTATACTGTATTATGTGTGTAAAAGACAGTCATCTCTTTAAAGTCACCATGACACAAAGACATGATGTGTCACACTGGCGTTTTATTCTGGGTAATGCCAGACAATTTTATTTAACTTTGAGAAACCCCAATCATTCAATAGGTTATCCTCTTATATCGTGTGCTGTACCAAATAATTAACTTAATTTTAATAATTGTGTTCCATACCTAAACATCTTCTAATATTCATACCAAACCATTTTTGAAGAACTATAGGGGCCAGTTTTTGTAGCAGTAGTGGTAGAAGTTTATAGCTATATCTCAAAAACTGGCAGGCGAAATTTTCTATAACTAAAATCATTGGTATATATAAAATGTGAAAGGATATTTTTCCTCAATGAAAATAGGCTATGACTTTTGAAAAACTGTTCACTGATATATGAATGAATGAAGACCTCAGGTAACCAGCGAATACACATGGGCTTAAACATATGAATTTTTTTTTAGTGCAACAAAGAAATAACTACTGGCTCTTATTTTTAATCTTGACCCACACTGTCATGGCTGCATGTGAGAGTATTATAACTGACCCACACTGTCGTGGCTGTATGTGAGAGTATTATAACTGACCCACACTGTCATGGCTGCATGTGAGAGTATTATAACTGACCCACACTGTCGTGGCTGTATGTGAGAGTATTATAACTGACCCACACTGTCGTGGCTGTATGCGAGAGTATTATAACTGACCCACACAGTCGTGGCTGTATGTGAGAGTATTATAACTGACCCACACTGTCGTGGCTGTATGCGAGAGTATTATAACTGGCCCACACTGTCATGGCTGTATGCGAGAGTATTATAACTGACCCACACTGTCATGGCTGTATGTGAGAGTATTATAACTGACCCACACAGTCATGGCTGTATGTGAGAGTATTATAACTGACCCACACTGTCGTGGCTGTATGTCAGAGTATTATAACTGACCCACACTGTCATGGCTGTATGTGAGAGTATTATAACTGACCCACACAGTCATGGCTGTATGTGAGAGTATTATAACTGACCCACACTGTCGTGGCTGTATGTCAGAGTATTATAACTGACCCACACTGTCATGGCTGTATGTGACAGTATTATAACTTACATGACTCGAATTAGTTTGTCAGTCATTTGAGGCTAGGTGGGAGATTTCTCAGGAGGAGAATGAAAGTTTGACACTGAACACACAAAGAAGTGGTGACATTAGAGAAGGAACTTGTAAATGGAAGGGTTTATAACTGTTGTACTACCCATGTAGATAGTATTGATACCTAGTTTACATCCTTAATGCCACCAATATCACCATCACCTCCACTACCATCATCATCATCACCACCACCACCAATACCATCATCACCACCAATACCATCATCACCACCACCAATACTATGATCACCACCACCACCAATACTATGATCACCATCACCACCAATACCATCATCATCACCACCACCAATACCATCATCATCATCACCACCACCAATACTATGATCACCACCACCACCAATACCATCATCATCACCACCACCAATACTATGATCACCACCACCACCAATACTATGATCACCACCACCACCAATACCATCATCATCACCACCACCAATACTATGATCACCACCACCACCAATACTATGATCACCACCACCACCAATACCATCATCATCATTACCACCAATACCATCATCATCATCACCACCACCAATACTATGATCACCACCACCACCAATACCATCATCATCACCACCACCAATATCATCATCATCACCACCACCAATACCATCATCATCATCACCACCAATACTATCATCACCACCATCATCACCGCCCCGACTAATATCATCACCAGTTCATTATCACCACCTTACCCAATTTAAAACCACTACCTTCATATTTCACAGTCATTACCACACCCTTCATTCATCCATCACTACAACCACTCCTCTTATCATCCATCACTACAACCACTCCTCTAATCATCCATCACTACAACCACTCCTCCTATCATCCATTACTACAACCACTCCTCTTATCATCCATCACTACAACCACTCCTCTAATCATCCATCACTACAACCACTCCTCTTATCATCCATCACTACAACCACTCCTCTTATCATCCATCACTACATCCACTCCTCTTATCATCCATCACTACAACCACTCCTCTTATCATCCATCACTACAACCACTCCTCTGATCATCCATCACTACAACCACTCCTCTTATCATCCATCACTACAACCACTCCTCTTATCATCCATCACTACAACCACTCCTCTTATCATCCATCACTACAACCACTCCTCTTATCATCCATCACTACAACCACTCCTCTTATCATCCATCACTACATCCATTCCTCTTATCATCCATCACTACAACCACTCCTCTTATCATCCATCACTACAACCACTCCTCTTATCATCCATCACTACATCCACTCCTCTGATCATCCATCACTACAACCACTCCTCTTATCATCCATCACTACAACCACTCCTCTTATCATCCATCACTACATCCACTCCTCTTATCATCCATCACTACATCCATTCCTCTTATCATCCATCCCTACCTAGAACCACTCTTTCCGTCGCCGTCAATCATCATTGATAAGCTTACTATTACCACTGCACCACCACATCTGTTCCTATTACAATCAACCATCTCCACCAGTATTAACACAATTATTCATTACACAGGGATTTGAATGCTCCTGCCCCCACAGTTCTCCCATGCCTAAGGGTAACAGCTGCCCCGGGTGTGCTGCTGACAGTTATAGTAACAGAAGAACTTGTATTCAATGGAGACATCAGGCATACAGGTAGCAGAGAAGCTTTTTCTCTAGGGCAACGGTATACTGCTAAATGAGGTAAGTACTGTACTCGATTTTATCTGGAAAAGGTTTTTACAACCGGAAAGAAGGCCACTTTGTCATAGGAAAGAGCCCTTCATTCTTAACTCTCTTCTCTCCTGCCTGGCAGACAACTCACACATCCTTTATTCCTTTTATTCTCTCTTCATTAAATACGAGTATTTAACCTGGGTCTCATGATTATGAATCCCTGTTGATTTCATTTGCTGGCTAAACACCCTAACCTAACCTAGTCCAACCCGCCCCTCCCCTCCCTTCCCTTATTTAACATTCGGGTTTTAAATCGTCAGATAAAATAGTGAGGGTGTAGTGTACTGTATTGTGGCCAGTAGTCAATTATCTTTAGATGTCTATTATCTCTTTGTATGGCCACACAACGTACGTACATGTAGATATCTCACACTCAGGAATGAGGTAGAATAGAAACTCACGATGCGTTTTTTGTATATATATTGTTGTGCAGAGTAGTGCTAAGGAGTTACTAGGTGAGGTGTAGCTTGCTCAGAGTTCCTGTAGGGCGAGGAGCTCTCTGAGGAAGCTGGGTGGTGAGGTGCTGGAGAGAGATCTTGCTGGTCCTGCAGGTCAGAGTAGAATGTTCTCCCTGTCCAGGCATGGCCGTATTTATACAATTTACGAGGATCAGGATTTGGGGTGAGCGTAGCGAGAGGGCCAATCACAGAGGAGGAGGCCACCGGCACTCTGGTCCTAGCGTTGCTACATGTACGACCGCGCTGGAGAGTAGATCTACCGGCACCGCTGGCTGTACGCTGATTGGCTGGTAGGCGCTCAGGGGCTCAGTCATCCCTTGTAGGGGATGGAGTTCACTACAATACTCCCCTTCCCCTCCGGGCGTGGCGGGAGGCTGGAGGTTGACAGGGTTGTGTCCCACAAGGGACACATAACGGGCAGGTGTATATACCACTAAACCACTACGGGTGACGACTCCGTCTAGTGACACTAAACCTGTGGGAGAATTAGGGGGAGAAAGAGGGTTTTGAATTAGAGGAGATTGTACAGGCAATGGTCGTTGTGCTCCTGTCACAGCAGGGGCAACGTCACTGGCTGGGCAGACATGGGCAGGGGACATGGCAGCAACAGGGTCTACTACAACAGCAGGGTGCAGGACAGGAGCAGTGGGTACCTGAGGGTGAAAAGGGGGTGCCCCGGAATGTTGTGGGCAGGGTCTGGCTGGGTTGACTGGGTCAGGAGCTGGGGCCACGTCAGGAGGGGGTTCCATGACAGCAACAGGGTCGATGACGGCAGCAGGGTCCACGTCAGGAGGAGGGTACATAACAGCAACAGGGACCACGACGGCGGCAGGCTCCACGACGGCAGCAGGGTCCACATCCGGAGGAGGGTCCATGACAGGAGCAGCAGGTACCTGAGGGTGGAAATAGGGTGCCCAGAAATGTCGTGGGCGGGGTATTGCTGCAGGTGGTAACTGCGGGTAGACTGGTGCAGGTGTAGTTCGCGCAGGTGGTAACTGCGGGTAGACTGGTGCAGGTGTAGTTCGCGCAGGTGGTAACGGCGGGTAGACTGGTGCAGGTGTAGTTCGTAGGGGTTGCCGCTGGGCTGGGGACCCAACGGGTAAGGTGGCCGGTTTGACTCGGTCTATGCTGACGGTGTCGTGTCTGCCATTCCGGATAATCGTCAGGAATTTCGCTGAACAGGAAACAACCTGGAAGGGTCCATCGTAGGGGCGTTGTAGTGGGTTGCGGTGAGCGTCATGCCTGACGAAAATATACTCGGCTGTGAGTAGTGCAGGAGGGATGTGTTCAGGGCGCCGAGGAGGCTGGCGTGGAGCAGTAGCTCTGAATGCAGAAACTGCTTGTCACAGTTTTTGGAGTAAGTCGTGACGAACGGCAGGAGTGGGTTGGCGGAGGTCAGGAGGGAGTGAAAACTCTCTGGGTAGGCGAAGGGGCTAGCCTAGTGTGATATCTGCTGGGCTACAGTCCATGTCCTCCTTGTGTGATGAACGGATGCCGAGGAGCACTAAGGGCAACGCATCCGTCAAGCTGTAAGGGTCGTGCTGTGCCTTGAGTGCGTTCTTGAGCTGCCGGTGAAACCGCTCTACCATGCTGTTGGATTGAGGGTGGTATGCGGTAGTGCTTTGTCTAGAAGTACCGAGGAACTGTAGGAGGTCCTGCCAGAGATGTGACTCAAACTGGGCTCCTCGGTCAGTGATGACGGTTGCAGGGGGGCCGAAACGGGAAACCCAACCAGTCATGAAGGCGCGGATGGCAGACTCTGCTGTAGCATTGGGCATGGGAATAGCTTCTGTCCACCTGGTGAAACGGTCGATGCAGGTGAAGATGTAGGTGCTACCGTAGGATGATGGAAGCAGTCCCACGATGTCGAGGTGTACTACTTGGAAACGTCCTTTGTATTTTGGAGGACTGGCACGCCAGGCACTGGGCAGCCCATTTCTTAGCATCAGACTTGATGCCCGGCCAGACAACACGTTGCGTGAGGAGGCGCTGGGTGGCCCGCACACCCGGGTGGCTGAGACCATGGATGCGGTCGAAAACAGCGCGGTGGTGGACGTGAGGCACGAACGGTCTCGGCTGCCCACAGGATACGTTGCACCACAATTTTATGTTCGTGCCAGGAACAGGGTGTTCTTGGAGTGTGAGGCCTGAGGGGGATGTCTTGTATGCTGCCAGGTCTTCATCGTTCTCTTGAGCCGTGGCGACCTGCCCATAATCAGTGGGTGGAGATGAGGGAAAAATGTTGGATATACAACGAGAGAGGGCGTCGGCGATCTCGTTGTGGCTGCCTTTAATGTGTTGGACGTCGCTGGAGAACTCCGAGATGTAAGCCAAGTGGCGCAGGACACAAGGTGTATGTGACTGGGAAGCTGAAGCAAAGGCGTGGACGAGGGGCTTGTGATCAGTGAAGATGGTGAACTGTCGGGCCTCGAGGAAGTGCTGGAAATGTTTGACGGCTAGGTATATGGCCAAGTATATGGCCAGGAGTTCTCGATCAAAGGCACTGTACTTGAGGTGTGGTGGTTGAAGCCGTTGTGAGAAGAAAGCAACAGGCGTGAGAATTCCGTTGATCTCCTGCTGTAAGACGGCACCCACTGCAGTAGAAGAAGCGTCTGTTGTGAGAGTGGTCCGGGCGTTAGGTGCGGGGTGGGCCAGGAGGGTGAGGCATGTGATGTGCTGTTTGATAGTGGTGAATGCCGTAACAGCCTCTTGAGTCCACACGAGAGGCTTGTGAGACTTCTTTGGGAGTCCCTTGAGAAGGTCGTATAGGGGGACTAGGACGGTGGCAGCTTTGTCAATGAAGTGGTGGTAGTAGTTGACTAAACCCAGGAATTCTCGGAGTTTCTTCGCCGTTTCAGGTTTGGGGAACTCCCTAATCGCAGTTATCTTCTGTGGTAGGGGTTGTATGCCACTGGGCGAGACTCTGTGACCGAGGAAATCGATGGCAGAGGCTCCAAAGACGCACTTAGCAGGATGAACTTTCATGTTGTTGTTCTGCAGGCATTGGAGAAGGAGTTGTAGGTGGTGGTGGTGCTCAGCAGGCGTCGAAGATGTGACGAGGATGTTGTCAATGTAGACGGTGACAAAATCGAGGTCGCGAAGCATATGGTCCATGAACCTCTGGAAAGTCTGTGCTGCAATCCGTAAGCCAAAACTCATGAAAGTGTACTCAAAGAGTCCAAACGGAGTGGTGATGGCTGTCTTCTGGGTATCTGCAGGTGCTACTGGGATCTGGTGGAAGGCACCCTCCAAGTCGATCTTCGAGAAGATAGTCTTGCCAAGAAGTTTGTGGTGGAAGTCCTGGACATGCGGAATAGGGTACCTGTCTGGTTTGGTGACGAGATTCAGGGCTCTGTAGTCGCCACACACCCTCCACTCGCCGGTTGTTTGCTTAGGAACCATGTGAAGAGGCGATGCCCAGGGACTCTTTGAAGGACGAATGATGCCGTCTTGCAGTAGTTTATTGAATTCTGCTTTGGCTGTGTTCAGGAGCTCAGGGCGCAGGCGGCGAGGGCGTGAAAAGACTGGTGGTCCTTTGGTTTCGATGTGGTGGAAAATTCCCGATGTAGGTGGTGGGGGTAGAGAGACTCGGGGTGAGAAAAGCTCCTTGAATTCATCGAGCAGGGAGGAGAACTCGTTGGAAGGCGCGAGACAGGTGATAGTGTCGGTGTGTTTGGCACGAGAACCCTGGATCTTGCGTGCTGTAGGTTCATGGATGAGGCATAGATGGCTTGGGTCGACGCCGAGCTTGTGGAAGGTGAGGAAGTCGAAGCCAAGAATGGGTTGAGACACGTCTGCGATCACGAATAACCAACGCATAGTCTTGGGCATACCGAGGTCTAAGGCGAGGGTGCTTACACCGTAGGAGGCGATGGGGGCACCGTTGGCAGCGAACAGGTCATAAGAGGGTTGCTTTGACGTGTCTTGTAGTGAGGGAGGGATAATGCTGACCGATGAACCTGTGCCGACGAGGAATTTCGTGCCGGAGGTGCGGTCGGTGATGTGCAGTAGTGCGACGCCTAACGGAATGGGGGCTAAGGCGTCTACCAATCCCCGTTGTTGCCGTTTCCCGGGTAGGTGCAGTGGGGCTCACAGTGTTGAGCATTGGCGCCGAAACGTCGGTGATACCAGCATAGGGTAGATCCATTGTACTGGGGGCTGGCGGCGGATTCCGGGGCAGGAAATGCGCGTCGGGGATTGTAGGGCGCGGTGCGTGAGCCAGGAACAGGCCCGGTAGCAGGCGTGGGATTGTAGGGCGCAGTGCGTGAGCCAGGAGCAGGCCCAGCAGCAGGAGAAACAGAACTGTTCAATGGTGTCCATCCTGCGGTTCAAAGTCTGCAACAGGTCCTTTATGTCTTGTGAGGTATTGCTCGGCTGAGGGTTGGTGACCCGGCCTACAAGTTCAGGGGTAAGTACTGGTGTGGTCGTTGGGTTGTTTGCAGTGGCGAGACCTGCAGCAGCACAATCGCTAAATATCCTGTCTGCCGAGGGTGCGTAGAGTTCTGGTGTCGCAGGGTAATCTACTGCAGACAGGGTGACACGCACCATTGTGGGGAGCTTCTGAGCGTGAAGTTGGCGCAGGATAGAGTCGGGGAGTCTGTCTGTGTGACGGGAGTTCAGCCTACTCATCTCCTCCCAGAGACGTCCCGGGGTTGAGTTTCCGAGGGAGATAGAGAATAGGTCTTGCAGGAGATTGGGGCTGGTCTGTTGATAACGCGTCCTCAAGGCATCCCGCAGGTTAGCGAATTTGTTGATAACTGGAGGGTTGGCAATGGTCTGTGAGACCTGCGTGGCGACTTCCGTGGGCAAGGCACAGAGCAGGGCGCCATACTTTTGCTCGTCAGTCGCTTGTGAGCCGACGAGGGCTGCTTCCACGTGAACTAGCCAGTCCTCGACGTTGTGGTTGAAGGGTGGTAGAGAGATCCGTCCATCCATTATTGTGGGAGTGCGTCAAATCTGTTAGGGAAGGATGAGGGATGGGAGCTTGTTCCGACCCCCTTCCGTGTTCACAATCTCCTGGGAGGGAGGTGAACAGTTGCAGGGGGGACTTCGGGACGAATACACTTTTTAGGGTGCAGGTCCTTAGGCCAGAACTAAAAAAACAAAAGAAAAATAGGAGAATAGGCAAAAGAGCTCAAACCACGTTTGGAATATTGCACACTAGTTGCTCTCCAGCTGTGATGTGGGTCACTCACATCGCCAGTGGGGAGAACAGACTAATGCGTTATAAACCTTACGGTCGTGAGATGTGGAGTAGCAGGTAGGGCGGTTGGCCCGGGCTGGCAGCAGGCAGCGATCCTCACAGCTCCGGTAGTAAGCAGCAGCAGCAGAAGGAGTGTGCTGTTCACAGCTCCGAGGGTCACCAATTGTAGCGTACTGTATTGGGTTTACTCCTGCGGTTGTGCTGGTGAGCGACCTCATTATATTGTGTCTGCTCTTCGTCCTGTGCCTGAGATACTCAAGTTGCGGCTTGAAAGTGAGTTTCTGGTAAAACCAGATTCCAAGACACTGGTGGGTGTTGGTCCAGACTACCGGCGTATTTTGTATGGAGAGCATCTTGTCTGGTGTGTCTGTGCAGAAGGCCATCGCTTTCGACTTGGCTGGATTTATCTTGAGTCCAAGTCTGTTGCATTCCTCTTCTATAAGTTGGAGTGCGTGTTGCGTGTTGGCTAGTCCGTTTGACCCTCTTACTATAAGCTGTAAGTCGTCTGCATAGCATAGGAGCTTGGCTGTTTGTCTCAAAGGAAGTTTGACAAGATTTTCCATCAGGACATTGAACAGCATTGGACTGAGGATGCCTCCTTGTGGGGGTTCCGTTTTCATGGACCCTGTAGCTTGAGGTTGCTCCCTGAAAGCGTACTCTTGCTTCTCTCTGTGTGAGGTAGTTCTGGATCCACCCCAGCAACCTTCCTTTGACGCCTTTTTCAACGAGCGTCGTTATATTGGCCAGTGGATTTGCTAGTTCGAAGGCCTTCTCCAGGTCGAGGAAGACCACCAGAGCTGGTTTGTAGTCCACTGTGCTGAGTATCTCGGCGATGTTGTTGCCTGTGCCGGTGTTCTCGGTGTAAGCAGAAATGTGAGGGTGTGGGCTGCCTACTTTCCACTTGAGTCGATTGAGAGCCATTTTTTCTCCCGTCTTCGCTATGCAGCTGAGAAGGGAGATGGGTCTCGGTTTGTCTGGTTCTCTGGGCTTCGGAATGGGCTGTATATCTGCCTTCTTCCATTCCGGTGGAAGTCTTTGTGCTGTCCACGAAGCATTGATGACTTGTAGCAAAGCCTCATGTCCAGCTTTTCCGACATGGGAAAGCATGGAGTAGGTTATCCTGTCGGCCCCTGGTTCTGTGTCCTTGCTTCGTTTTAGCGACTTCTGGAGTTCTTGCTGGTTGAAAGGTCTGTCGGTGTCATCTTCACTGTTGCAGGCCTCTTCGATCATCTGGAGTCTGACCTGTCCCAGACGCCGTTGTGTCTCCTCCGCCTGTCTCGGGAGGTTTTTCGTTGCTGCTCGGTCGGAGAACAGTTTTGCAAGTCTCTCAGCCTCCTCTTCTGGGTTGGGATGGGTTGGTGGTGGTGGTGTTCCCTTCTCAGATGCCCTTTGGATCTGGGCCCACATCTTGCCAAGGGAGGTGTGCTCGTTCAGTTCGGAGCACCACTTGAGCCAGCTTACGTTTTTTATTTCTTCCTTCTCTTCCCTGGTATCCTTAACTATGACTTGCAGGAGATGTCTGTTTATTTCCGTGGGATGTCTCCTGTAGTTTCTTCGGGCCATGTTCACTCTGTGGTTGAGTTCTTTCACCCTGGGACAGAAGTACCAGTAATCATTGTGGGTTTTGTTTTTGGGATAGCCTCTTCTGCCGCTTGGTGAAACACCTCGACCAATTGTTGGTGGAGGGTTGTCTCCTCCACGGGTGCTGCGCCGGCCAGCTGTGATTTTTCGCGCCACTTAGCCAGGTGTTTCTTAAAGAGTCCCCAGTCTGCCTTTTGGGTATTGTATCTCCATCTTGGCGGGGGCGGAGTGGGGAGTTTGTTCACCTTCAGCGTTGTTAGGGTGGCGAAGTGGTCGCTGGTCAGCGTGGGGTGTAGCTGCCAGGAGGCCGAAGGCTGTAGTGCACTGGAGACGAAGGTTAGATCTAGCCTTCCTCCCCTAGTGTGGGTGGGCTCTCCGGTGTTCAGGAGGCAGATCTCGGGTGTGTCTTGAAAGGTGGTGTATAGGTGTAGGCCGTCTTCATTTGTGGGGCTTACCGAGCTTAGGAAGGGATGATGTGCGTTGAAATCCCCTCCTATGAGTGTGGCGTGGTCAGCGGCTGAAGCGAATAATTGAGTCACCTCCAGTGAGCCCCTTGGGTTTTTGTAGATGTTGTGAACAGTTAATTCCCGTTCTTGGAGGGTTACTTTGATGGCCTGTGTCTCGATGTTTTCCCCACATGGAAATTGCTGCATGACCTCGAAGGAGGGTACGCTTGATTTGACCAAGATCATACATCCTCTTGTTGACGCCTGCGTGAAATGCCTTCTGTATGTCTTGTAACCACTGAATTTGAAACAGTGGTGTTCTTGTAGAAGTGTTTCTTGTAGCAGTATAATGTCAAGCTTGTCTTTGGTTGCTGCTTCTTGCAGGAGGTGTTTCTTGTTTATGATGCCCTGAGCATTCCATGTAAGGCTGTTCAGGGTGCTGATGTTTTCCACTGTTTCATCGGGGACTTCTGGTGGTCCTTGATGGAAATGTTCAGGTCCGATTCCGACTGGATCAGGTTCAAATCTTCTTGTTCTGTGGTTTTTGCCTTCTGGGCTGTGGTTCGGATCAGGGGAGTTGAAACGTCCAATTTCTTTCTGGGAGCTGTCTGTATCTTTGGTTCTCTGGTGGCCTTTTTCGGTGTAGAGTGTACCTCTGCTGTCACTCGTGTGGGGACCGGCGTGGCGTCCTCCACTGAGGTGGCTGGAGCTTTGGCGACTTGCTCGAGGACGCTCCCCATGAGTATTTGGAGCTGTGTGGGTTGGATCTTGTGGCCCAGTAGTCCGTCTAGGCCCTCCGCGAAGGTTGTCAGTACCTTGGCTAGGTCTGATACGTGTATCATCCCTTCTGGTGCCTTGGTGTGTGCTTCTTTTGTCTTTTTCGTGGTTGTCGTTGTCTGCTGCTTGGGTGGCTGAGGTGTGGCCGTAGTGAGGCCAGGAAACTGGGCTACACTTTGGGTGTTGACCGGCTGAGGAGGTTGGCTTTGTTGTTTTGGCCTTTGAGTTCCCCACACGAAGGTACTTGGTGGGGCTGGTGTGCAGGCGGTGGGGGCCGGTCTTGCTGCTGGTCGGTTTGCCTGGACCCTCTTTGTCCTCTCGGAACATCCAGGGTTCCAGGCGTGGTGTTTGCCCCCGCAGTTGGCACACTTGGGGGCAATTTTTTCTCCATTTTTCAACTTGGTGAGGCAGGAGTGTGTCGTGCTTCTGTGCGCAGACTGTGCAGATTTCCTTGTACGTGCACCTTGTCTGATGGTGCCCGTATTTCTGGCATCTGAAGCACCGCAGGGGCTCTGGGACGAAGGGCCTCACTTCGTAGATCCCCCAGGTTTTGAGGTCTAAGGTGCTGGGGGGTGGACCGTAGTGCGTTATGAGCACTTGTTTTGTGGTGGCCGTCTTGTCGGACGGGGGAGAGCATCTCTCGGCTTTTAGGATCTTCGGGTGGTTCTCCCGGGGTTCGAGGGGTAGTTCCTTTGGGTACCGGAGGACTACCGACTTTATCAGTTTCTGGGCGGGGTCCAGCTTGGTTGATGCAACGGTGGTGGTGTTTTTCAGGTAAGTGTCGAGGGTGGTGGCGGAGTCCTTGTCTTTGGAGTGAATAATCATCTCCCCCTTTAGGTTGGGCCGCAATGAGAACTTGGCCAGTGGATTTAGTTTCTCCATCTCTGTGATGACGGCATAATGTCGTTTTCGTGTCCGTTTTCGAGATCCGGAATTTTGGCAGTGTCGTTGGGGGTGAGCTGGTGGTGGTGATGGGTACCTTTTGGGCTGCTTGACGGCATTTGTTTCCCGAAAAAGCACGTCGGCGTTTTTTGTTTTCAACCTTCGTCCAGTTGTCATCCTCAGTGGCGGTAACAGTGGTGGTGGAGTTGTTGGAGGCGGTGGCAGTGTTCTTGCTTTTCAGGGCTTCGTTGAAGGCGCGTAACTGGTCCGCTTTCTCTGTGCGGAGCCTGTCGTGGTTCGGGTCGTCAGGTTGGTGGTTCAGGCGGGGGTTGCGGTTAGGAGGGCGTACACACTCCATAACCCGTGGTTAATTGGTATTTTTTTTTTTTTTTTTTTTTTTTTTGAGCCTACCTATTCCGGTTGAGTAAGTAGCAGAGGAATTTTTCAGCACTCCCCACAGGCAATGATGGCCGGGTGGTCGTAGAGTGGTTCCTGAGCTTCTCTCCCGGAGCCCCCTTGGGGAAACCTACTTCCTAGTGTATGTGACTGCTCACTTATAGACGTGAGCTAAGTGTGCCTATTGGGGAAGGATGAGGATTGCTACCCTCTTTCCAGGTGGACCCGCACGATCACGGTTTTCCTGGAAAGACTCGGCTGGGATGGGTTCTTGCTCCAGCCCCCTTTCGTGTTCACAATCTCCTGGGAGGGAGGTGAACAGTTACAGGGGGGACCCCAGGACGAATACACTTTTGAGGGTGCAGGTCCCTAGGCCAGAGCGAAAAAAGGAAAAATAGCAGTAGAAGGAAAAGAGCTCAAACCACGTCGGGAATATCGCGCCATAGCTGCTCTCCAGCTGGAGTGTGGGTTACTCACACCACCAATGGGGAGGGCAAGCTAATGCTCGATAAACCGGAAACGCTCGTGAGTTGTTGTCGACGATGTCAGTGGTGTATGGTCCGGTCCGGGAAGATGGCCAAACAATGGCAGCAGAGAGAGGGCGGTCTTCACAGTTCCGGGTCCAGCAGGAGGTCTTGTTGAGAGGTCTTCTTAGTTCAGGAGTGACGTGTGAAGAGTCTCCATACATAAAAGCTAGTGACAGGGGGGAAAGAGGTTCAGGGGAAGGATAAAGGGAGGATAGAAGTGAATTTTAGAAGGAGAGAATAGGTGCAGTGGCTAAACACCGCTTGCGTGAGGGGGTAGGCAATGTGCCCGGTAGGTGTAACAATCACAATCAGGACGAGGCAGAGGGAGGGCGGGAGCAGGACCGGGCAAGCAAAGGGCCAACGCGGGTGCTCTGGTTGTCGTCTTAGCTTAGGCAGTGTTGGCAAAGCGGAGGAAGAACCGCCCCGCCACGGCGGTGGCGCAAGCCGAGAAGCGCAGGTGGACGGACGCACAGGCAACACACGATCAAAGTAACAAAGAAGGTGAAAAAATGGAAATGTAGCGAGTCGTAGGGTTTTTTGGAGAAAGATGAGGGTAAAGTCTTTGAGCTATGTCAAAGAGGAACGGAGCGAGTTGGAGGAAGGGTTTTGAATCTTTGAGCTTGAAATGTCAAAGTATTTGTAGTAAGGAAGGATGAGCGTATCGTAGGAGAGTTTTTAGTAATAGCAGGAGACAGATTTAAGCTTTTGTCAAATTGTGAACGGAGATGAGAATGAGATATAGGTTGATTGGTTTCAGTCTTGAGTTAGGTCGATTTCGTTGAGAGTGGCTGTCACAGAGGTTGGGTATGTTTGATTTGGTTCTGGAGAGTTGTAGTATTTTGAGAGGCTTTGTCTGGCGGGGGGTTGTGTTTGGAGATTGGTTGTGAGGGGGGGGAGTTTGTATTAGGGGATTGGTTGGGGGTGGCGGTGGTATGTTGATTTGAGCTGAATTAGAATTGCTTAAGGGGGGTTGTTGTTGTGTGTGTGTGTGTGTGTGTGTGTGTGTGTGTTTCAATATAGTAAGGGGACAGGGGGAAGGGGAGGATAATTGTTAGTAAGGTCAGGCATGGTGAGTTGTTGGGAGGAGGGGGGAGGAGAGGGGGGCTTTGGAGGTTGTTAGGTTAATTTATAGTATGGTAGGATTTCTTAGGGGTGATATGATTTGTGTGGCTAATGAATAGTTGTATTGAGTCATATGCATTTTTTTTTATATATATGGGGGAGGGGTCGAAGGCGGTTGTTAGAAAGGTCGGGTATATTAAGTTTTTGTTTTGGGAGGATTGTAGGAGTTGATTAGTGGTTGGATGATTTGAGTTAATATTTTTTTTTTTTTTTTTGAGGGATTGTGAGTAAGATTGGGTGGGTTAAGTTTTTGTTTTGGGAGGATTGTAGGTTTTGTTAGTGGTTGGCAGAGTTGGGTTATTATTGCTTTCTTTCTTTCCTTTTGGCTTGTAAAGGACTTCTGTAATTTGCGTGGAGGGCTTTTGCAGGTATTATGCGTTCCTCGTACCATTCTTGAGGGAGAGGGCTTGTGTACCTTATTGGCTAAGGGAGGCGTACACGTCATCTGTGTTAGTATGGAATGGGTAAGTTAGGTATTTGTTTTGGGAGGAATGGTAGGGTGAGGTTAGTGAATGGTTGAATGGTTATTTTTTATTTTGGGTGGGATTGCTAGTAACGGCTGGGTATGTTAGGTTTTTATTTTGGGAGGATTGTTAGGGTTTTTTCTTTTTCTATTTTTTTTTGGTGGGGGGGAGTGTCAGTGCAGGTTGAGTGAGTTAGTGCTCTTCTTTTTATGCGGGAGTGGTCTTTGAATGTGAGTTTGGGGGCGTGGGGTTTAGATTGAGGGGGGTGAGGAGGGAGGTGGTTGTTCTGTATTGCTAGGGCAGAGTCAGGTTAATTAATTTTAATTTTTTATTTATTTTTTTTTTGGTTGGGTAAGTCAGGTAGGTTAGGTTAGGTTAGGTTGAGTGGGTTAGGTTGGGGGGAATGATTGGGTGTGGGTTGAGGAGAGGTGTTAGGTTTAATTTGGGGGGAGTTGTTGGGTGTGGTTATAGGGAAGTAGGGGTTTGATATGGGAGTTATTATATAAGAGAGGTGGGAAGGGTGTGTTTGGTCTGTTTAGTATGAAGGGATTTCTGTTTCTGAATCTGCGTGGGAGTATGATGTTGTTGAAATAATCCTGTCATTGAGGGTGTAGTGAGGAGTGATTCTATTTGTTTGTCTCCTAGTTGTCTCCAGTAGATGTTGAGTGGAGGGAGGGAGCTGAGTTCATGTAGATGTCTATTTGGGGTGAAGGATGACCAGTGTGTGTTATGGATGAATCTTAGTGCTTTGTTTTGTATGACTTGAAGTTTCTTGGCGCTTGATGGTGGTGCTAGCTGGAGTGTGTTAGGTGCATAAGTCAATAGTGGGCGTATGAGGGCTTTGAATAGGTGTGTTTTGGTTTTGATTGATGCGGTTCTGAATCTGTATATATTCCCGAGTGTTTTGTCTGCGATCGAAGCCTTCGTTTTGGTGTGTAGTGTCATGATGAGGGTGTCGTTGAATGTGACTCCTAGGATTGTGTTTGTTCGTTTGACAGTTATGGGTGAAGGGTTGTCGATGTAGGGGTTTAGGTAAATGTGACGCGGTTGGCGTCTTTTGGTACCGAAGTAGGTGATTTGTGCCTTGTTCGGGTTGGTTTGTATTCGCCATCGGAATTCCCATTGTGTAACTTGTTCTAGCTCCCTGTGTGCTTTGTCTGTTAGGTGATCAAGACTAGTGTAGTGTCTGACTTGTTGGGTTACATCGTCGGCGTACTGTATTATCAGAGAGTCGATGTGTAAGGGGTCGGGTAAGTCATTTGTGTAAAGAATGTATAGTGTTGGGGACAGGACTGATCCTTGTGGGACTCCTGCTTGCAGTGTGAAGTGGTCAGAGTAGGCAGGTGTGAATTTTATCCTCATTTTTCTGTCTGTTAGGAAGTTGCATAGTAATTGTTGTGATTTTGTAGGGAGGTTAAAATTGGTGCATATTTTATACTTTAGTCCGTCGTGCCAAACTGTGTCGAAGGCTTTTTGTACGTCTTTTGTAATGAGTGCTGTCTTGTATGCACCTTTGTTCATGTGGAGGTAGTTTGTCATTATATTGAGTGCGTCTTGAGTTGAGTGGTGTGCTCTGAATCCGAACTGCTTGTAGGACAGTAGTTGTTCATCTTCAAGGTGGTATCTGAGGCGGGTGGTGTATAGTCTTTCAAAAGTTTTGCCTAAGACTTCTAGTATGCTGATCGGTCTGTAGTTTTGTGGATCTGTTGGGTTTTTGTTTGGTTTAGGTATCATGATGGCTGTGGCTGTCTTAAAGAGTTTTGGTAAGTCCAGGCATGGCCGTATTTATACAGTTTACGAGGATCAGGATTTGGGGTGAGCGTAGCGAGAGGGCCAATCACAGAGGAGGAGGCCACCGGCACTCTGGTCCTAGCGTTGCTACGTATGCGTCCGCGCTGGAGAGTAGGTCTACCAGCACCGCTGGCTGTACGCTTGTAGTGGATTTCTCCCCTACAAACGCTGTTTGTCGCTGCGTAGCCGACCCCACGAATTCCACAGTGTGTGCCTCGTGGTCTAGGTCAACCAGCGCCGCCATACATCACGGAGCGGGGGTCAACTACTAAGCCACGCCTATCCCCCGCTATTTAAGACCTGACCTCGTGGTGACCTGTCTCTTTCTACCTACACCAACCAGCCAGCAACACCTCCTCCTCCTCCGCCTGCCTGGCAGTCCTCGCTCCCGCTGGCGAGCATGGCGACCCACAAGCTGGTCCTGAGCATCCTCACCAACCAGCTCTCTCTACATCACGCTTGTAACCATGCTGCCTTCCCAGCACCAAGCTGCATTGTACATCCAATACAACATGTATACATGAGAGCACATTGTGAGTTTCCCTTCTCCACCCCATCCCGAGTGTGAACCAAACATCATGAACCCCACACGCTGATTGGCTGGTAGGCGCGCGGGGGCTCAGTCGTCCCTTGTAGGGGATGGAGTCCACTACAAGGGTTCCTAATCATCATGAAATTTCAAGTTTTGTTATTTTTATATTATTAATTTTGAGCTACATTCTTGTCTTTGCGCCTTTTAGGTAGGGATTTCATATAATAACAATTATTACCATTAATAGCCAAATCTCAACAACAACCAGTCGTACATGCATCCATTAACACAGCCACTATCACACCCACAACTACCCACCGTCACTAATATGTTTGCCACCACTATTATAAGTCAACCAGCTTATCACTCAACTACTACAGGATAATATCATCAACTACAACTACTGTGATTACTATTACCACAACCACACATACCAACATGATCTCCGTAATCACAACCAATGACTGTACAGTACTGTAACACATGAGACAACAATATGAAGTTTGTTTTGTTTTTGTTTTTTTAGTGAGTGTTCTCACTGGGTTGTGCTGTTGTAGGTTACTGTAGTTCTCATTGTGATCAAGTTTAAATACATTTCGCGGAAGTCACATTTTAACCCGACATTAGTTGGCAGAAGGAGGGTATAGAGTTGCCAGGGGAAGGCAATCAAGATATAATGCCTTATGTAATCATGATGACGTGCCAGGCCCTAGGGGGAACCTGACAGATGAGTAAGCTCAGATGGCAGGTGCGTATGGTTGTTACAGTGCAGTTACACATACTGTATCATACAGTATGTGTAACTGCACAGTCTGTATGTAGTTGATTATATATAGAGTATATACTGTATATATCAGGGAAGCCTGGTTGGATGCAGTATCGCATTGTGTATTGAAGGCTTAGTATAGGTATTACAGTGTGCTGTATCCACGCTGTCTCTAACGGGCAGTCATGCCTACGGTACCCACTTTCACTTTCAAGTGCTTCATAGGATGTGGTAAGGGAAGCGAAAACTAATAAGTGAAAATTAGTGAAAGTCGGTTTGTTCATATTACCCTGATTTTTGTTTTCGACATTGATAAATATTTGGACCTTGACTGCTGCTAGTTTGGCAGACAATTTTCGTCTTACTTTGCTCAATATTTTATGCTTAATGCAATGGAGATAGTTTTTTTTTGTGGAAAAGATAAAAAAAATCAATTTCCAAGTTGAGAATCACAAAAAAACGCACGTTTTTTACGTTACTGTGGCCTTTTTTCCCTTGAAAAGCAATAAATATTGAAGAACTTGAAACCGAAATTGTCGCTAATTCTTACCTGCAAGCATAACTAGGGGCACCGCCCCCCCCCCCCCCACCCATTTCTAACTTAACCAATCATAACCTAAACTAACCTTGACTAGACTAACCTAACCTAACCTTATCAATCATAACCTAACCTAAACAAGGTAAATATTTGAACATTGACTGTTGCTAGTTTGGTGAACAATTGAGTGTCTACTGCGGAGAATGATCAACAGTTCAGAGTGGATGGGACAATACCATCTTAGTCGATAACTTTCCCCGCTGACAAAAATTACTTCCATGACAAAAATCACTTTCAGGTATTAATCATTTCTACGACACATTATAGTATAGTATTTCCTAAATTGATCAGATCATCCTCACTCTAAAAATATTAGTGGGGAATATGAATGTAACAACAGTCAAGGTCCAAATCAAAGACTACTGTATATAGTCTTTGGTACAAATATTCGCCCAGACATTTTCCTAGATAACATTGGCGTCCTTCAAACTGAAATTGCAAATTCACATGGTTGTTAAATACCCAATTGACGCGCGGCGTACATTTCATACAGTAATTTTGGTGTAATGGAAAGTAGCTTATATAATTAGTAATGGGAAGTATTGACAATGTACAGTATGGAAATTACCAGTATAACCCTCCTAACATGACGTGTACAGTGGTTCACTCAGGCCTTGCCAGATAGTCAACTGATATACTGTACAGTATCTGTCTTATTATAAGAGCAGAGTCCAATCACTGTACTTTATCTTCGGTAAGATTAATCTCTTCAGTGTGTATCAGCAGTATTCCCTAAGTTACTCCCATAGTTTTTCTCTATTGCACTGACTTAAGTATAATATATATATATATATATATATATATATATATATATATATATATATATATATATATATATATATATATATATATATTAATGATGATTGTTATTTCTAGATACTGTATAGTAAATTTAACTCTATAGACTGACAGCAGACAAAACACATGTAGGTACTTCTCACTGGCTCATAAGTCAAAAGTGATTGGATCATAACAAAACACAGCCTTTACTAAAACTACGTACAATTGGGCTTTCAATGTATTACTCAAATGATCTTGGAAGATCTCAACAAACATTAGGTATATGTATCTTAATGCTACACATACGAGCTCAGTCGTAATTCGTAAAATCCATACTACAGTACAAGTAATTTCTGTGAAGGGGGTCATACAAGAGAGAATTTACATTTTACAGAGTAATTGAGAAAGACGTTTGCGATGTTTTATTGATGTAACATAATATAAATCAAAATAAAGTGCAGATAATGTTGTAAAGTACTAATGTCCTCAGTAAAGGTGATAAAACAAATATTGATTTTTCTGAAGTATTTCGATAACTCATTATATTTGGCTTCTTGTGATTTCCTAATTCAATACAATACACACTGACATTACTTTCATCTCCCAATTTAATAAGTTACATTTAGAAAATGTCACAACCGGATCACAGCGGCCCGTCCACCTGAACCCTTGGGCTCACGTACGTAAATAATACAGTAAAATATATAATTAAAAGGACACAATAACAGCTCATCGGCCCTCTTCTTGGGTAAATCTTTTGTACTCCAGCTTATAAATCACAATTGACACTAATCTTTGTCATCCGTATATTCCTAATGTCTGCCGGCATTTTAATAAGTATATGGTCCAGCAATGTTCTGCTGCCCTGCATGAATATGGTGTATTTCTTTGTGTATGAACCTCTGTCCTGCGTGGCAGTGAGAAGTGATACCACCCTCAGTGTCAAGACCTGACTGAATTACTCAGAATAGGCAAACTGTACTACAAGCTTTGTCACAATATTGTTCATGAGGACTTGCAGCAGATTTTTGCAACAAATTTGATCAGTAACAAAAATAGCTCAGAATATGAAATTATAAACTGAAAGACTATCGGTTGGAATGAATATTCGACATAAATAACACGAGCCTTTTAAAATGACACTTTTTTAATACTTTTTACTTTTATCCTCTTCACCAGCCGCTTGGGTGAACTGTCACGTCTTTGTTATGCAATGTTTTTGTGTAATGTTTTCTCATGATTTTTTTTTATTTGTGCATCTATACAACTTAATAATAAACATTTATTTTGGTGGGGTTGTGACAATTATAGTCCTTAATAGTTGTGAGATAATTATACTGTACTGTTGTTGATCAGCAGATAAATCGTCATGGTGTCTTTATTTATACTGTAATTTCTGATAGCTCATTAAAGTGTCTAACTCCAATGAAGACAACCAGTAACTAGGATTTCTCTTTATATTTGCTTGATCTTGTCAATATGAAGTAGCGTTATAGGGGAGTCTCGTGGCCTCTTTCATTGCTCGTGGCAAGTCTGTTAGAAGGTGCCATTAACGACTAGACATTTTTGTTTCTTTTTATATTGAAATTATAGTTAATATCTGAATTTAAATGACAGCTATAGTTTTTTTATTTGTAATTATTTTTATCGTAAAGTATATGTTGTGAAGCTTTTAATGACATATTAATTTATAGTTTTATCGGTGTGGCAACATGAGGATTGAGAGGCGGAGCGCCGGTCGGTGACGCGATGCGGGTCAGACGGGACGGGAAGCAGCAGCAGACGCCACTCGCCTGCAGACTTTTGCAGTAGCCGGCATCAACAGCTCAGTTTTCACACGTATTCCTGACCCTTTCCTGCATCATGTCTCTAGAGGAGGTATTGTCTTAACATTTCCCATTATTGTATTGTTGTTTGTGGTGTGTAGACATCTTAGAAAACAATATACCCGGTACCAATTAATGAATCATGACGTTATTGAATGTGCTGTTTGACAAAGGACTGCATAAGGTGGACAAATAGCTTGGTCATTCAAGTTGAGAGAGAAAGTAGTGGTATAGGATTATGTAATTTAGGTCGGCAACTTTTGAATCCCTTGACATTTCACAAAAAAAAAATGTATCCAGTTATTGACATCAGAACTGACTAACCTAAATAGCCCATGTGTTGTAACTTGCATTTATTTCGTACCATATTACAATAACTTAAGCATAATTGACAGTGTGCATCATCGTTTGTATGTATGTGAAGTATTATAACGAAAGCCTTGTATCACGGTTGTCTCGTGTACAAGGGAGTGTTAATCAATGCTTGGCATTCCTGGTACAGTCGGGTTAGCTATACTTAAATCAGGGGGAGGGCGGGTTTAGTGTCGGTGTTGGAGGTTGATTTTGTCTTATAAACAAATCATAATATAGAAAAGCAATTGTGACAATCTATAGAGGCATGCTTGGCCATTACAGTACATGTACTATATATTCTTAATTCTGTCCATTTAAACCCAGTTCCTTCTGGTCAAACTTGTCCCTAACACGGTCATTACTCCACTCAAGTAACATTACAACCTCACAGAATATAACCCTTCACAACTTTGTACACCAGCCATGTTCCTTGACTCATAATACAACCAACAAACTCAAGAGGATCATCATGTTAATAATTCAGAATGGGCACCTTTAAATCTTAAATTGCAGATATGATACTGGATGTTCCTTGCTGTCCATTTTTACACCTGTGAGGGTGAAGTACCTGTAGGAAACCATTAGCTGCCAGCAAAGGATTAGATCGGTAGTTTGGGGGATTTTGTTTATGCAGGTAGAACATATCACCTGAACATACAGTGCAAAACTGAAAAGAATTTTGAATTTACTAAGGAAACATCAATGGCATCCATGCCTACAGTGCTTCAGTTATTTGACAAAAAATATGATTTTAGCTGGAATAAACCTCCATATACAGTACTCTGTGGCTTGTATTTAACAGTACAGTACTAATTGGTCTGTTTCTTGTCAAATCTGGGACATCAGTGAAGATTGTCAGTTCTCCAAACTGCTGTAGGTGTAGAGGCCACAGTTAACTTGCAGTCTCAAGTAATTTCATCAGTCACTTGTTCAAAATATTGAAACCAAAGCTGTAGATTACATGTATTGTGCCTTCAAATGATAAGTGTCAGCTCATTCTTGTCAGTACAGTGCAGAGAATGCTGAAATTTGTTTGCAGAGAAACTCCAAAGAGACATGGCATGGAAAGTTTATTGCTAATACAGCAGTTCCAAAGTAAGGAAATTAAACTGCAATTGCCTTTGTCTGTTTAAATTACTCTGCCCAATATATAAAATACAAAAACCAGTCTCAGGCTGGAGATGTTGGAAAACAGCCAGTGGCTACAGCACGGTACTGCTGTTGTTGATGTAATTTGTCCACACCCAGTTGTCAGTTGATGCTGTCTATTTATATTTTGATCCCAGGGAGAAAGTTGCATAATTTTATTACTGTGTTCCCAGTGGCGGCTCGTGACTAATTCGTGGGGGTGCTGCTTCCAAATTTTTTGAAGAATTGTTTTAATATTGTGTAAGACACACAAACAGAAATACAGTAGGTATATATATGTATATATATATATATATATATATATATATATATATATATATATATATATATATATATATATATATATATATACAGTATATAATGATAAAAATAATAAAATACTAAAAGTATGGTAAAAAACAAAAACATTTAACACTTACAGATAAAATACTCCAGTCTAGCTTGATTCAGATTTATTTAAAAATAAAATCCGTTCTTCTTGTTTTCTTTTGAGCGAAAAGGTCAACAACTTTCTCATTGATGTTTGGATGACTGTTAAATAAAATTTTCTCTGTCGAAATCATTGCATGTGCATTTAGCCTTTCCTGATTCATAGTGCTCTTCAGAAAAGTTTTTATTCTTTTTGATGTTGAAAAGCAGCATTCAGGCTCTGATGTAGTCATAGGAATTGTCAAAAGGATTTTTATCAGTTTCGTAATCTCGCTAAGAACACCATTTAACATCTAAATTACTTTCCAAGTTAAATTTCAGCAGGTTAATTAACCTGCAATATTCATGCATATCGGACCTACTGTAGAATACTCTTAAGTTCAGTTTCAAATTTTTCTTTGTCAATCATGGGATATGCTTCAGTGGTCAATCCTATCTCTTATGTAGGCAGTTTATTCTTAAAACTAGTGAAGCATTTCTTGTTGAATAATTTAGCAGTTACTAATTGTTTAGTGAAAGAATATCTCTCCACTATATCAACACATGCAGTCACATACTTCCTTTGCTTCAGCCATGAGCATCTTTAATGGATTCTCACAGGACTTCGAGTTTCTTGTTTCTAAATTAGCAGCTTTGAAATTTGTTGTATATTCATGTACTTTAAACACATCAATTTCTCAAGACTGCATTTGGTTGTAAATTACTTCAACATGAGGCATGATCTCATGAAAAAGCTCCAACCAGAACATGCATTTTTCATTATTCAGGTTGTGCAAAATTCCTGTTGCTTCTGAAATGGTTCGATCTGCATTTACCGTCGACTGGATTTCAGCAAGGCAGCTTTTTAAAGGTTGCAAATTTTCATGAACTTTGTTCACAGTCCGTATGTTAAAGTTCCACCTTGTAGAGGATGGGCGCGGAATGCTGACGTTGTGGTGATCTTGAGAAAAATATTGGTATAGCCAAAACGTTAGAGAAAAATATTCTTGAGTCCCGCGTAATACTTGCTGTATTTCTCATCAGATTCAGTTGGTACGTATAACAGTGAATGAAATGTGCATTATTATAAACTGCTGCTTTTATTTTTGCCTTTCATGACATTTGCACCATAAAATGTCTGATCTATCAGGTTTTGTCTATTTCCTTGAAGGATTATATCTAACTGCTCTAGAACACATTTTGATATGCCATCTGCAGTTTGATTTTCTGGAATAAAGAATCCCCCAAAACGCTCAAATATTTCTTCATTCAGCACGTACCGTAGAACAATTACCATTTGAGTATGTTCTGTAACTTCTGTTGTCATCAGCCATGACAGCTACAAATGAAGCTTCTTTAATCTCTTTCTTTATCTCATCATGGTATATCTGCAGCAGGCAGTCAAGTATCTCATTCTGAATAGTCTTAGAAACACCTGTGAAGACTGTACCGTACTTGTATATAAATGGTTCTTTAAATCTGGGTCTAATTTAGATGCAAAATTTATTAATCCCCTAAATACACCTGGATTTACCAAATCATCTTTTTCATCATGTCCACGTAAAGGAATTTCAAAGTTTCCACAAAATGTAATGCAGTCTATTATCTTGGATAAAATTTCACGGTTCTTGGTAACCTTCCTGTTATGCTCATTGATCGAAAGTCTATAGGCTTCACTAAGTTTTTCTTTAATATTTACGCTTCCTAAAAATGATAGTGAAACCACGCTTTCAATATGCTTCTTTGACTTTTCATGTTTTTCAGTTTTTTCTTTCATTTTGTTTATATTTCTAAAGGCGTCTTTTGTCCAAGTTACATCACTTCCAATTCCAAACAACAAACACAGAAAACAAAATAATGTATTTTTTACTTCACAACCACAGAGCCAATTTTTCCTTTGGTACCATTCTGAATGAAAGCTACGAATATACCTCTTACTGTTGCTTGTTCCTGGCTGAGATATTTGAATATCAGGTGTGGGACGGCCTCTTGTCTTAATAGCAACTTTCTCATGAAGAGACAACTGTGAAAATTTAAGTTGTTGAAGTTCACTCACTGTCACAGAACTTGTTTCTTGGGAAAACAAGGAGGCCATGTTTAATTAATTCAAATTCTTCTACACAATAAAGTTTCTGGAAAAAACAATGAATACAAAATGTAGTCTCTGAGTATGAATCATGCATGCATCATCCGGTGTGGTGCTTACGTGCCGTCTGCTATATCAAGAGTATTTGAATGTGATAAATTGTAGATGATGTGATATCATACAGTATGATATCACATCATCTACAATTTATCACATTCAAATACTCTTGATATAGTAGACGGCGCGTAAGCACCACACTGGATGATGAGTAAACACTACCTCCCACACTGATAACCAGATCGGCACTGTGTGATCCACAGTGCTCGCCCCTGCTTGCCTCCAGGACACGCGCGCATGTGTGAGACAAAGCAAACGCCCGCTATTGGAACTGTCGAATAAGACAGTTCCACATACAGGGATTTTTTTGTTTTCTCGGAATTAGAGGATGGCCAATGACATTAAGTTTAAGGATTATTGATAATATTTTTAAATATGTTGTACAAGTATAAATAAATACGCATATATGATATATTATATTATATAATACATATATATCGGGTGAAATAGGGGGAGCTGCAGTTCCACAGTGCCTACCGACGAGCTGCCACTGTGTGTTACTGTATTCACGTTGTACCTTTTTTATGGCCTTATTCTTATCATCTTCCTTGTTGTCCTCTCCTTTTTAGCTGTCATTTCTCATTATTGTCCTCTTCATTTTTTGTCTTATAAATTCTCTTGTCCCCATTTTTCATGAGTTTTATTTTTATTATGGGTATTATTATTATTATGGCTGTGTTCCAAATACTGTACCAGGTTCCAGATATTCTCAGACCTTGATTATAAGGAAGAGGTTTGAATATTCACAATATTTATTACCATAATACTACAGTACTTTATATTGAGAATTAACTTTGGTAAAGGTGTAGATAATGGCTACCACCAGAAGTTGCTTGTTGGTAATTTTTTTTTTTTTTTGGCTGTACTTATTGTTTTGATAATTTTAAGTATACTAAAAGAAACAACAACTTTCTATTATGATTTTAAGTAATTTTTTTTATTATTATTTACTCTATCCCGCTTCACAATTCTCCTCCCGACGCCATTTTTGTTGTTTACCTCGCTGAATCCCTCTTCAAGAGACGTTTCCTATAAATGATGGTGAATGCTTCAATGAATTCCTCCTCGCCATTGCGGATTTATATCAACCTCAATATTCAGGTAAGTTGTTTAACACATAAATTAACACGATAATGCATAGAACCTGACCTAACATAGCCAACCTGTGGGTAGGTTATGTCAGGTTCTATTAGGTTCTATGCATTTTCATTTCCATTTTTTGTTTAATACGATACTAGCGTAGAAAATTTTTCATCTAATTCGAACAATTCCTGCTGGTGGTAGCCGTTATCTACACCTTTACCTTAGCTTTCTAAAGTTGCCCTAAAGACATTATTGATTGGGGCAAAAGGTTAGGATAGTCATCACATCATCATTTTATGGTCATACTGTATTCCACTTTTACTTGGGGTTTCCTTGAATAATACAGTACGGTCTTAATTTAACTGCTGCTTTATAATGCCCCCCCCCCCCCTTTTTTTCTCTCCTTCCCCCATCATTTAAATCCTTTTATAATGAGAATATTTGTCTTACAGAAATTTAACGAAGCTGCTGAGAAGGTGAAGAAACTTAAAACCCAACCAAATGATGAGGAGTTGAAGGAATTGTATGGCCTCTACAAACAGGCAACAGTTGGAGACATCAACACTGGTATGTTATATTAGTTGTCAGTTTTGTTCCCTCATAAGATGGGGACTCTCTTCTCTTACAAGTTTGTTTATTGAGTGAAGAAAAATTGGACATTACTGGAAGGATAGGGTTTTGAAATTTAATGTTTTGATCAGGAAAAACTGCGATAAATATCTGGAAAAGGCCCAGATTGATGAAATCATGATAATGGTAAATTTATAGTAGAGGAATAATTAGAATCTCTGATTTTATCTTTGTGACCAGTAGTTTAGACAATTAAAACGCTTTTCTTCTATAACGTTTCCCTTGGAAATGACCTAACTTAACCAGGGGGGGGGGGGGGGCCTGGCCCTATGGCATATATAGGTTGTCTGCAAGGGAAACATCATAAAAGAAATGTCTTAGAATTGTCTAAACTATTGATTGCAAAGATAAAATCCCCAAGATTCTAATTATGTATACCTATACCTCTTGGGTTGCTTTTCATACAGTATAATTGCTTGCACATTCCTTCACTCTTCTCACAGCAGCCTGACAATGCCATTCAATCTTCATTTCTACAGTTTGACCCCATTTCCCTAATTACAGCTTAATCACCATTGGTTTCTAACCACCAACCAATCACAATCTTACAGCCTGACCACACCACCAGTCACCATGTCACAGTTCATATTTCTTTTTCACGTTGTTGTAAAGGTTTTAAAATCAGACTCAACAATGACTCCAAATTATTACAGAGAGGCCTGGTATGCTGGACTTCAAAGGAAAGGCTAAGTGGGATGCATGGAACTCGAAGAAGGGCACAACCAAGGAGGCTGCTATGGAGGCGTATGTAGCCAAGGCTGATGAACTCATTACCAAATATGGCTTAGAGTAAATTTTGCCTTCAACGCAACTGTGATCAAATTTTATAGCTATCTTTATTCTCTTTATAATATTGCTAAACAAATTGTGACAAATAATTGGTTCTTTTTTGTGGTACCGAATAAAATGTATTAAAACTATTTTGCGATTGATTTATGTGGCCACCTGATAATTACTGTAGGTCTTTTTTCTGTAAATATCTGATTACATATCTTTTTTCATGGTGGTAAGCATAGGCAATAGAGGTTAGTTTTGCTTTGTGGCCTGGCATGAAACCTTTGTGTGCTGCATAGACCATACTGACCCACCATCCCTGCCTGAATGAGTTATAAAACATGCACCTTGTGTTCAGAGATTCCAGATCATTACACATTGGGCTGTGAGATCCAGTAAGTACTCAAATTATATTTAAAATGGTGTTAAACATAGAATTATCCCTAGAGTAATTGTGAATCTCATCACTATTGTAGTTAGCCATAATCCTTATAGAGTATAGTCTGCATTTACGCAGTCAATTGAACCTGTGGAGGTCCGCGTAAAACGAGAAACGCGTAAACGAAATACAGGTAGTCGTCGACTTACGACCTATGCGTCTTACGTCTGTTCGACTTTACGACCGGCGGTACGACAGTTTTGGCCCCAGCCGCCGGGAGCTGGAGCCGCGCGCATCCCCGCGCTCAATTACAAACACGCTCGCTGGTACAGCACACTTCCCTCCGTGTCTGTTTGCCTTGTGCCTTTCTTTTGTCTTGGAAATTTTTCTTGAACCACCACCCCCCCAAGATGTCTACCAAGAGGAAACTGTCTTCATCTACTCCTCAACCTGCCACTAAGGGATTATCAGAAGGTTTATCTCTACTGAATAAACTTCTTGCCCATTTTGAAGGAATGGACCCAAACATCGAACGATTTGCAATGATTGAGCGGATGGCACGCAATTCGTTTCGTCCGTATCAAGAAATTTACGAGGAGAAGAAGAAACGAACAATTCAGACAAAGCTCACCATGTTCATGAAAAAAACAACTCCTCCGGCTACCCCAAAGGCTGCCCCAGCTGACGACATCGACGATCCACAGCCAAGCACCAGCGGCCAATAAGATGTTTTTTGTATGTTTGTAAGTGTTTGTATGTTTTGCAACTAAAATGTTTTATATGTTTTGCACCTGTATTTTTTTTTTTTGTATGTTGTGTAAATAATAAACCAATTGTACTGTAGTATGCAGTGATTTACTTAAACCTGACGACCGTAACAATAATGAACAAAGAAAATGTTGATAAAATATGACTTAAAGATGATTATATTATCATTACACATTATAATATACGTAAGGTAATTATAACATATGCCGACTTACGACCAGATCAACTTACGACCAGGCGGCCGTAACCAATCTAGGTCGTAAGTCGACGACTACCTGTAATGTAACATATGGGATTAATTGAAAGGGAGACTGGGCCGATTCCCAAGCTCCACTTTTTCCCACACAGTAGTAAAAATAACATCATAATTTTATGATGGTATTGACACTCGCATAATATCTATATAAAAAAGTACAAATATAAAGGTGTTTTAACACTTACGTTAGTAGAAGAGATGGGTCGGCACACGTGGATGGCAGCTGGTTCCGAGGCAGAGGGCAGATTAGTGGCCCTCCGGTGAATCACTTATCACTATAAACAGGTTTGCAGGGCCTACCTGACAAACCCCTCAAAGTCCATATCCTCACTATCACTGACTTGGGCTGGCTGTGGTTGTGGTGGATTGCGAGCGAAGAAGTCCGTAATACTACATTGAAGACTAGCATTGATGTTGTTGTGATACATCTGGACACAGAGCTCCATAATTTTCGACAGAAGGTTATTAGACACTTCATACCGATGCTTGACTGTCTTTGTCAAGGATGAACTTGATTTTCTCCCCTGACTCGATGACTTCCTTCACATAACCATGGCTTGGTCCAGGTAGTTCAAGGTTTTTCGGGGGTGGTGGGGGTCCAGCGGAAGCCATTGAGGGGAATAGCTGGCACCAGAGAGAATAGTATACGCGGAGAACTGAGAACAATGAGACTGGCCCGGCTAGGTCAGCGACTTCTTCCCTCTGGTGGCAGGGCACGTCATGTTACATTAGACCAATCACAGCTAGCGGCGGAGGGAGGTAAGCATGCGACATGACGTCAGCGACAACGTAAGAGGACCTAATGCGCACCCTCCAGGCATCACTTCCCACGTAAATGATGGAATGAACCGCGTAACTTAAAATTTTCATTCTGGCAAGGTGCCGCGTAAACAAAGTCCGCGTAAATGCAGACTATATTTTATACTGTAGTTAGCATGCTGGCTGCATTATTCTTCCATCATATGAAATAATCAAATTAGATGTACTGTACTGTACAATGCAGGATGATTGCCATGCCAGTCCCGTTAAAGTGAATAAAATGGCAAGTCAAGTATGTGGATGACTTTGGGTTTTTAAAAATGTAAAAAGAAATGCATGTGAGAACCAGATGCTATCAGTAAGTTTTTGTATTTAGTGTTCCAGGGCTATGTAAAATCATCCATATATAATAATGGTTGCCCCTCGTGTAACGAGGATGGCCGGCCCAAGGGCCACCTCGGCGTGAATTTGTTTAAGGTGTAGAAGCTGTTGCCAACACAACAACCACACCCTACGTTAACGAGCTGCATGACCCAGTGTCAAGGAATAGTCCAAGAAGACCGGACAACTTGCCAACTGCACTGGCTAACCATTACCCTGGAATATGATCCACAAATCGATCAATATCCAGGTTCCCAATTACTGCTGGGCAGACAGTCAAATGGCATAAAGAAACTTTGCCCATAGTTTCACCCTGCCCAAGGATCGAACTTGCGTCCGCTCACTTGTGAGGCGAGAATGCCGACCACTAGTCCATATACCGTATACAGTGGTCCCTTAGTTAACGCACACAATTCGTTCCAGAAGGTCGTTCGTTAACCAAATCCATTGTTTCAATGGGATATTGGGTAATTGGTTCCAGCTCACTGAAAAATACATACAAAGTAAAAAAAAAAATGCAGTAAAGTACACTTACTTTGAAGTGTGTATGTAGAAGGCTCCTGGTTGATGATGATGATGGGAATTAGAAGTGTGGGTGGAGGAGAAGGAAGTGGGGTCTGGAGGAGAAGGAAGTGGGGATGGAAGAGAAATCACCCCATGCTTGATGCCGTTATTTTACCAATAAAATTTTAAGTTCACTAGGTGTAATTCAAGAGTATTTTCTTTAAATCAACACTGCATTGCACTATATATTGTCAATATGTTAAATAAATTTCAGAATGACCAATAATTGTGCTGTAAAAATGTAAAAATACTATGTTCAAGAGACCCACTAGCAAGATGTTTCCTCCACTGAACAGAGACACAAACTGATGCCTAGGTGGGCTGATGGGCACCAAAAACTAGTTCCCTGTACTGCAATTATGTTCAATAAGTGATAAAACTTTGAAAAATATTGAATACCACAACCTTCTTGATAGTTACTCCAATGGAAACAAATATAAGCCCTAGAACCGATTACTGTATTGGCAGACTAATCTTCCAGCTGGTAAGCAAGCCAAAACATGTTGACATGTTTTCGTAAGAATTTCGTTAACCGAATTTTTGTTCGTTAACCGAATTGAAGATTCTTAAGGAAGGTAATTCGTTAACCGAGGCATTCATTAACCAAGGGACCACTGTACAGTAATGTACATAGTTCCTGTATATTCAAATTTAAGGATGAGGGAAAGGTGAGATTGGACAACTACAGCACATGCGTATGTAAATTTATGTTCACATAGGCTGATATACAGTAGTCCCTTGCCAACTGCAGGGGTTAGGTTTCTGAAAAAAATGTTAGCAAGACTAAAGGGTTACGAAAAATAGAGGGTTAGGTTCCATGGCCATGTAACACCTGTTCCTTCACTAAACAATATCTGCGTCATAAATTTGAGTCAGTTATATTAAATAACTTATAAATTAAATAGTAATAAAAATTTTACTGTACATGTGTACATCTCTGGAGATGGCATGTTGCTATAAGATAAGAAAAATGAAGAGCATGGGTATGTATATGTGTGAAGTGAATGTGTGTGTATATATGTGAAGTGAATGTGTGTACTGTATTTGTGTGAAGTGAATGTGTGTATATGTTTGAAGTGAATGTGTATAAGTGTGAAGTGAATGTATGTATATGTGTGAAGTGAATGTGTGTGTATATGTGTGAAGTGTATGTGTTGAGTGAATGTGTGTGTGTGTGTGAGGACCTGGCAGGTCACCAAGTTACGCTGTCCCTATAGCTACATCCCCCCCCCTGGCTCTCCCAAAACCATGCCAAGCTGTGTTATTATTTTTCAACTCATATTTTCGAGTAGATGTATGTAAATTTTATTTTTGTTCTTTATTTTTACACTTAAATGCACACACAATCGTTCATACAGAATGTTTAAAAAAATAGGGTAAAAAAGTAAAAAACATGGAGTATAAACATTTATTATGTCCACCTCTCCTTATCAGGCCAACTGTGAGCTATGTTAGTGTTCTTTGCAATTCATGTTTTTGGGTAGATATACATAGCAATTTTTTTTATACTGTTAGTATATGCACACACAATAGACAAAAAAACATTTACATCTGCGGGAGTTGGCCCACAATTATGGAAGGGAGAGCGCGAGCTCCTGTCTCCCATGTCCTCAGTGAAACGATTGCCAAATGGCAATAAAGTAGTTTTACTTTTCTTTTATTAGTATTATTTTTATTCTTGACATTTATGGAGGAATACATTAGACTGTGGAGAGATAAAGACGCTAAACTAATCCACGGATACTCTAAATTCAACTGTGGTTAGTTAAATGGTACAGTATAGAATAAAATCTGTGGATACCTGGAATCCACTGTTGGTGAGGGACTACTGTATGCCACCTTTCAGAGTGGATACTGCATTAGCCTCAGTTAAGAGTAGGCAAGGCTAAATTTTGGTACAGGTATCCCATGCTATATGAATGGGTTAGGTTCTTGAAAACCCATTAATTATATGAATTTTTGTATATATCAAATAAAAGAACAGTGTGGAAAGAGTTGGTTTTAGTTTACCATTGACAAGAAAATCCCAATATTCCCCCAAAACCTAAAATTAGTCTCCCCCCCAAAAAATATTAATGATAAATACTGTAGTATACAACTGCTATGATTTACTACCTAACACATTAAAAACATTAGTAAAATACTAACTCGATGAAAATATGCAACTGAAATCATTAACATGAAGTTAAATCAAAGTCTAACACTGCCACTTGCATAGAAACTGGCTGCAGCACGCATAGCCACCCTCAAGCCTAGCCATAGCAACTCAACCCGGCTGGGAATGCTCCCCCTCCAGCTCTCAGACAAATAAATGTTTATTCCCGTTGTTTTTGACCTTATGTTAGTTATTGGTTTTGCTTCTTTTTTTTTTTTGCACATGTACTGTATGTAGGATTGTGCGCATGTAACTGAATGAAAAAAATTAAGTTTATTTACCCTAAGTTGAGTTAAAAAATAACATAACTCCTACCTCAGCCTGGTAGGAAGAGTTTTAGGGGTTATATGGCCAACCCAGCTGACTCCTGGGGGCACTCTATTTGAATTTTTGCTGGGACCTAAATTCAAATAAGCAGGGGAGGCTTTCATAACACGAAATTTGGGAAATTCATAAGCGAATTTTCATATTGAATGTTCGTATAGCATGTGATACCTGTACTGTGGCACACTGTGTGTCATATTTGTTTTTATAACAACAGTCAGATGCCATCAAAATAGTAAAGAATTGTTGGAGGAATATGTAGAAAGAATGAAAACATTTTGTTAGAGGGATGTGCACAGTACAGTACATGTACAGCTAGACCCTGACTTACGACAGGGTTAGGGACCCAAATGCAGGTCGTAAGTCCGACATAGAAAAAAATAATAATAATTTTTTTTTTTTTTTAATAAAAAATCTACAATGAAATACAGTACAGTAAAAGTAATAAATAATGAGGAATGGATACAGTACAGTGAAAGTAATAAATAATGAGGAATGGATACAGTGTGACTGAGCACTTACCTTTAATGTAGTCAGCTGAATGCACATGGGGCCCCCATAATTTTCTAATTATACATGGGGACTACATTAACTGGAAACGTTTCGGTATAGAAAATGCGTGCATCATTTGGAGAGAAAAAAAAAAAAAATGGTCACAACTGCGGCGGTCGTAAGTCGAAGCAGTCGTAAGTCGGGGTCTAGCTGTATACAGTACAGTGACCCCTCGGTTAACGAACTCAATCCGTTCCAGAAGGTCGTTCGTTAACCGAAACCATTGTTTCAATGGGTTTTTGGGTAATTGGTTCCAGCTCACCGAAAATTTCCTAAATTCAACAAAAATGGTAGAAACGTTCACTTACTTTGAGGTGTGTATGTAGAAGGCTCCTGGATGATGATGATGGGAATTACAATGGGGGTGGAGGAGAAGGAAGAAGAGAAGGCATTGGGGTGGAAGAGAAGTTACCCCATGGCACCAATTCACCCATAAAATTTTAGTTCTCTTGGTGTATTTCAAGATTATTTTCTTTAAATCAACACTGCACTGCATTAAATATTGTCAATATGTAAAATATATTTCAAAATGACCAATAATCTGCTTGGAAACACAGAAAAAAAGCGTTTAGTTGAAGAGAGTCTCAAGCAAGATGTTACCTCCAGTGTAAACAGAGAGAGACTAACGCCTGTTTGCTGTGTTAAGAGGCTGGATGCTGCGTTTTAAACTAGTCACTTTACCTTCAATTATGTTCAATAATTGTTAAAATGACTAAAAAATTGAATATTAAACTTTTAAAATTATTGAATAGTATAAACTTCTTGATATTTACTAAAATAGTTAGGAATTTAAGCCCTAGAACCGATTAATGTATTGGCGGACTGATACTAAAGCTGGTTGCCCGGCCAGTGCAAGCGAAAACATGTTGAGGTCGGTTCGTAAGAAATTCGTTAACCGAATTTTTGTTCGTTAACCGAATTGAAGATCCTTATGGAAGGCAGTTCGTTAACTGAAATTTCGTTAACCGAGGCGTTCGTTAAACGAGGGGTCACTGTACTGTAATTTGATAAATGAAGGCAGCACACCAGACCATGAAACTTCTCTCTTCTGCTTCTATTTCCATTATGAATCAAGGCAAAGCTGATCTTTTCAAGCCAATGACACTTTGGTGTAAATGAAATGTGAAGACTGACTTCCTCGTAAATGAGTCATTCTAGTCCTTAACCCCCTTGTGTACAGGGTCCTCTTTGTGATGAATAGCATTAAAAGTGGCAAACCTGTAGTCAAGTGGTTAAAACAAAAACTTCTCAGAGTCTGCATCTGAAAAAAGAATCTCTATTTTCTTATTTAATACATAAAGCCCAATTAATATCCTATTTGGGATATAAAAAATTTTTACCTGCAAATTGGTCATTGTTCTTTCCCACCCATTTTGCAAATCCCACACTTTTCCATCTTGGAAGTTTTTGCCAATTTTGTAGTACAGTATAGCACCTGAATGTGATGAAAAATTAACTAAGTGTGAGTGAGTTCTGTGCATGTTGCCACACAATGCAAACACGCATTTACAGCAAACAAGAAGCTATCTTTACTGGGGGTAGTTATGAATCTCAGAATAAACACTACAACTGTTGTCTCGGTAGGGTTTTCAAAGTTCTTCGTTCGTTGCCTCTTATTGTCTACCACAATTTTGTAAAGATAGTTTTTGAGCGACTGGACATCAGCAGTTGACAGATTCAGAGTTAAGGTGTTCACTTTTTAACATTCCCCGTGATTCATAATCTTGGCCACTTAAACTGGCTCCATAGATGTATCAACTAAATATTGAATATGACCAAGCCTTTACTTCATAAAAATAAATCTAAAAAGAAAAATAATAATAATACAGTAATAAATAAAACCTTTGAAACCTCAGACTACTTTCTTAGCTTTTAATATACAGTATGCAGTGAATCTGTCTGGCATTGCTATACAAGTCTACATTATAGCCCCAAGCACTGCATCAGCCAGAGAAAAGCCTAAAAGGAGTTTCTTTTTCTGTGAGTAATATGGACACACACACGAGCACTCATCCTTTGAAGGCCATGTTCAAATTGGTCTAAGGATCTGCCATTAAATTAAATGTTTATTTTAGAGAAGATATTTTAATTTTAATTTTTTTTCAAGTGACTCATCTTGCTACAGCCTATATGAACATGTTAACCCTCTGGTACTCCTGGCCACGGTTGGAAATCTCACCCCCGAACAGTCTTTCAATGCAAGTTGCGGCGGTAAAATCCTGAGAGGTGCACCTACCAGCCCACAAGGCTAGTGAAAGGAACTTACACAGTTGATAGGGCTGGTTCACTGTTCCAGCTCTACTTCTTATGGGAGGTATGCTCTCAGTGTGAGATATAGCTCAACAGGATGGGTTATGCCAGCACAGGAGTGCTTAGCTATGCAGTCTGCACCAAAAGTCCACAAGAGGGTTAAGCATATGATGTAAAAATGAGTATCAATAATGAGGAGGAAGTGGCTTTGAAGAAATATTTGTTCACAAAATTTTTTAAACTGCTAAAACTACTCATAGAGGCAACAGAATTTTACACAACAAATAAACATATGTGGAGGGTGGTAAAATGATATAATTAATGATTTCAATATACATATCAGGTTTAGGTTATACTGTATATTACAATTCATGCAATTACACTGATGCTGTCCTGCACATGAGTGAAAGTTCTAGATTTGTTAAACATTTAAATCTACTGTCAATATAATGCAGTGCACAATAAAAGGGAGTACAGGTATTGTGGCAAGAGGAGTCAAACATGTCACTTCTTTGGAGAAATCATTTGCAACATTTATCTGATACCCCTTAATGCTAGTCATAAAATAGTTGTGTATCTGTAACTTTTATTTTCATTGTTATTAAATTTCCAATTTAATTACAAACTAACTGCATACCAAATTAATCGAGTTGTAACTGAAAAATATTTCAGGATCAAATTTTGTAAATAAAAATTATTAAATAATGAACACACAATTGGCACTTGGTATGATCCAAAAATAGTAGTTTCTTCTTAGTTATATATCTACTTCCTCAGTTCATTTAAAACTGTAACCCTACTTCTTTTTGCACATCTTTTGTATGGCAAATGAGGTGCAATATCCTAAAAATCTTACAATAAATGCAAGTTTGAACTGGTTACTCAATTAGTATAAAAATAATCAAATGAACAAAACCTCTGATACATCTAATTACTGAATAAATTTTCCCTTGCACAATATACACTTCAGTAATACTGGAAATAACAATCTTGGTATCTACCGTTTTAACATCAAAGTAACAAAATATTGACACTACTTAACTGTACTGGAATGAAAATCTACCTAAAACTAAAACTAAATTAGTGTTAGATCACAAGAGAAAGAGCGAGGCACAAACTGACAAACATCCAGGATGAGTATATCGATCAGGTTATGTTAAGCATTCCTTCATAACCATCTTTTTAGGCACAGTGCAGTTGAGCAGTCTGAACACTGCTATCTCAGTCCCTACTATACCTTATGTATTGTATGTACAGTACTGTATCCTGAAACTCGAACATTCAAATCTTTTGAAAAATTTTATAGAACAGATTACCCTCATTTATGCTGGCTTGGCAAGAACTTGATTTGCACACACTGCAGTTTACTTTTGATACCAACATATCATTGAAAACAGGATAAGGTTCACACATGTGGAAATGCAACACATTTTTCATCTTTCTCATGTGTAATACATCTGGGGAAAAATCTTGTATGATGGACAGACGTTTGGTGCATGGGCCATGACTTCAGACGTTTGGGATTGATTTTTGGGTCTTGAGCCAAAAATTTCCTGACTGTAAATTATAATCCCCTAATACAAACTCTAGGTTAGGTTTATATTACTTTTGAAAAATTGTGATGTATGATATAAAATGAACTATGATATTTCAAATATATGATTATTATGTTGCTATTTATATTACTTTGATTCATGCCCCAAATGTCTTGGGGTTGTGGCCCATGGCCTAAACGTCCTACATTCCATCTTGTACACTAGTGCACCTGAAGCATTGTCCAGACCTCTTTCTTTTACTGTTTTGAATGGAACTTCCACAACTTTTAGTGTTGTAGATAGTAAATAAATATTCTTAAGTTTGATAACCTTGGTTATATTACATTTTTAAACATAAAAAGTTTATATGAAAGAGTAAAAACTCAAATAAGGGACATATTCTATCTGCTTGCAACATAGGAAATTTATGCATTTCTTGGAGGAAATTACATGATGTGGGATAAGATGATGAAAGGGGGAATTTTTGTGACTAAAGTTTCACATACCGTGTTATGGCTTAAAAACAACAAATATCTCGTCAAAATTACAGTGTGTTCATTTACTGACACTACACCATAAATACAAAAGCAAATGACACTTGTTATATCAAACTATTTTCAGTCGTTTGCCTTATACAGTGACCCCTCGTTTAACGAACACCTAGGTTAACGTAATTTCGATTAACGAACTGCCTTCCATAAGGATCTTCAATTCGGTTAACGAAGTTCTTACGAACCGACCTCAACATGTTTTCACTTGCACTGACCGGGCAACCAGCTTTAGTATTAGTCCGCCAATACACTAATCGGTTCTAGGGCTTAAATTCCTTAATATTTTAGTAAATATCAAGAAGTTTATACTATTCAATAATTTTAAAAGTTTAATATTCAATTTTTTAGTCATTTTAACAATTATTGAACATAATTGAAGGTAAAGTGACTAGTTTAATGCGTGGCATCCAGCCTCTTAACACAGCAAACAGGAGTTAGTCTCTCTCTGTTTTCACTGGAGGTAACATCTTGCTTGAGACTCTCTTCAACTAAATGCTTTTTTTCTGTTTCCAAGCAAATTATTGGTCATTTTGAAATATATTTTACATATTGACAATATATAATGCAGTGCAGTGTTGATTTAAAGAAAATAATCTTGAATTACACCAAGAGAGCTACAATTTTATGGGTGAAATGGCGCCATGGGGTGACTTCTCTTCCACCCCAATGCCTTCTCTTCTTCCTTCTCCTCCACCCCCATTCTAAATCCCATCATCATCATCATCATCATCCAGGAGCCTTCTACATACACACCTCAAAGTAAGTGAACTTTTTGATCATTTTTGTTGAATTTAGGAAATTTTCGGTGAGCTGGAACCAATTACCCAAAAACCCATTGAAACAATGGTTTCGGTTAACGAACTTTTCGGTTAATGAACGACCTTCTGGAACGGATTGAGTTCGTTAACGGAGGGGTCACTGTATATTTTATACTTTAGAGGTAATTTAATAGGAACTGGCTGAATAACAAACTGGAAATATATAGTATGCAAGATACAAAAAGTGCCATGATATACTGTATGTACCTGGAACTCACCACTATGGCTTCATTGTCAGCCAGGAGCTCTGCCCGAATACTATCTGTAACACTCTTCCCTGTACAATAGTGTTGTCTTGCATTTGCACAATTTCTATAATTACAGTTAGTAAATAAACATTCAATACAGGTACTAATTTGATTACAATACTTATATTACATCCTAGATCACAAATCAAAAGTAAATACAAACAAAATCATCAAAAAGGAATGTAACCTCACTTTCTTTAGTGAAAGCCATCTAAATTTAAACCTATACTCCCAAACCTGTTTAAATAATATTTTATCATAATATGTGAAAATATACAAAGGTTACATTTCATTAATTTTAACATCTGTACTATACACTGTACAGACAGACAAAATTTAAGGGAAATACAGTATACAGTATAAATGAAATCAGAGCTTTCTTTAGAGTAAATAAATGTTAGCTTCAAGATTTTTTTTCCAGTGTCCAAATATTGAACACAATTACAATCACAGGGTAATGCCAACTAATAGGTACTTCCCTATCATTCTTAGCAATATCAGTACTATATTCCAACCCTTCACCCTTACCCCCAGTAAAAAAAATGATTCAGTGCTCTTGTTTCACCAACAACCACTCAAAATAACTTATTATTGGAACCCAAAACACACAAACATCACACAAGCTACCGATGACCGAGTTATGATGTGTAAAGGTTGAATATCCAATCCACTACACATCCCAAAGACATAAAAAAATATATACTACTGTACTGTATACAGAAGCACAAGATAAAGAGCAAGGAACACAGCATATTAAAAAGTTAAATTTTCCAGTCTAAAACTGCTTAAAAACTTTGGCAACGGTAACTGTACTCCAGATAAAATTTCACAATCAAGAAATGTGTCCAGTAGGCATGATTGCTTATAATACATACTTAATCATAAACACAAAGAGACCATCAGATACATTATGTCCACAGGGTAGACATAAGAAATACCTTTACAGAGTTCAAACCTATGAGCTAAGTTGTGGATTTAAAAGGAAGTAATTTAAATATACTTACCATTGCTTATCAAATGTTATATATTTGAGGAGACCATATTTATAACAATAAGCAGAGGCAAATAGGATAGATTATCGCAATCCAAAGAAAATATAACAGCAATCCCAAGAACTAATAAGAAATCTGTAAATCGGTGATCTGGATCAATTGATAATTGCCACAAGTTAGGAAGACTGCAACAATCATATCATTTTACAATAAATTTAAAAATACTGTACAATAATAAATTGACTCGACAGCTTAATGTAGACAATTTCAGAAACTATTAAAAACCAGTGAAGAGAAATAAAATTTTAAATAAATATTAAACTTTATAAAAAAAATCTAAATTAAATTGTCAAAGGAATAAAAATTTCAATAAGCTGGCCTATACCAAAAAAAACAGTAAACTCATTAATTTTTCAGTTTTCTTGCAGTAGCAATATGCAAATCTGAAACAACAGTTTTTTAACACCATATCACCTTGAATGACTCAAAACCTCAAGATTCATATATTGTAGCTTTCATCTTTTGCAAGGGAATACCTTGGTGAATTTTTGGAATTTGTCTGATCTCTCTTCATATCAATTATTGATCAAAAAGGGCAACATAAGCTACCAGTAAAGCACACATAAACAGAGGTGTAGCAGGCTGAAGCAATTGATCACAAAAAATTAAAGTCACATAAAATCTATGTACTACAGTACAGTATACGAGGTAAAAAAAAAAAAAAAAGACTGCTGCTATAACTCTTTTTATTCACCAAATTAAGAAAATCAATTGTGATCGCCTTCAAAGTAGTTCCCTTCTGAGTGGACACACTGCTGCATACGATGCTGCCACAGTTCAAAGTAGTTCCGCAAATCATGTTCTGTAAGGCTGTTGAGGAGCACTGTCGTTTTTGCTTTCACCTCTTCTACTGACAAAAAATTGGTTCCTTTGAGGACAGACTTGATCTTTTGGAAGAGGTAAAAGTCACAGGGAGCCAGGTCTGGCAAATAGGGTGGGTGCCCAAGCACAGTGATGTTTTTATTGGCTAAAAACTGCCTCACAGACAAAGCGTTGTGGGCTGGCACGTTGTTTATCTGACAGCATTTTTGGAACCATTTTTGCACAAACTTTTGTCATGTTCAATTCTAATGTTAGAGTGCATCAAACACTTTCCCTGTCTAAATTAACTTTCTCAGTTATTGCTTGAATACCCAACCTACATTCTTTCTAATCTCATCTCGCACTTTTTCAATATCATTGGTAACTGCTGTGCATGGATGGCCTGGGCAGTCATCATCTTTCATGGTTTCACTGCCTTCCGAAAATCGTTTGTGCCATTCAAAAACGCGTGCACGACACATGCAATCTTCACCGTAAGCCTGTCAATAATTGAAAAGTTTTCGTAGCGGATTTCTTAAGTTTAACGAGAAACTTGATGTTAACTCGTTGCTCAGGTTTGCCGTCCAACATTTTCCGACCGAGCGCAAGAACACGCCTATAGTAATTCAACAAACAAACACTTGTACTGAGTGAAGCGATCAAGTTGAGCCTTGTCGCACTGTGACAGGTTAGAACAGTTCAATAACCGTCTGTTCGTCCCTCCCCTCCCACTCTTGATTCCTGAATTATAGGGTCAGTCTCGTTATTTTTGTGTCGGACCTCGTATACCATTTATCCAACAAGGAATCTCAGGCTAATACATATTTCACCTATTATTTGGAAACTGTTAAGAGTAATGAGTCAAGTATCAATTTAAAATTATAATATGATAATAAAATGCTTAAGAATTTAATGTAATGCTTACTGTTTATATTTAAATAAATATAACTAAAACTTTAAATTAATGTAGAAAGACAGTAGTGTAGTGTGAGGGAAAAAATGAGGTTGATAGAGGGCAGCAGGGTTCAAGTTCCTAAGTACCTTTTACTCTCTTTTTTTCTTCCTAAGTCTTTTTCATTTTACTGCAGTAGAAACACATAAACATAAATGCACATATTTTCCCTTCATACATCATGTTTCATTCATTCTCAATGCTGAAATTATATTATGATAATTCCCCATGCTCCCATTTCCATAACAAGGCCCCAAATAGGGCTAACCCATAGTTTCACACAAGCCAGCATCACCACCTATCAACAGTCCATCCTTCCTCAAAATCAATCTATACCACGATCTCCACCCACTCATGATCACTGCTGCTTCTTATATAAACTGTACATGTTTGTACTTATTCATATTTCCTAATCATTCCTGGCATTACCTGTACTATATTGTGTTACTGTGCCTTTAATAGCACTTTTAATATCTCAATCTCACAGTACGGTACAGTCATAAGTTCCACTTACTGTATTTGTCCAACTAAGAAAATGTTCACCAGCAGCCAAACACAATCTCAAGCTCTGAGGTGAAGTGTATGGACTATTACTTGACAAGATTTGTGCATAGATATTTTGCTACAAATGCTATACTAGTACAGTTACATAGATATACGTATAGTACATGTAATCATTACGGACTAATTTTTCTTGCTCAATGAGCAATTACAGTGTTACTGTGGTGCAGCATGGAGATAATTTACAAATTTAATTAAATAAAATGTATAATGTTTGAACAAAGTTTTTAAACTTAAAAGCCAGTAAAGTTTTATTCACAAAATATTAGTTATTATTTTGTCTTTTAAATAAATGTTCAGTGTCATTACAATGTTTTATATTCTTAAGGAAAAAGAATGATACCTTTACTTGTTGAGAAGGAACTAGGTACAGTATATATGGACAATGAGTACAAATATCTACAAACATGACCAGTGGAGTCTGACAATTCTATCTGGGTGCAATTGTAGTAATACGTGAATACCACATGCTACCTAACTGCTAAAGATGACAATACTGTATATATTAGTTAATAAGCAAGTGTGTCTATTAAATATTTATGTTTGTATATATGTAAAGTAACACATGAAGCAAATTTAATCTCCGCTTTAAACTTTAACTGAAATAATAACATTCATACATTCTTTGGGTCTAGTACAATCACATACCAAAGCTAAAATGAAGATATAGTAATTAGTAAATTACTTAAGATGTAAAGATACACCAAGGCAGAATGAGTGCAAGAGAAACACAATATGGAACGAGTGGGAGAAGAATAAATTAGAAGGGGACGAGTCAGGAACATGAAATGAAGAGAGTCAGGGACATGGAACAGGAGTGAGAAAGGAACATGAAACAGGAGTGAGAAAGGAACATGGAACAAAAACATTGAGAAAGGAACATGGAACAGAAGCAGTGAGAAAGGAGCATGGAGCAGTAGCAGTGAGAAAGGAACATGGAGCAGAAGTCAGAAAGGAACAAGGAACAGAAGCAGTGAGAGAGGAACATGGGAAGGAAGCAGTGAGAAAGGAACATGGAACAAAAGCAATGAGAATGAAACATGGAACAAGCAATGAGAAAGGAACATGAAATAGAAGCAGTAAGAAAGGAATATGGAACAGAAGAAGTGAGAAAGAAACACGAAACAGAAGCAGTGAGAAAGGAACATGGAACAAAAGCAATGAGAATGGAACATGGAACAAGCAATGAGAAAGGAACATGAAATAGAAGCAGTAAGAAAGGAACATGGAACAGAAACATTGAGAAAGGAACACGAAACAGAAGCAGTGAGAAAGGAGCATGGAGCAGAAGCAGTGAGAAAGGACCATGGAGCAGAAGTCAGAAAGGAACATGGAACAGAAGCAGTGAGAGAGGAACATGGGAGAGAAGCAGTGAGAAAGGAACATGAAACAGAAGCAGTGAGAAAGGAACATGGAACAAGCAATGAGAAAGGAACATGAAATAGAAGCAGTAAGAAAGGAATATGGAACAGAAGAAGTAAGAAAGGAACATGCTGATGGAGGATTATGTGAATGTATCAACTTATGTGGGGATTGGTTTACATACCAGTAAGCCATATTACCATTCACTGGGAGAAAAATATATCTTTCTTTATCATGTCATTTCCTTATCTTATCAAGTGCAAATTTAACCAGTATTATATACTGTTTATTGGAAATACATTTAATTTATTCACTGTTTTTAAGTATTATATACTTCTTAATATACTAATAAATGTGATGACTTCTTTGTTAAATTTGCTACAGCATATCTTTGGAAAAAATTCTCAAAATTTTTAAGTTACACTTTACCTTATAGCTAAGCATTAATCAATTGTTAATGCTTTACCTGGAATACAATTTCCAGTGTTAACTAATTATCACATACTATGATCCTCTATTCAGGTGTAAGAGAGAAATTTTCAAGAACTTTAAATTCCCTTGAGTCAAATTAATACAATGAGCTGTGAAACATTTACTTAATCTACCCATAACTACGTCATTTATGGCCTAATATAATAAGAGCTACAATATCAGAATTTGTTTCTGTTTTTTGGTATTTCTTAACATTATCAAAAAGTTCATGCACTGATTTCTTTTCCTCCTTGCTGTTATGAGCAACTTTGTAATTTTTCCATTATTTGGAAAAAATAATTTTCTGCTTATATGTATTGTACTTTACAATCTTTGGCCTCACTCTCTACTCAATAAGAAGTTAAACTCTAGGGCAAACTCTTAAGTGTTTTTGTTTATTTTTTCCAAATTTTAAAATTATCACTGTAGTGTCAGTGTTAAAAGCAACCAAACTCTTTTTAAATACAAAACACCAGTTTTGGAGAACCTGTGGCAGTTTTATTATTTTAAAGCTTTCTACTACAGTACCTCCTACCTTGCTGGTGACAGTTTTCAAATCTCTCCACTGTTACTTATAATGGTTATTATCAAAATGACCCCCTTCCATCACACAACAGTGCCAGGTCGAGGGGTGCTTGGGTGTCATATGGCCTTAACGTCTTCAGTATCGGACCCTTCACCCTGAAAATTTTTCATTACCATAATTAGTTTATTTAAATATGATTCCAACATAAATATATTATGTAAGTTTCAGCCAAGACACAATACACTTTGTTGTTAATGTGGTAGTGAAGGAAACGCAACCAAGAGATGGGCTTTATCCCTGGCGTTTTCTCACAAGTTTTGTGACAAAGCGTCAGGAATCAAGGTCCATCTCTTAGTTGTGTTTCCATCACTACCACAATACTATATGTCAACTATGAACAACGTTTGCTCTTTGTTGTCATTTGTTTGTTTTTTTAACCTTCACAAAGACTTAACTGCTTTTCATCGCCCTGAAGGCTTAAAATACAGTACTGCAGTACAGTACTGGATACTGTACTTACCCAAAAGAAACACTATGCTGGAACTAAGAAATAAAAATAGGGTGCTTCAAAAGCTGTGCACATAGGTAAGAAGAAAAATGGTGTGTGACTAAAAGAACTGATGCACATGTAACTACGTGTAAATTATTTTTTTTCCTAAATTATCAGCTAACTGTACTAGCCATTTGGGTGGTTGGTCTATCCAGTGTTAGTACAGGAAGAAACCAGGTACCGGGAAACCTTTGATGTTTGGTAAGGTCACCCTGGATAATACCCTCCTCAAGTGTCTGGGACAAGGATCAAACTCTTGGCCGTGAGTGAGAAAAATAAGTTGCAGTGTGACATAATGCTGGATGAGCAAAAACGATGGAGGAACTTATTCAATTTTCATGTTTGGAAGATGCAAAGTGTGATCCAGCATGATGCACATAATGTATCTGTGTACAGGATCTAGATGCAATGTAATCTTTTTTTATGGATGCCTTTGCAATATCTTCTTTATTCTATTAACAACAACTGACAACCATGATCTCCCTTCTTTAATTACCTGTTGTATGATAATATCATGCTCAGAATCTGAGGTTGACATGTAACGTTGCGTTGTGTGGGAGCCTGTGTGTGCATGAGGAGCAATGAGGCGTGTGTGTTCATCACCACCATTTACACCTCCTACAGCTGATGCACCACCAGGCCATCCACCTCCACGTGAAGTCAACCGACGCTTCATACCTTCACCTAAATAGAACCAGAGCTCGTTGAATATTATACCTAATAAATAAAAATGTCCCTAATCACAAAAAAGAATAAATAAATACTGTATCAGGTTCTAAGCAAGCAGCTTAATACATGAGTACAGTAATACATTACATTCTGTACATAGGGACCAGGAGGCTTATGCTTATAAATGTACACAGGATACTTCTTCTGATAGAATGGCTTACTTGCTGCTGTGAACTCAACCAGATTTAAATTATAAAGGTTTCCCAAAAAATAATAAAAAAGACTTTAAAAAATATCTCTCATCTTAAGTTGGTTACCAAAGGGTCAATTTATTGAGTCCTTACATAGGTATTACAGTACAGTACTTCTTCGTGTGTACAAGGGTATTGCTGTAAGATAGACAAATTGAGGGATGAGTAAGGTAACTACAGTAGAATGATATGGGGAAACAATATTAATAAATGTTTCCACTATGAATACTTGAAATAATCCACACAGGTATGCAAAACTACATGAAACTGTATTTACTTTAGTGAAAGTGCATCCTATAGTCATGATGATGTATTAGGGTGAGAAAGCACTGCACTATATTACCTTCATTACTTCGATCATAAGATTAGGTACCAACTTACAGGTAAGGAGACTGAAATGTGCCCTGGGATAAAACCAGAAATGCTTAAAATAAAAGGCGAATAGTATAACCAATCAGCTGATCCATTACTACTCATTGTTTTAACAAACTGTAATTTCTTAATGCTCTACTTTGATAAATTAAGAAGTCAAGGTAGACAACCAGTGCTGTGGGATAAACTTGACACTAATTTCAGTTTGTACTAATGTTTAAGTTTTCCTCATTTCCCCTGAAGGTATTATACTAAACACTTGACAAAGAAGCAAATAGTAAGGAACATAGATGTCAGCACATGATGAAGACAACCACATATTTTAAAATTTATAAATTCTTTATCATCTTCACTATTACCTCCTTTATTTTCATGACAGATGAACTATTAAAACAAGTGAACAAGAGAGATGGTGTTTTATACTTACTAACAACATAAACGTGTTCTCTGATGTCAGACCGCACATCAGATATGTCCCAAATGAGTAAGAAAGTATGACAGCAATTTCCAGTTTCATATTCTTCATCAACATAAGGCTTGTAAGAAAAGGCATAGCGGTGAGCAACTGCTGCTATGAACATCTCTATGCAGATTAAAAAGTTCTGAAAAAAAATTAAATTAAATTAAACAAGGTACAGTACAGTAAATACTAAACTATTACAGTACCTGTACATGAAACAAATACAGTACTACACTAAGATAGTTTTAACATCCCTTTAATATACAGTATGAGAAAACAAATAATATTAGCGATAAGAAACTGTCACTGGTGCACTAATATCACATGAATTACAAAAAATAGAAACTAAGAAATACCTGTAAAATGCTGGAATCTTGTCGTTCAATTTTCAATCTCTCTTCTTCAGTTTCAGCTACTATGTGGAATATGTCGTGCATAAACTGAGCCTTCATCAAGAACATGATAGCAACTCCTTGACTGCAGAGACAACATGCATCACCACCAACTCAAAAATACCATACTGTACATGGAGATGATAAATAACAAATGTGTTGATTTTACACATTACTAGTACTGTATTACCATTTGAATTTAATTAATGAAAAAAATCATAAACAGAAAACATATAAAAGGGACAGACTGATGGATTGACTTGAGATATATGACAGGTCAACTGATAGATGGAAGGAATGACATGTGGGCAGATAATGAGATGATATGACATTAAATAAAGAAAATATCATCATAATTTATCCCACAATTTAATGCCATGTGAAAATACTGATAAACCTACATGTGGCGAGACCTTTTCCTTTAAGTGACCATATACAGTAAACAAAAATACTGTACAGTATTATCTACGGTTTCACTTTCCGCGATTTCTCTTTCCGCGATTTCACATTTACGCGGTACCTTGCCAGAACTGGTACCTTGCCAGAACCGGACTTTCACTTTCCACGGTGCATCTACTCATATACGCGGTGAAGTATAATTTATTTATTTTTTTATTTAGCTCATAAAATTCATACAAATTACCCGGCCAGAATATAATTTACATTGCTGGAATTTTTACAATATGATGATCATTTTGAATACAGTATAAACATCATGGATTTTGCATTAGACATACAAATTTTAGATCTTATGTAATAATTTGGTTTACACAAAGCAAATATTTTATCTTTTGTGCAAAATATATGAAGTTTACATTCAAAATATTCCCTGACCTGCAAGGAATCCAGAAATGTCAATTATATTATCCTAACTTTAGTCTGGGGTATTATTTATTACTAAAAGTTAAAATCTAGTTTTTTCACCCAACATTTCTCTGGTAGGGACCGGGGGGTGGGGGGAGGGTTGGGACGACCGACCCAGCTGGCGTGAGTGTGAAGAGGGGGGAGGCAAGGTGGGGTACTTTGATTGACAGATAGTGTCGTGAAGAATATTTTTTTTTTTTATTAACTGAAGCTATTTGTTTTAACTCATAAAATTCATACAAATTACTCGACCAGAATATAATCTACTTTGCTGTAATTCTTACAATATGATGATCATTTTGAATATAAACATCATGGATTTTGCATTAGACATACAAATTTTAGATCTAATGTAATAATTTGGTTTACACAAAGCAAGTATTTTATCTTTTGTGCAAAATATATGAAGTTTGCATTCAAAATATTCCCTGACCTGCAAGGAATCCAGAAATGTCAATTATATTATCCTAACTTTAGTCTGAGGTATTATTTATTACTAAATGTTAAAATCTAGTGTTTCACCCAATCATTTCTCAGTGAGGTAGGGGCCAGTGAGCTGGGAAGGGGGGGGGGGGGGATCTGAGTCCATTATTTGAATGGACATTAACCTGGCGACTGTATTTCTCTTAAATATTAATTGTGTGAGCATACTGTCATTAAATTTAGATGTTATTTTTACTACAACATAGGTATTGTCGGAAAAAGTGGAGTTTGGGTGGAGTTTGGGGGTCGGGCCAGTCTCTATTGGAATTAATCCCATATGTTCCGTACGCGGTTTTCACTTTCCGGTTTTCACTTTCCGCAGTACCCTGTGGGCTCAATTGACCGCAAAATCGGGGTACTACTGTACTGTACTTTTTCTTAAAAAGGAAAACAGAACAGTATTGTACATAATTAATTTTAACTCAGCAAAATAAACAAACATATGACTACTGGTAAATGTAATACACTGATACTCACAAAAATGAGAAGAAGACCACAGCTTTGATGCACAAGAACTTTGCAAGTGGTGACATAGGGTCCAGCTCCCTTCTCATGGCTTTGTAGAATAAAACTAAACAGTACATAGCCACAAACTGTGATAAATTGTTGACCACGAAGAGGTAAACAAATGCCTGAAATAGGAATAAGACTTATAAAAGACCATTTTCACTTAAGTTGGATCTTGATCAGGCATCAATTAAAAGATTAAATGTATAAAATTATCTTCATAGCTAGGTTGAGGCATAAACTTGTATTACTTAACACCAGGGAATTATAGCACTGAATTTGTAGTTTATACAGTAAACCCTCGATAATTTGGCATTTAATAACTCAGAATTTCACATAACTCAGCATTTGATAACTCAGAATTTCATATTACTCGGCATTTGATAACTCAGAATTTCATAAAACTCGGAGTGGATATGGTCTCGGAAAGTATTTTGTATAACTCGGGAAATGCCGAGATTTATAAAATTATCTGGCCACCTGCATCACCTACCATGCCTGTGTCACCTACTATGGCTCTGTGTCACCTATTATGATGCTTCATTCTTTGCCTACAGTGCTGGTTAATGTTAGTTTTTACATTTAGTAATTACATGTACACATATATGGGTCGACAATTTTTTATTGTTGTATTTTTGTAGGAGGGGGGATATGTGCCAAGTTATAGAGGGTTTACTGTAACTAAATTTGTAAATATAGCAAGATTTATGAATAAAAATTATACGGAGAGTAATAAGGTAAAGGTTTATACTGTACTTATCGCCATGTACAGCATGCCCTTCAAATTCGCGGGGGTTAGGTTCCCAAAATGGCCACGAATAACATTTGCTGACCATGGGGGGGGGGGGGGGGGGGGTTACATGTTTACTTCTGTACAAAGAAATGCATACAGGGTATTCCCTTTATGTGTTTGCCTTTAGGACAATTATTTCTTTTACCAACAAATAAATAATAATGGGAAAATACTTTCACAAATGTATACCTACAGTATAAAAAATGTTGAGTCTACCCTCAAGTCTACTCCGTGCTTTATTAATAAAGCACGTAGTGGACTTGAGAGTAGACTCAACATTTTTAATATACATTTGTTTCTGATTATTTGTGAGAGGATTTTCCCATTATTATTTATTTGTATGTGTTTTGTGTGTAACGCACGCACGCAAGCACACACACGCGCGCACACACACACACACACACCAGGGACAAAGACCCACGGTCTTTACGACTGACAAATATTAACAGATGTCTACCAGTGTCAGTGTCCCTCATAGTGCCGTCAGTGACAAACACTTCCGTCCGCCCACAACAGATTTCAACAGATGGCCACCAATCACTTACTCCCGACGCACTCTGTACCATCTAAAGCGTGGGAACGGTTATCCTGATGGCAGTGTTATCCGGCTACTCAAGTCACTGAACATATTCCACGCGCGTAGCCGTAGACAAGGCCGTCATGCACATAAGCCCATTAGAACCGTAACCTCCACTAGGAAACCGGAGAAACCCACCCCTGACAGACCATACCACCACACTGAAGTTCCACGGATATGGTATGATCTCCCGTCTTTACTGCTATCCAACGTCACTTCCCTAGCTAACAAGTTCGACGAGCTGGCAACTACAGTCAGGTCAACCGCCGCGAGCGTCGTTGCCATATGTGAGGCTTGGCAAATTGTGCCTGAAACGTGTCATATTGAGGGATATCAACTCTTTCATCACCTTCGTTCACAAAGACGCGGAGGAGGTGTTGCCCTCTTCTGTCAAGATGACCTACGCCCGTCACGCCTGGATGTTCAAGTCCCAGCAGATGTGGAAGCATTATGGGTACGTGTCGTGCTATGGGCCCACCCGCGCAACACTGCTTCCATCGTAATCTGTGTGGTATACCATCCGCCTCGATCACCCACCAGAGACACTCTTATCAATCATCTCATCACCACCTCAGACCACCTCAGAGTTAGGTACCCATGTGCCAAGTTAGTATTATGTGGGGATTTAAATGAAATTGACACCAGTGATATCCAGGACCAGCTGTCACTATCACAAGTTGTGACCTTCCCCACACACGGTCAAAATACCCTTGACCTTATCTTAACTGACTTAGCGGACCAGTACCAACCACCTCAACCAATGCCTCCTATCGGGTGTAGCACACACTTATCAGTGCTCTGGTCCCCGGCTGCCACTCCCACTCAAGTACAGAGACCCTACATCAAGACCTACAGGCCGATTACTGACTCTGCAGTGCGCCTATTCGGGCAGTGGATAGTTCACCATCCCTGGACTGAAGTACTTAGCGTGGATGACGTGGAAACCAAATGGATAAATTATACCAACACCACCACGGAAGCTCACCACCACTCTTCCCCGAGAAGTCCGTCAGATCTCACCCAGCTGACTTGCCCTGGATCACACCTCGGATCAAAAGACTTATGCAACAGAGAGACAGAGCCTTTCATCTCAATGACCACATCCGCTACAGGTCCCTTCGCAACCGAGTCATCCGCGAAATACGCACTGCAAAGAAGTCCCACTACCCAACCAAATTACAACACCTGAAGCAGACCAACATCAGTCAATGGTATGGTAAGCTTAAAGAACTCTGTGGACTAAACAATAAGACACACCCCCTCCCCTTCCTTAGCCATCTCACTAGTGTTGACGCAGCTGAGCAAACAAATAACCATTTCGCTACTATATGCCAGACGCTCCCACGGCTTGACACAACAACTCTCCCTGCTTACCTACCAGCCCCCCTTCCCACTGACTTAATAGAAGAATTTGAAGTAGCAAAACGCCTGGACAAACTAAAAATTAAAACGCTCTACCACCCCCATTGACCTACCAATGAAACTCTTCAAGGAGTTCTCCCCGGAGCTTGCTAAACCCCTCTGCTCCATCATCAATGCTTCTCTCAGTCAAGCCAGATGCCCAGCTGACTGGAAGACCTCTTATGTATCACCAGTGCCCAAGTCAACCAGCCCACAATCCTTAAATCAGCTACGACCTATTGCAATCACCCCAATACCCAGCCTAATCTGTGAAAGTTTTGTGTTCGACTGGGCTTATGCTGATATTGCAGGAGTCGTAGACCCTCAGCAATTTGGCAACATGAAAACTTCCTCCACCACTCACTGTCTTGTCAGCTTTCTCGATTACATATACCGCCATCTCGAGAAACGAAAAACGTCTGTAGCTGTCGTCTTCATTGATTTCACTAAAGCGTTCGACCTAGTCGACCACAATATAATCATCAACAAAGCTATTGACCTCGGGCTTCGAAGAAGCCTCATACCATGGCTTACAGACTTCCTCAGTGACCGACGCCAAGCTGTACGCTTCCGAGGGGCTGTCTCCACCTTTCAGTCACTCACCTGTGGCGTCCCCCAAGGCACCAAGATGGGACCACTCTGCTTCCTTATGCTCATCAATGATGCCCTAAGAGAAACCCCTGCTCGCTGGAAATATGTCGACGACTCCACCATTGGGATCAGCGTCAACAATTCTGCTCCCAACTATACCGCCCTTCAGGATTTATTGAACAGTCTCCAAAACTGGGCCACCAACAACCATGTCACCATCAACCATACCAAGACCATGGTTATGCACATCAACCTCTCCTCCGACATTGTCCCACCTCCTTCCATTACTCTAGGTCCGAACACACTCCAGGTTGTAGATTCCACGAAGCTCCTCGGCGTCACCATAGACAACAAACTAAATTGGAAACCACACGTCAATGAAGTTGTCAAATCCTCCAGTTTCCGTCTCCACCTCCTCCGCCGACTCAAGTCCCTCGGAGTTCCTGCACACGAGCTCCTCAGTGTTTACACAACATTCATTCTTCCCAAGCTCACCTATGCCTCCCCCACCTGGTCTTCCTCCCTAAATGCCACACAACGTAAACACCTAGAAAAAGTGCAAAAGAGGGCATGCAAGATTATTCTCTCCCCCTCCTACTCCACATATCAAGAAGCGCTCAACACACTGACCCTTTCGACTCTCACTGACCATCACCACGACCTCATCTGCAAATTTGGTAAGAAGCTTCTACACCATCCCCGACACCGGCTCCTACTACCACCTGAGATCCCTTGTCCGAGAATTGCTGTGCGACACCACAACCGCATCCAGCCCATACGTGCACGAACTGATCGCTATAAGACCAGCCCAGTCCCAACCATTGTAAAAATTATCAATAACTTGTAATACTGTAACACTGTCACTATGTTGAAATGAACTGTAGTTTGAGCTTTTCCCCATCTAAGTTATTATATGTCTTATTTGTGTCACTTATGTTACTTGTATATTACCTGTATTTGTAATTCGTAACCCATTCCCCAAATATGTAACTGTATATTTTCAGCCTTCTGGCTGCCAAGCTCTTTCAATAAACCGTTAATTATTATTATTATTATTATTACACACACACACACACACACACAGGAAGGCCTTTGACCTTGTTGATCACTGCACTGTTATCAACAAGGCTATTGCACTAGGGCTGCCCACCAACCTGGTCTCATGGCTCACTGATTTCTTGAGTGGACGTGGCCAAGCAGTGAAGTATCAGGGCTCGGTCTCCACATTCCAACACCTCACCTGCGGTGTTCCCCAGGGGATCAAGATGGGACCACTGTGCTTCCTCATCCTGATCAACGACGCTCTATCGGACACTCCTCACAGGTGGAAGTACGTGGATGACTGCACTGTGGGGGTTTCAGTGGACAACACCGCACCAGACTACTCATTGCTACAAGGCACCCTGGACAGGCTACAGGCATGGACTACGGAGAACAAGGTCACCATCAACCACACCAAAACCGTAGTCATGCACATCAATACCGCCACCACTCCAGTGCAAGCCCCAGCAGTCACAGTGGGTGCCCATCCTCTCCAGCTGGTGCAGTCTGCCAAACTCCTGAGTGTAGCTATAGACAACAAACTTGACTGGAAGGCCCATGTAAATAACACAGTCAAGGCAGCCTCGTACCGTCTCTACATGCTACGACGACTTAGGTCACTTGGTACACCCACGCCAGAGCTGAGGACCATCTACAATGCCTTTATTCTCCCCAAACTTACATATGCGTCACCAGCCTGGTCGTCTTCTCTCAACTCCACCCAACAACGTCAGCTAGAGAAGGTACAGAAAAGGGCCTGCAGAATCATGCTCGGCACAGAATACTCTGGCTACAACAACGCTCTCGCCACCCTGGAAATGTCATCCCTCAGTGACCTCCACCACCAAGCACTGGAAAGGTTTGGCAGCCAATTAATGCACCACCCTCGTCATTGCCACCTCCTGCCACCGGCAGCCCCCCACCCACCTCGCGCAGTCAGCCACTACAACAAAATTCAGCCCATAAGAGCCTGCACCGATAGATATAAGTATAGCACCATCCCATCTATTGTTAAAATAATAAACAACTCCTGATTTATGTACTGTATAGCTCTGTAAATGTATTCAATGCATATTATATCATTATGTCTAAATCAAATGTAAGTCTGTATATTTTCAGCCACCAGCTGCAACTCTATTAATAAACCGTTTTTCATTAACACACACACACACACACACAGAGGTAAAGGAAATTACTATCTCTAGAATGAATAGCTCCCTGTCCCAGTCGCAAAAATGTCGGAAACTTTAAAACTACCCGCAGACATTCGTGGGTACATCCAGGGTGTCATCCATGAATAATAGAGGACCACGAAAAAAAATCCGCGAATTATCCGGGCGTACTATACTGTATAACTGGTAGCTGCAACCTAAAAACAAAGGAGTGAAATAAGAAATCCAATTTATGACCAAAGGGAAGAGTCAAGTGACACAGGAGACCACCCAGCAGAACAACCCCATGCAAAACCTACCTTCATCAAGGGATTACTATATTTGCATTATTGTGGCTGGTACACAGTCTTATTGCATCAATGCTAATGCTGCACAACAGCCAATCACCTAATTATTTCAAAGTTTATAAAGAGTGTTTCAAATATCTGTGAGTTGATAGGTACATTGGGCCAATGCTTAAATTACTTTGCCTGACTCAAATCCCTCACTCGTAAGATTAGGTCATGTATCCAACCTCACGTTTACCTGCTAAGGGAGAAGGGTGAAATTCTAGGTCAATTTTCTCTTCTCCTCAGCCAAAATATTTAATTTTACACCTCAATCCTTTGTTTTCTGGCCAATGGATCATATGACAAGTGATTTGTGATATACCAAATCAACATTGAAAAGAATGAAGGAAATTGTTAAGAGAATCAGCTAAAAGTTCCCCTATGGGAAATAGTAGGCAGCTACCAAACAGGAAGGAACTACCGCCTAGGAAGATATTGGAAGCATAATGTATTGTCTAATGGTAGACCCTGCTGCCATATGGGCATCACAAAAATTATGACCAAGTCCCAGGATGCTCATCTGACTTTCTGCCTCATTTACACACAATTGCAGGGTTTCGATTGTTTCTCTTACTATTGACAACACAACATACATATTGTAATGTTTTTCACTTTTGATTTTTTTTTAATTTGTTGTATTTATGGTTCTTTATTATTACCCTGTATTAGTATTATTATTATTACAGATTTATTATTATTATTTTAATGTTATTTTTTATTTTCTATTAAAAATTTTATTTACTGTGAAGAATTATTATTATTATTATTATTTATTATTATTATTATTACATTTTTGCCCCCCAAGGCCCCGACGTGGGTCAGTGACCTGTGCCCGGGTGGGCTAATCCCCATAAAAAAAGAAAGAAAAAAGTCACCTCAAAATATGGAAAGAATTAATCTTATTTACTCCCAGTTCCACAGAATCTAAATGAGACTATTTCATCTAGAAAAACAACCCAGAATGATGTTCAGAGTACAAGTGCCACTAAAAATCCTCAGTGAAGACGTAGTCATATAAAATTTTATTCTATGAATAAATATGATCTGACAACTTACATTCTTGGGAGACAATTTTCCCTCCTCATAAACCCCTGCCTGGCCACACACAAAGGCTATGAAGGTTGTCATAAGGTGGAACACTGTGTACTGCAGGATGCCATGCTTGCATCGATGAATGAATTCCCTGCCAAGGAAAAAAGATCTCCATAAATAAGACTGGATAATATTCAATACAAGTCCCTAAAGTTCACCATTCTTCACATTTACCAAACAGTGTGTTGTGCTTTCAGTACACAGTGTTTACTTAAGATTTTAACATTTACCAATGTTTTACATGTTCTCTATATACAATGCATCACATTTTACAATAAATGAATCTATTCACTGTCATATTAATTGTAATAGTTAAGAGAAACAAGGGAGGCAAATCCTACCTGCCCATGCGCCAAGGTTTAAGACAGCAAAGTGGGAAAAAGTGATTTGTCTGAGGTTTAGTTTCCATTGTGGCATCAAGGTCCATTTCATCATCCAGAAAATTGAGGAGAAACATCATGAAGTTATAGATGACATATGCCTCATAACATTCTCTTGCTGTGTCTAAATATGGTGCAAGGGATGGAAATTTCAGCACCAGCCACTGGAAAAAAATAAACAGAATAATGAAAGTTTCCTGAAGAGCAAATGAGCTACTGCACTTCAATTTATAACTTAATCTTTCAATCTGCTGAATTGGTTATGTACAGTATTTAAAATTGTACCATCCAAAAAATTACATTAGCTAACATTCAATGACTTGGAACATATTGTGCACTACAATTCAAACCAATTACTAGATAAAGAGTTTTTTAATACTTACAGCATTGAGGGCATACACTGGAACCATCCAAAGTATTCTGGAAGTAGAATTTATTATAATTTAATATAAGAATTTTTAAACAAGAAAAGATATCTCCACTAACTTCTACTATATATGTAAAATATTTGAGCTGTTATAATATCATACTGGGAAGTAAAAATATTTTTTTTTAATTTTTATTCAACTAAGATAATAACCACTAGGTAGGTTTTAAGAGGTAAATTTCTTTTGTGACAGTAAGAAAGTGGAGGACATTAGTCAACAAGGATGGGGTAAAAGTATTGGTATACTTGGTAAAAAAAAATCTATAGTATTCATATTCTGTTGAAACAATATGACACCACGGATGAAGGATTTTGACAACCCTACGAATACGACACGAGTCGTATTGACCATTTTGAAATTCATCAGACTCATGTGGATAGATACACTTTTTACCGTGAGTACAATGTGGAAAGTATTCAAATTACCGGTACACAACTTGAAAGGACATACTAATTACTAAACTTGGTAAGGTATGTCATAACCTCTGTCCTGATGCTCATGCTTAGGTTGTGTTACTGTTTGTCCATAGATGATTATTGTGTTTTATATCTTTTTGTTTCTATTGTTATAGATGATTATGTTCTTTATTGAACAAACCTAGAAATGTGAAACTGGGTTTACTTCAATTTATTCAACAAAGAACATAACCATTCTCACTTGATATACTGTATGTTTTCGTACTATTCACAATGAATCCCAAATTTCTTAGGCAAAGTCGCTCCACTGATTCAAATTTCAAATTAAGAATTTCCACTTTCAAAGATGGCTAAAGAGGCATTTGAGTTGTTAAAAGCAGAAATTGAAAATGCTGCAGTGCAATCAATTGATGAGACCATCCCATTTGTTGTTGAGGCTGATGCAACAGAACAGGCAATTGAGGCTACCTTGAATCAAGCTGGAAGACCAATGGCCTTTTTTTCCAGGATGCAATTGTAGAAGCACTGTGCAAGTGGTGACATTATGTAACTGGATGTCATTTTACCCTCATTACTGATCAGAAGTCAGTGGCATTTATGTTCGATTCCAAGCAGTCTGGTAAGATAAAGAACAATAAGATCCAGAGGTGAAGAACTGAGCTTGCCTGCAACAGCTTCGACATTCAATATTGACCTGGTGAGGACAATGTCTCAGCAGATATGTTTTCAAGGGTGTATTATTCAGCCATGAATTCAGAAATGTTACTTAACTTTAAAAAAGTCTCTCTTCCACCCTGGCAGCTGAAGATGTGAAGAGATTGTCTTCCTCATGTCCTACTTGTGCTCAGTATAAGCCAAGGTTTTATCGACCTCAGACATCCCACTTGATCAATGCAACACTGCCGTTTGAGAGGCTCAGCATTGATTTTGAGGGACCATTGCCATCATTGACATGAAACTCATATTTGCTCACAATTATAGATGAGTTTTCTCGCTTCCTGTATGCATTCCCACATACTGATATGACCTCACAGACTGTTGTCTATTGCCTGAATCAATTGTTTGCTATTTTCGGTATGCCTGCATTCATACATTCAGACAGAGGTTCTTCGTTTATGTCATCAGAAGTGTGTAATTTTCTACACAGTCAAGGGATATCCATAAGTCGAACAACTCTATATTACCCCCAAGGCAATGGCCAGTACGAGCATTACAATGGGGTTACCTGGGAAGCTATAACTCTTGCACTGAAATGTAAACACTAAACTATCACTCATTGGGAACTTGCTCTACACGATGCATTACATTCAATTCGTACTCTACTGTACTTTCAGTTGCAACAAACGCAACACCCCATGAACGTTTATTCAACCATCAGCATCAATCAACCACTAGCTGCTCAATTCCAACCTGTTTCTCTACACCAAGACCTGTAATTAAAAAACACCAAGTCAGAGAGTCCAAATAAGACCTTATTGTTGAAGAGGCACAACTCCTTGAAGTGAACCTTCAGTATGCCCATATTCTTTTCTCGAACGGCAGGGAGACGACAGTATCAGTTTGAAACCTGGCTCCAATTGGGGACATTCAAACTGTGGCTATAGAAACTGAGAGCACCGATACGCTAGACAACCAAATTAACAGCAACAAGGACATTGATTCTACAAGATACGATGGCAAACCTGAATCAGTTAATTTGTTAGAGAATAAGCCACGATTTGTCCAGCAGCCTGTCACACAATCTCCTGAGAGAGTGGCACAACTAAGCAGACCAGAGCATCACCATCAACTCCAAAAACGTTTGGATTTGTAGTTTTGCAATTGTGTCATGGTCGTACCTGTGTACACAATTATTTTTTTTTCCTGAGACAATGTGTAATTCTGTCAAACTGCTGCTCATTTTTCTTTGGCAGGGGAGATTGTCATAATCTCTGTCCTGATGCTCATGCTTAAGTTGTGTTGTAGTTCGTCCATAGATAGTTATTGTGTTTCTTTTGTAACAGATGGTTATGTACTTTGTTGAATAAAACCTAAAATTGTAAAATTGGGTTGACTTCAAGATATGAATATGGATCTACCATTTGTTAGAATTTTTTAATGTACTATAGTTCCTGAGAAACTACAATTTGAAGAGACGGGATACTGTCGAGAGAAATGGGAGTGATACTGGACGAGACAGTTGTTGCCTTAGGACCACATTATCTGATTAGGGAAGCAAGTGTCACTAAAAATGTGGAGGTTCTAACCACACTCAAGTGACTATTTAAAATGTCAATAACCTTTATACTGGTGGATTTTCTTTTTCAATATAATGAGAGGTTCAGTTTTAGTTTGAACAGAAGTTGTTTCATCAACACATCACTGCTGTATCTAAACATGACAAGGCAGCTCTCTCATGAAGGATGAGCAAGTGTTACACATCATGAGTCATTTATTTCTTCCTTAATCATAAGTGGGAATTCAGGAGTTAGTCCCCAATATTTACACCTGGTTCTTATGGATGCCCAAATCTTTGCACAGGAAGGCCACCTAAAGTTATTTGTAATATAAATTTTCTTCAAGTACATTCATGCCAAGTTTGTTTGTTTAACCCCTTGGGTACTAGAGGTTTCTGTGCTGAATAAAATAATCTCGCATTAGCCCAATAAAATATCAAATGTGGTTTCCAGTTGTGAAGATGCTAATTAATTAAAACAAAAATTTCTGACAAACCTGATTATGTGTTTCTGCAGTTTGGGTTTAGTGTAGTTTATAAGATGCTGCACAATCTCCCACAGTGTTATAGGGATGGCCAGGAACACAAATATCCCACCAATAAGCCATGCAATCTCGAATCCATTCATATCCTTTAAAATCTGTAAACAGAAATAAAATAAAATAAAACAAATAAATAAATACCCGGTAAATATAAATATGAGAAATTTATATAGAGTACATATTGTATATAGCACATCTTACCTGAATAATATTTAACAAATAAACACTAAACTACAATGTTCCTTCTTTATATTTACTATATATAAAAACCTATATTGAACTATGTATGTAATTTTGTACACTTTCTGTCAACTACTGTACAGTACAGTATGTATATAAAAAAGAGTAAATATATAATATACTGTACACCATAAACTGCTTACAACAAATTTTGTGATGGAACCTTACCATTGTGTATATAAGATAGGGAACAAAACCCAGAATAATGCCTCCATACAGTATGAACACAAGTGGCCTGATCCACAAACGCCATTGTGAACACAAGATGCGGCACCGCTCACCACACATCTTTACTTGGGTGTTTTGTTCTATCAATAAATCCAGTCAAAGTATTCCATCCTGTTGGGAAAAATTTGAGAATAAGAATTATTCCACAAGAATAAATGTATATACTGTAACTATAACAGAAAATAAAACCATTAAGAGAGAAAAAATATTGAGTAAAATTTTACTTGTTGCTACCCAAAGATTTGTAAGTTGAAATTATGCTTAATGGATGTAAAATGAGATTTAGATTCTCTTTTATTCTAAGCAGGTTTTTTGCACAAATTGATAGTCAAAAAGTTGATTTTTTTCCTACGAACTTAAGGAAAAGCGTGTATCACCTAACAAAGTCAACCCTAACCTTAGGACTCAAACCCATGACACAGTATTGAAAGATATGCACATTACCACTGTACAGGTTGACAACCCTTTATCCGAAATTCCGAAAACCGAAAGTTTTTTGTGGAGCATTTTTTTTTTTTTTTTTTTTTACAGGGATTAGCCCACCCAGGCATAGATCACTGACCCACATCGGGGCCTGGGGGGCGAAAATGTAATAGTAATACTAATTATTATAATAATAATAACTATAATAATAATAATTATTCATAGTAAATAAACATTTTAATTAAAAAATACACCAAAATAAAATAATAATGATAACAATAATACTGTATTAATAAAATAATAATAATGCTAATGATAATAATAATAATAATAATAATAATAACAAAGAAATACAAGAATGAAAAAAAGCTAAAAGTGAGAAACACGACCTAGACCTATGAATCATTATTACCTGTATTATTATTATTATTATAATTATTATTATATTTTCGCCCCCCAGGCCCCAATGTGGGTCAGTGACTCGTGCCTGGATGGGCTTTAAAAAAAAAAAAAAAAAAAAAAAAAAAAAAAAAACCCTAACCATTCTGAAAACCAAAAAATTCCGAAATCCGAAATGCCTCTGGCCCCAAGGATTTCGGATAAGGGATTGTCAACCTGTACCATAAACAAGTACTAAAGAATTCATTTCCTATTAAACCTCATAAATAACTCATATCCACCCAGGGAACTACAAATTTATGTACAGTATTTATATATTCTCATGATTTTCTTCCTGAAAATTATACATCCAATGGCTGCCACACCTGATCCCCAGTGATCACCATCTTCCTCAATAACTAATTAATATCTATTATTTAAGTACAGTCACTGTCACTTTTAACAGATTTATTTTTTCAATATTCTGTATACTACATTACTTGTTTAACATATCATTACCCAGATACTGTACCAACTACCAAAAACTGTATACTGTAATAAGTTACATGCAAACTGCTTTTATTTTAATGGCATCTTTCATATTGTACAATGTTAAACCATTTACTGAGGATGACATGGAATAACCAAAACTAACCTAAGCTAATAATCTTGGAATAATTTTTAATTTTGTTCTAACATTTAATGTTTTCTCAGCTTTTCAGCTTAATAATTGGTAAGTGAGGCAAGGTTTGATATATTAATTTTCTTTTTTGTTTTTAAAAGAAGTGAGACTCAATTTATCAGTAAGAAAAGTGCAGAAAACTAAAATATGTCAAATACAATTTCCAGTGTGAATATGAGCTACTTTCATGGTAAGGAACAACTTTATTCCCATACAAAAGTCTTACTTTAAATGCAAAAGAGAAGTAGAGTATTACCACAAGTTACCATTAGACTAGATACATTATTGTGGTTTCTGTGGTTCATTTCATTACTGTTTTCCGAGACTTGCTCACCTCCACACCTGCATTTTTCACAATACTGTACTAATGAAGATCTTGTCAGAAATATCAAGACAAACAGCGACTCACATAAATGAAATTTACCTGTTTAGTTTATGCAATATCATTCGGAATATTCTTCATGCTTGTGAGTTTGATTTCAAGTCTCTCAGATTTGCAATACAGGGTGCGGTTCCTGGCTTGATTTAACAGAAATGTCATTCTAACAAACAGAACTTTGCAATGGTTTGAACTGAACACATCATACATACGTCTTACACCACCAACGGCATCCTTGTACAGGATGGCAGAAGGTCTGCTGAGTGATGGAGACAACAGTTATGGCAGGTAACCCTTCCAGAGGTCTGCTGAGTGATGGGGACAACAGTTATGGCAGGTAACCCTTCCAGAGGTCTGCTGAGTGATGGGGACAACAGTTATGGCAGGTAACCCTTCCAGAGGTCTGCTGATGTTTGTTTACATCTGAGGTGAAGAAAACACGTGAGCAGCGTCACTGGGTGTCACCTCACACACTTTTCCCAGGATCACGTAAGATAACGCTTGTGTATCTTTGCAAAATGAGTGCTAGCACAATATTTCTAAATCATTTAGCCTTTGCCTACACATACAGGTTAAATTACATTCATTTGTCTTCCTTTGCTCTGTATCCCAAACTTTGAGAGTACTAAATGTTGTTTCAGTACTTTCAAATATGAAGAAATTTTAGCTTCTTCCGTGTATAACCTGATGCACAGCAGAAACAATTATTTCTCCATCCCTTCCAAAATTTTCTCCCCGTGTAGACGGAATTCTCTCGCTCTTCTCCGTTTTCTCATCTTCCGCCACCTGCACCTATTACCTTTATGCTTCATTCCTCCCAGTATTTCCCTTCTCCTTCCCCCATTTCATGTGTCTCCTTTCGATGCATTTTCCTTCCTCTACAGCAAGAGAAGAGAGTGGTTTTCTGTATTACTAACCATAGAATGTTGGGTAATAGACAGTGGAGCATACAGATAACAGTAGGTAGGTAGTAGGCAACTATCAGACAGGGAGGTACTGTGGGGTACGGGTTATTTCGGCTCACACTCAGGATGGGATGGAGAAAGGAAACTCACAATGTGCTCTCTGTATACATGTTGTATTGGATGTACAGTGCAGCTTGGTGCTTGGAAGTGGCAGCGTGGTTACAAGCGTGTTGTAGAGAGAGCTGGTTGGTGAGGATGCTCAGAGGAGGACAGCTTGTGGGTCGCCAGCGTGACGGGAGCGAGGGCCGCCAGGCAGGGGCGGAGGAGGTGGTGTTACTTGAATACTGGCTGTAGGTAGAAAGAGAGCTAGGTCACCACGAGGTCAGGTCTTATATAGCGGAGGTAGGAGTGGCTTAATAGTTGACCTCAGTCATGTAAGGCGGCGCTGGTTGCTGACCTAGATCACGAGGCATACACTGGGGAATTCGCAGGGTCGGCTACTCAGCGACAAACAGCGTTTGTAGGAGAGGAATCCACTACAATACTCCTCCTTCCCGCCAGGCGGTGTAAGAGACTTGTTGTCTGCAGGGTTGCATGGCATATGTGAGGCAGAACGGGCGGTGCATGCCACATGTGAGACATAACGGCGAGGGCGTGGATGAGCCGGCCGCTAGGGGAGACAATTGTCTAGACACACGAGATCTGTGGGAGAAGAGAGAGAGAAAAAGGGTGTGTGGGGGCGATGAATGTTGTGCTTCTGTAGCTGCAGGGGCAGTGTCCTCATGGTCACTGGCTGGGATGACTGGGTCAGGGGCGACTTCAGGAGGAGGGTCTATGATAGGAGCAGGTTCTACAACAGCAGCAGGACCCACGACGGCAGCAGGGTGCAGGACAGTAGCAGGGAGTGCCTGAGGGAAAAAAAACGGTGTGTGGGGGCGATGAATGCTGTGCTTCCCTCTCGGCAGGTACAGAGTTCTCAGATGCGCCTGCTGGGGTCGGTAGGACGTGGTGCTTGGGGCAGGAAGAGGAGCTGGTGTCTGCTTAGAGAAGCAGTGCTGCTCTAGGGTGTCTAACCTGGGGTGTAGAGACAGTAGCTGTAGAGCCGATGAGAGCTGCCTCAGTGTGGATAAGCCAGTCTTCCATGTTGCTTGAAGACTGGGAGAGTGATCGGTTTCTCCTCCCTCCTGTGCCAGTGCGAATCTCCGGGGGTCACCATTTGTGGGGTACGAGATGTTTGGTTCACACTCAGGATGGGATGGAGAAAGGAAACTCACAATGTGCTCTCTGTATACATATTGTATTGGATGTACAATGCAGCTTGGTGCTGGGAAGTGGCAGTGTGGTTACAAACGTGATGTAGAGAGAGCTGGTTGGTGAGGATGCTCAGAGGAGGACCATGCTCGCCAGCGGGAGCGAGGGCCGCCAGGCAGGAGCGGAGGAGGTGGTGTTATTTGAAGACTGGCTGTAGGTAGAAAGAGAGCTAGGTCACCACGAGGTCAGGTATTATATAGCGGAGGTAGGCGTGGCTTAATAGTTGACCTCAGTCATGTAAGACGGCGCTGGTTGCTGACCTAGACCACGAGGCATACACTGGAGAATTCGCAGGGTCGGCTACTCAGCGACAAACAGCATTTGTAGGGGAGGAATCCACTACAGTACTACATAAGAACATAAGAAAATAAGGAGTCTGCAATAGGCCGGTTGGCCTGTGCATGGCAGCTCCTGTCGAGAGTTACTACCACTCTCTATCATCCATGAATCTATCTAGCCTCCTTTTGAAACTTTCCAGAGTTCCCGCACTTACTACAAAGTTGCTAAGCTTGTTCCACTCGTCCACCACCCTATTTGTGAACCAGTTTCTTCCTATCTCCCTCCTAAACCTAAACTTATCCAACTTGAATCCGTTGCTCCGAGTCTTATCCTGCTCGGATATTACAAGAACTTTATCTATATCCCCTTTATTGATTCCTTTCACCCACTTAAATACTTCTATCATATCTCCCCGCACTCTTCGTCTTTCTAGGGAATGCAAGTTAAGTTTCCTTAACCTATCCTGATATAGAAGGTTTCTAAGTCCCGGAATCATTTTTGTCATTCTTCGCTGCACCGACTCTAGTGAATTTATATCCATTCTATAATAGGGGCACCAGAACTGAACCGCATAATCGAGGTGCGGCCTAACTAGCGCAAGATATAGTTGCAATAAGACCTCTGCACTCTTGTTACTTACACTTCTAGATATAAAACCCAATACTCTGTTTGCCTTAATTCGAACATTAACGCACTGTTTTCTAGGCTGTAGGTCCGGGCTTACAAGTACCCCTAGGTCTCTTTCACTGAGAGGAATACAGAAACAATTTGGATAGAATTAAGCGACCGTCGGGAAAAATTAATCACAGGAGTAATATATAGACCCCCCAATCTTGATAGCGTCAATGAGCGACTTATCTGGGATGAAATGTGCAGGGCTTCCATACACAAAAAAGTCTGTATAGTAGGCGACTTTAACCTTGGCCAAATAGATTGGACTGACCTTACGGGTAACTCAGAATCAGAGGATTTTCTCGAGACGATCCAGGACTGTTTTCTAAGTCAACATATAACCGAACCCACACGGGGTAATAATATACTGGACTTAGTTCTGTCGAACAGAGAAAACCTAATTAGCAATGTCGAGGTAGGGAACGAACTTGCAAACAGCGATCACAAAGAAATTCGATTCCAGTTAGATTTTCAGGGCAGACGTAAGGAAAATTCCACTAAAGTACCAGATTTCAGAAGGGCAAACTGTGACAGCTTAAAGAGGCAGCTGAGAGAGGGGGTGTCGCGCTTGGCTGTGAACCTGACAGATGACACCGACCTGATAACGAGATCTGAGATTGCCGAGTTCCACGACAATTTAAATAGCGAGTTACTTAATGCACAAAGGCAGAACATACCATACAAAAAACTCAGATCAGACAACAATGACCCTAAATGTCACCGAGACACCAGCTGATGCAGCATCATACTTCACAGACGGCTCGGTGGACCCAAAACATCATAGATCCGGAGCGGCCTTCTACACCCAAGGTCAGACCCTCCGATGGAGACTTTCCAATGACTGCTCCACCCTACAAACAGAACTGGTAGCAATCTCAAAGGCCCTACAACACGCTGCAACACAACACAACAAGTCCATCATAATTCACTTGGACTCGAAATCGGCCATGCAGGCGCTGCAACACAGTCAACCAAGAGACAACGTCCACATCATCACCTCGATCTTCGCACAGCTACAGGAATTCCAAAGCCAAAACCGACCAGTCGTCTTACACTGGATTCCCAGTCATGTAGGGATCGGAGGAAACGACGTGGCAGACGAAGCAGCCAAGGCAGCTACACGTTCTAGTAGCGTACACATCCAAGTTCCAGCAAGTGTGCAACAGATCAAGAATCACCTCAGAAAGACTAGCAAGTTCCACATCAAAAAGAGCTTCCTTCATGCATTCAACGCTGGTTCCCAATCAGCCAAATGGTACCTGGCGGCCACAAAAGGGGAATCACCTTTCGCTGACAAGAAAACTCCAAGACAAACCCAAGTCAGCCTTCATCCACTACGACTAGGGTACAAGTGCTCCTGGCAGATGATCGGAAATGACGTCATGGATTGCACCTACTGTCAGGAGCCAGCAGCCAACCCACTTGAACACTATCTCCTCGACTGCGAGGTCACACAAAGCCTCCGAAACAGAACTCAAATCTCCCAAGAAACACACACAACACCAGCGGCCACTCTAACCCAAAAGGCCCATACAGACCACATTCACCACCTACTCCGGGTCATCACACGATACCCACCACCCAGATAGCTTAGAAAGCATCCTCTCCCAGCAAGTGCGGACCCCAGTTCGGGGGGCGCGCCACTCCGAAACTGACCACGTCCAAGAGTGGGGGTTGGTGGTAAGCGTCCACTGATCGGGGTCCGCTCACACTTGCAACCTGCAGTATCCTTCCAATCTGCAAGTGGGACCACCTCCAATCCCAATCCGGTCTGGCTGCTCCTGGAGCTCCAGCCGGAACCACCAAACGGGCCGCCTATAGGCAAAGGCCCGTGTCGGACTACGGTCCGACAATCTCAACAACAACAACAGCCAGGGAGACCACTTGAGAACTGAACCTCGGCGAGGTAGGTTCTCTCTGCTCCCGAGGTACCACGTGACCATGTTCACCTGCAACCAGGCGAAGGTCGTTAGACTGTATCCAGTCAAGCGCCCTTCGCGCAAGCAACTCAACCTCCTTGTCCTGAGGAAGTTTTTTGACTCCTCGGGAATCACGGGGGTGACAAGGGTCGTCCGCAGTGACATCGGTGACCTTATCGTCGCCTTCGCGGAATGGGGAGAGGCCCAGCAATTAGAAAACATAAGACAAATCAATGGAATCCAGATCCAAGTTGAAGCCTGCCTACAGGACAACTTGGTTTTGGGAGTCGTCTCCCACACAGAAATCGAACATCTGGAAAAAGAAGAACTGGCCCAGCTGATCGGAGATCAGCTCTCAATAGTTCGGAAGCTGACCAGTACAGCTGCCCTGGTTGGCTTCCCAAAGAAACTTCCTAGCTCCGTTTTGCTGGGATGGGAGAAGATCCCAGTAAAACCGTGCCAGAAGTACTGCCACCTGGCGCGGAAGTGTCGTGCTTGGGAGGTGTGTTCAAGCTGCGGGACACCCGGGCACCAGGACACCAACTGCTCGGCGGCCGCCAAGAAGTGCGCAGCTTGTGGTGGCCCTCACTCCTCCTCCGACCGGGAGTGTCCCAAGTGTAGGGAGGAGTGCAGGGTGGCCAAGCTGCGGACTAAGGAAAGACTGAGCTACAAGGAGGCCCTCCTTGTAGTGAAAAATCAAGAAAAGAACAAGCAAGACCAGAAAAAGATCACAACAATTAAACCCGATTTCATTACACTATCTTTAACATCGTTTATAGAAGTGTATGAGAATATTCCAGAAGAAGACCAGGAAGAAGAATGGAAACTGAAAAGCAAAAGAAGAAACAAGAAAAGGAAGAAGTCCAACCAATCAGCTTCGGCCGAAATAGCCTAACGGCGAAGAGGCCAGCAATCCCCAATACTATCTATCTATCCAGGGAGACGATTCTACTCTGACCTACAGGACCCGTAAGATCTCTCTCCGGTAAAATTAACAGAACCAAACGAACAAGAACCGGAATTTTGATCTTTCTGGAGTAAGATTTTTCAAATCACCAACGAAGCAAACTTAAATTTTGCATGACCACAGAGAGGGAAGTATCCAACCATATGTCGCAAATAACCCATATTTGGCAACGAGTCCCACGATCAACCTGAATACACTGGATGACATGTCCCCACTAAACAAACCAATCACGGTGGACGAAATAGTAAAAACAATCAATAGCTTTAAGAACAAGGCTCCTGGAGTCAGTAAAATAAATAAACTCATTTTACAGCAGTTACCAAGCAACATGGTACTTCTACTAAGAAATATATTCAATGCATCCATAGCTTCAGGCTACTACCCAAAGAAATTCAAGACAGCAATTATCAGACTGATACCAAAACCGGGAAAAGCCCCCACAGCAGTAGAAAACTACAGACCAATCTCTCTCTTAGAAACACCGGGAAAAATTTTGGAAAAAATAATTAACCAACGATTAAGAACACACCTGGAACTGGAATACAAATACAAACCTGGACAACACGGATTCAGGAAACACAGAGGAACAAACACAGCCGTAGCCCTTATATACGAAAGTATTGCAAACGCAATGCATAATAGAGAACAGTGCAACATAGTATTAAGGGACGTGGCAAAAGTGTTCGATAAGGTCTGGCACTTGGGACTTAAATACAAAATAACCAATCAAGAACTCCCTAACAACTTCACCTCTCTACTGTGTAATTTCTTAGACAATAGAGAAGCACACATTATAATAGGCAATCACAAAGGCCCAAGCTTCAGACTTTATAGTGAAGTACCACAAGGAAGTAATTTATCCCCAACTCTTTACACAATCTACACTTCAGACATGCCGCCACCAATTCACGGTGAATACATCGCATATGCTGATGATGTCACCCAGATCATCCGCCATCCAGGCAAGGTCAAGCAGATGATGGCATTAAAAACAGCTCGCGCCATAATACAAATAAATAAGTACGAGAAGAAATGGAAAATAAAAACTAATACACAGAAACTAAAAATAATACACATTTCAAGGATAAACCCAGCACCAATCACAGTAAACAACGAAGAAATACAATACTCAAATGAAGGAAAAATACTGGGGCTAACAATAACAAGAACCGGAATAAATAAACACATAACAGAGCGCAATAGACTAGCCCAAATACAGGTTACCAAATTAAGAAGATTCGGCAAAATGGAAGAGAAAATACAACTACACCTATATAAAGCACTTGTACGCCCCCACCTTGAACACCCGCCAATACCATTAAACACGATCAGCCTTACCAACCAATTAAAACTTCAGGCAACACAGAACAAAGCCATCCGCAGAGCCTCCAAACAACATCCCTCATACACAACCAAAATTAAAGAGCTTCACGAAAATTACAACATTTTACCACTGAACATAAGAACATACAGCCAAGCACAGGCAGTATGGTACAAACTAGAAGTCATGGAAGACGAAATATATAATCGACTAAAAACAGAGGACACCACAAGATCACTCAACTGGTGGCCAAAAAGCCTTCTCCATAACCCTCAAGTGCCAGAATTATTGTACACTAAACAGTAATCAAAAGATGAGAGTATTCTACTAGTTACACAAGGACCTAGCAGACCTCTCCAACTTACACAATTATACACCACAGCATAAAAAACTTCTTGACGCCAATATGATAAAAGATTAGAGTTTTCTACGAGTTACAGAAGGACCTAGTAGACCTCTCCAACTAACACAATAAATAACAACCCCTTGCTTCATATCTATATTTTCTATTAATCTTTTCTTGTGTATATATATTAATAATTTTATAATCCTGAATCTTTCTCTCTATAAGTATCTATTTTATATTTATTGGCTTATAATCTAACTTCAGTAGCAATTGGAATTTCATGGCTATCCCCAGGAACAATATCATGGGATGCCATTCGTACTGGCAGACTCGACACTCACTTACTTAACAAATGTTACTAATAATAAAGACAGTTAAAGCTTTCACCATCACTCACACAGGATCTTGTGTGCTTTAACTGAAATCAGACATCCCTAAGTTAACCCAAGACAATAGTGTTCTCTCTCACATTCAAATTCACTTTATAGAGAGGTTGGTTTCAGGAAGTCAGAGAAAATGGACTGTCCAAGCTTGGGAGCGATGAGAAAACGGACGCCTCAGATGGGAGACTCAATAAAGAAGGCATAGCTACATGTTTTGTGGGCTAGTGAGCGTAATATGAATCGTCTGATTTTACGTTAACTGACGTGTATGACCGTGGTCACTACACATTTTTTCTATATTTACGATTTCTTTCCGTTCTTTTTTTTTCGCCCCCCAGGCTCCGTTGTGGGTCGTTTGACCTGTGCCCGGGTGGGCTAATTCCCGTAAAAAAAAAACTACCCTGAGGGATTGGAGAGCCTGAACTTGCGTAGCTTATAATAAAGACGGGCAAGGGGCGACCTAATTGAGGTGTATAAGCATCTCAAGGGGCACTACTCAGTCGAGTGTCCCAGGGCCAGATTAAGCTTAATAGGGGCCTGAGGCACGGATCAACTTGGGGCCCCCTACCCTCAAGGTATATATAAATATCAAGAACAAAATATACCCAAATTTATCAATAATTTCACCAATATTAAGCTTCTGCAAAATAACACATTTAATGTTCATAAGAGACAGAAAATTGAGACGTTGCTAGGACATCGTTGAACGAAGTTCATGTTTTGTACGCTTCAACTTCGAGAATGTTTGGATTTGGGGGCCCCTTAGAGTCGGGGAGCCTGAGGCTAATGCCCCAAGTGCCTCATGGTTAATCCGGCACTGGAGTGTCCTTACTTGGAACTGGTGGACGCTCGCCCCACACGACGCCACAGCTCAAGATTGAAGAAGCTGCAGGTCCAGAAAACTGTGAGGGCAAACTTTTTCGGAGTGAGAGTTGTGAACTCTTGGAACATTCTACCAGAAAGTGTTGTGACGGCACCGAGTGTGAGCTCTTTCAAGACCAGACTTGACCAACACTGGAGCAGGTTCAGGTACATTGAGGAGCCGGTGCATGCCCAGTACTTGCCAACAGTGCATAACAGAGACGTGACCGATCGCCCAAGCGGCTAACGAGCCGATCAGTGGTGAAGAGGATAAAAGTTGATTCCACTGCCCACACGATAGTTTAAAAGTTATCTAATTTCCATAAAATTAAATGCGAAATTTTAATTATTATTCCAATAAATTTCAGACTCGGTTAGCTATAAAATATATGATAAATATACCGGTATAATTAAACTTGGTGTTCACATTCGAACGCAGGAGTTGTCGAGGTGGGCGGATGTAAACATTCACGAGACCTGCCTGAGCCCCACCAGATATGAGGGCGGCCACCAGTATACACCAAAATGACAGCTGATGTGGACTATGATGAAAACAGCCACAGTAAGATAATCACATTGTTCATGAACATTATTATTTATATGGAGGTTACTTAGATATTAGAGTTTCCTAACTTAATATTCATGCACAATCGTATTTCCTTGTTAATGGAAAGTTCATTTTCCCAGTTTGGTAGTTGCACGTAGCCATTTGTTTATTTTAATCACATAGTTTATGTTGATAGACTCAAAGAGCCTTTAATAAGTGAAAAAGTGAGGATAGACCATAGATGAATGAAGTGTTGGGAGTCATAATTTTCCTATTACCATTTTAGTCCTTATGGCTATTTTATTTTTTACATTGATAATGGAATCCGGACAAAGCCCCCATATGAAAAAGCCCCCTGGACAAAGCCCTTTCAGTTAAAGTGCAAAATAGGACAACAGCCCCTCAGTTACAGTGCAAAATAGGTTCGGTTATATTACACAAGGCTATATTGGGTTAGATTAGGTTAGGTTAGTTTAGCTATGACAGTCATATGATATAATATTTTACTTGTCAATGCTTTCTTGATTAAAATTGGTAAAATTTTAGTTTCGGTCATCCCTGTATTTAGATATCCAAACCTTGTTATTCCGATGGTTTATGACGTGTTTTGAGTGATTTGGACCTTCATATTGGTCGGAAATCTAGTTTATGGGCCCCCACCCCAAACCCTGGGTTCCCACTGGGTGTCCCCCATTACCGTTGCATAAGAGGGGGGATCTCAAAAACTAATGATTTTCGGTAGAAATGAAGGTCAAAATCATTCAAAAAACGTAAAAAAAAGTTTGAAAATCATTGTTTGGATATCTAAATATACAGGGCTGACAAACTAAAATTTTACCAATTTTAATCAAGAAAGCATTAACATGTAAAATATTATACCATAAGACTGCAGTAGCTAAACTAACTTAGCTAACCTAATCTAACCCAACCCAAGCCAGCATTTTAAGTACAACTCCTCCCCGACTTACGACGGGGTTAGGGACTCAAATCCAGGTCGTAAGTCGAAACGGTCGTAAGTCGAAAATGCTTAAATAATACATAGAAAATCTAAAATGGGTGTCTCTTTTTCTTCTCAGCACCACAAAACTTTCACTTTTAAGCTTACCAGCCATTTTAAAGTGAATTACAAACGAAAATTTTGTCTGTGTACTGACGTTGAGACTCGAAAATACGTAATTTTAAAAATTTTGGTACGACTGAGGCATGTCATAAGTGCAGGTGGTCGTAAGCCGAGTAGGTCGTAAGTCGGGGAGGAGCTGTATTATACAGGAGCATATATTAATGCAGCCATAAAAATGAACATTATAGAAGGATCATCATAATGTATCTACTATGTAGTCAAAGTCAACAAACAAATACTGTACAATAAAGTACAATATTCCAGAGTGCATTAAGTGTTCAGATTCATTTAGAGTTCAATTTACTTACACACACACACACACACACACATACACATATATATATATATATATATATATATATATATATATATATATATATATATATATATATATATATATATATATATATATATATACATACATACATACATACATACATACATACATACACACACAGTCGGCCCTTAACATATGCGGGGATTAGGTAACAGAGATACCCGTGAATGTTAAAAATCCGTGTACTTTTGCTACGCCCCCCCCCCCCCCTTATAAAACCCCTGGCCCCCCATGTCCTTATTTACCGTATATACTTGTGTGTAGTTCGAGTTTTTAAGACCAAATTATTTGGCAAAAAATTTGGATTCGACCTCTAAACGGGTAATAGTTTCGTTAGGTTGAAAAATATTTACCAATAACTACCAGTAAACAATGGAAACGATGCACCAACGCACCACCAGCTGTGAGTGTCGGTACAGTTGCCAGGGCAGATCTCTTGCTTCATCATAGCAAGCCCAAAGTAGCCAAATCCATGGTATGGTAACACAGGAGCCTGTATTTATATGGAGTTTTTTGAGTCTAGATTACTACCCAATATAGTGGACTTTATTCCTCCATGGTATAGATATGTAGATGATGTTCTTTGTCTTTGGCCTAGAAACAGTGACCCATTGGAATTTTTAGACAAGCTTAATGATATTGTCCCAAGTATCACATTCAAAATTGAAAGAGAAATAAATGGATCCCTTCCATTCCTTGATATGCTTATCATGAGAAATGGCCAAAACTATAAATTTAAGGTATATAGAAAGCCCACACAGGTAGACAGTTTCATTCACTTTTTATCGAATCACCTTGAGTCTACCAAAATGTCAGTTTTGTCTGCTATGTTCTTAAGATGTCTGCGTATTTGTGACTCTGAATTTATTGACGATGAATTGAAACACATTCGTTCCATTGCACAGAAACTCGGGTACCCTTCTGTGTTTGTTGATCGTTGTTTTAAAAGGGCTAAAAAATCCTTTCATTCCTCTCAAACCAGACAAGTTCCTACACTTAAGAATATTTTGACTCTGCCCTATCGTAATGAATTTGTCCCGTTAGTTCGGTCCCTCAAGCTTCTAAATATTAATGTTGTTTTCAAGTATGACTCAACCATTACCAATATGTTAATAAGGAATAGCCCAAGTTTGAATGTAAATGGACGTGTTTATTGTATTCCATGTAGCAAATGTAATTGTAATTATGTAGGACAGACAGGAAAAACACTGCAGCTCAGAATCAAACAACATAAGTATAATATCAGAACAGCATCTGAAAGCAGTGCCTTGTTCGTTCATGTTAGGAATAATAATCACCCCATTGCTTGGGAAAAAAGCTTAGAAGTATTTAAATCATCTTGTGTCACAGAAAGACTTCTGGTTGAAGCTAGTTTGATTAAGGAATTAAAATCAATAAACCTTAGTGATGGTCAGTTCAAAACTGATAATATGTTACATAAATTTATTTGTCAGTGGCCCAAGGTTAAAAATGCTTTGAAAACCTTTGATCTAGATGTAAGATAGTTATTTTGTGGGTCCTTTTTTCTGACCTGACCTGGTTAGTCACGTCACCCCCTTCTCTTAAGCTCCTCTACGTGTGTGTTGGTGTGTGGATTAGTGGATGTCATCATTATGACCTGACCTCCTGTTTTTAAGGTCACCCTGTATATTTAAGCCTCTCTCTGTCCATGTAATCCAGTTGCCTCTGAAGATGTCTTGAATAAAGACGAAAGCTAAGGTACTCTGTTGTTTCCATTCTCCCGTGTGATTTTATCAAGATTTATCTTATCCACGTTTTCATTGTGGATTTACATGAGATATATATATATATATATATATATATATATATATATATATATATATATATATATATATATATATATATATATATATATATATATATATATATATATATATATATCTACAATATATCTATATATATGCTGATAACCACCAGGAAAGAAGAAAACACAAACTTCGTGTTTTCTTCTTTCCTGGTGGTTATCAGCATATACCTAGATCACGCGCACCTACAGTGATTTACTTGCATCTATATATATATATATATATATATATATATATATATATATATATATATATATATATATATATATATATATATATATATATATATATATATATATATATATATATATATGTACCTGTATATATATATATATATATATATACACACACACACACACACACAGTGACCCCTCCATTAACGAACTCAATCCGTTCCAGAAGGTCGTTCGTTAACCGAAAAGTTCGTTAACCGAAACCATTGTTTCAATGGGTTTTTGGGTAATTGGTTCCAGCTCACCGAAAATTTCCTAAATTCAACAAAAATGGTAGAAAAGTTCACTTACTTTGAGGTGTGTATGTAGAAGGCTCCTGGATGATGATGGGATTTAGAATGGGGGTGGAGGAGAAGGAAGAAGAGAAGGCATTGGGGTGGAAGAGAAGTCACCCCATGGCGCCATTTCACCAATAAAATTTTAGCTCTCTGGTGTAATTCAAGATTATTTTCTTTAAATCAACAATGCACTGCATTATATATTGTCAATATGTAAAATATATTTCAAAATGACCAATAATTTGCTTGGAAACACAGAAAAAAAGCGTTTAGTTGAAGAGAGTCTCAAGCAATATGTTACCTCCACTGAAAACAGAGAGAGACTAAGTCCTGTTTGCTGCGTTAAGAGGCTGGATGCCGCGCATTAAACTAGTCACTTTACCTTCAATTATGTTCAATAATTGTTAAAATGACTAAAAAATTGAATATTAAACTTTTAAAATTATTGAATAGTATAAACTTCTTGATATTTACTAAAATAGTTAGGAATTTAAGCCCTAGAACCGATTAATGTATTGGCGGACTGATACTAAAGCTGGTTGCCTGGCCAGTGCAAGCGAAAACATGTTGAGGTCGGTTCGTAAGAACTTCGTTAACCGAATTTTTTTTCGTTAACCGAATTGAAGATCCTTATGGAAGGCAGTTCGTTTATCGAAATTACGTTAACCGAGGTGTTCGTTAAATGAGGGGTCACTGTATATAGTGCAGTACAGTACTTAAAAACAAAATTATGCTGTGTCTGAGTTTTAAATCACCTTCATATATATATATTCTTAAAAATATAGACTGTCTTTACTATATACAGGTAGACAAGTTAGTTTTCACATTCCAAGCGAATGTCGTTTGACGTAAAAAATACGCCTTACCCATTATGTTGCATTTCGGCACCTGGGGTCATACCATGGATTCTGTTAAAATTTCATACAAAGGTACAGCACTGCACTACTTTACATGCTGATTGAGGATCTGGGTTCACAATTTAAAATTTTGAGTAATTAGTGTTAATAAATGACTTCTAAAACAATTAAAGATATTTAGAATACTGTATACCTGTAATATAAAATTTTTAAACAGTTTTGTATGGTAAATAATGAGCACTTGTTAAAGCAAAGAAATTTGACAGAGACTGTGGCTGAACTTGAACTTCGAAGATACAGTAGTATTGTAGAGCAACATGGAGACCAGTTGGAAGAGATTATTGAGGCTCTGGGGCCCCACCCACTGCCACCGTGGGATCCTGTACTTGATCCAGTCAGGCTTAAGGTGAGAGCCTTTGTCTTGCATATGCTATTGAGGTATTATCTTGACATGAACATGGCCAAGTATATGTACCTTATGTTTTATACCTTTTGCAGTTAGACATTCTATAGAGAGAGAATACTGATACATATACAGTATTGTACTGTAAATTAAAAAAAATATATAAATATTATGTAATAATTGTTAAAACGATTTCCACTGTATTATACAGTGCTATATACAGTAAACCCTCGATAACTCGGCACATATGGGGTATGGGGCTCTGGCCTTGCCGAGTTATCCCAAATTCCAAATTATTGAGGCACTTCCCCCTTCCTACAAAAATAACAAAAATATCGACCCATATATGTGTACATGTAATTACTAAATGTTAAAATGTAAAACTTAACAGAACTGCAGGTGAAGAATGAAGCATCATAGTAGGTGACACAGAGGCATGGTAGGTGATGCAGGTGGCCAGATATGGCAAGATTTTCCCAGGTAATTTTATATATCTCGGCATTTCCCGAGTTATACTAGTATAACACATTCCAAGACCATATCCATGCCAAGTTATATGAAATTCCAAGTTATCAAATGCCGAGCTATCGAGGGTTTACTGTATTTCATACCAGTACTTTACCATATTTAAAGAATTTATCTTAATGGAAAAATAATTTTATTTAGGGATCTTCACATTTAAAATTATGTGTATGCTTTTCAGATGGCACCTTTTGAACAACCATCATTAGTTCAACTTATTCAGTCCGACAACAAGTTAGTGAATAAAGTAGTGCTAGCTCTCAGTGCTTTATGCTTAGAAGCAACCGAGTTAGTGGATGAGGCTCGTCAACAACTCTATCCACCTCTTGTGTTATATGGCAATGGAGGTAAGTACTTGTACAGCATTGCTCACTTTTTTTGTGAAAGACTTTTTCTTCCATCATTATGTCTTTAAACTATAAATCAAGAATTCTTGAGCATGAGATTCCAGGATTAGCTGCTAATTTTTTATTTTAAGTAGCTCACTGAATGAGACCCTTAATGTTTTTATGAATTACAGTTACAAGGCTCCACAATAGGTATTGCTTGATGATTCAGGAGTTGTCCATTTACAGTTGGAGAAGAAGGAGAGACAACAGGAGAATCCCAAATATCATTATCACGTATTCTTCCAACTCTCCATCAAGTTTCGTGTTATGTGCGACGTGTCCAAAAAGTTTCTCGGAATGTAATACATCAGATGACATCATTATATTCTTCAGAAAAAAAAGCAAATGGATTTATTGATGTGACTGATGTTCACTTTCAGGTTGGTAATGTGATTATTATTTCACTCACCCTGTCAAGCCTTTTCCTGCTGTGCTATCCAGGAGTTACTAATTCCATTATTCCCTGTTTAGCAATTTAAGGGTTACCTCTCATCCTTGGCAGGATACTATTCCACCTGATTGTGTACACAACTTATTTTATTGCTGAGTATGAAAGTAAGCCAAGTATTCATGTATAGGAAAGGATTAAACTCCTCTAATCCAGCCAAGTATTAAACCCAGAATTTACATAAATACTGTTAAAAAAAAAGTAAGTTTTATTGTGTTAGCAGAGTGGGAGGCTTTTGCAGCCAATAGAAATACTACCACGGGAGTAGCAATAATAAATCATCTAACAATATTTAACTTGTTAATTTCTCATATTCTACTGGAGAAGTTTTAGGTTCACTTATACTGTAAACAAAAGGAAAACACTCCTTAATGCAGGTTTGTGCTCACAGAACATCTCCAACTCCTCTTTTAAATAATGTACTCATGTCATCTCTTCTTTAACATTATTCCTTTTTCGCTTAAATTTGGGGTGGATGAAGGTGTATAAAAACGAGAAAGAAGGGATGAATATTAGGGAATATACGGTACTGTAAGACATATACATAAAAGGCAACAGAAAAGAGCTGATGAAATACTGAACTCCAATATCAGAACTTATCATTTACTTACAAATTCTATCCATAGAAACTAATATGATGCAAGAATGCCCATCTTCACACTTTGATTTATTATTTCACCCCTTATCGGCTTACTAACTATTTTGTCAGTTGTTCTGTTCTTTATTATTGTACTTTGTTATAAACCTTATTCTTCAATGTTAGTGTAGGAGGAAACCTGCAGTGTTTGATGTCTGAGCCAGGACTCAAACCCATGACATAACGGGGAAAAATATGCACATTACCACTTGTATTATTATTATTACAGTATTATTATTTTTTAAATTTTCCTCTGACAAAAAACTTAATATTCATCCAAACTCATTATGTACAGTAGAGTGTTAGACACAACTTATTATTAAAGACTGTTCATGTTATTTTTGACTTGCAGGTCATGTATGAGCATCTGGGTGTCCTCCTGGGTACTCTTATCACCCTGGATGAAGTTGTAATAGGAAACTCACTCTTACATGAACACTGGGGAGCTTATCGTCGTCTGGTGCGCTCTGCTGGGTCAGATCAACAGAGGTTTGGTCACGATAAAAACAGTTTACAGCCCCTTGAGAAGATGCTGAGTGATGTAGAGAATCTTGTGATGCAAGGATCAATGTTTTTGGTAAGAAATATATGTGTGACCGGTTACGGATGCTTGAGACCCGATCATGTACTTTATGTAAAGGAAATGTGATTTTTGTACTGTATTGCAGTACTGTATTGTGTGATACATATTGATATGTTTGAATCTTAGAATATATTGTATATACAGTATTAGGAAGATGTACTGTATGTTTTTTTTAAGTTTTCAGATTATGCAAAATATTGAGATTAGATGTTATGATGTTTACATAAAGTAGCATTACAGTGTTATTGCTTTTTTGTCAACCAATATGAAAATCAGGCTGAATGCAGTATATGAAACACATTTATTTTATAAAATTTGTAAATTATTTTTCTTCATAAAATCCTAAGAATTTTTGTACAAAGCGTTTTCCTTATTGTTCATAAGCATAATTTGTGTCGTTTCCTCAGTCTGTGGTGCGACAGCCATACGACTGTGATGGACTCACTGTGACTAGGAATGGAACATTACGAGAAGAGATGATGAATGTGATACTGGGATGGTGTGGTCAGGTGAGTCTACATTGTTACAGACAAAGTACAGTATTATGCTCACACACAAGAATGATCTGATAGGGTACCAGCCTGAAGTTGAAGCAAAAAGTTTGATGCTGTATAGAATGAAGGGATCCAGTAGAGTCACTACTTATGGAAAAATAGGCTTAACCCCTTCGCCCCGGTTGACATTCTGCAACGTCCATTTAGGGCGCCCCGGTTGATGTTCCGGAACACTCGCCTTTTCATGGTACAGGTAGTTCTGCTATAACGCGATAATTGTGTTCTTGTAAAATATCGTGTTATAGAAAATCGCGTAATAGAAATAACAGGGCTTATGGAGAAAATGGGGTTGGGTGCAGATTACTCGAAATCGAGTAAATATTTAGCACAGTCTAAATAAATGTTACATTCATATCTAATAATGAAATCATACAGTAAATGTAACACTTTACTTGATGGGGGAGAAGGGTGATTCTGAGGTTGATAAAATCGAGCTTCTCTTCAAGTGTTACATCCTTTCTTTTACGATCATCACCAGGAATTCTATCACCAGAACGCTTCTTGTTGATATTCTTCTTTATTATATTCACAGTTAATACAGTGGGGTATGCTATAACGAACGGATCCTACTACGAATATTCCTATAACGAACGGTTTTACCTATAAAATTGAGAATGCTATAACGAACGAAACTCCTACAACGAACATAATTTAATTTTTTTTTTTATTTTTTTATTTTCTAATTTATTGTTTTATTATTACAAATATTAATGAAATTCTTTATTTCAGGGGTTTAGATGCATATTTATGCACTTTCTTACAATTTTTACAATTTTATATTATATTTTTCAGTGTTAAGTGGTTGTATTTGGGGGCCTGGAACGGATTAATCCTATAACAAACGAATGCTATAACGAACAAGGTTCTAGAACCAATTAGATTCGTTATAGTATACCCCTCTGTACCACAAAATTGGAGAAATAGTAAGCAAAAATCGCGTTATAGCAAACAAGCGTTCGCGTTATACAAATATCGTTCCTAATTCATAAATCACGTTAGAGCAAATTCGCGTTATCAAAACACGCACTATAACAGAACTCACTGTATTGTTTGAATGCTCAGTGCGGGTTATTACGTTCCAGCGTGACTACAGTGTTTGCCTGTCACGCTACACGCTCGGCCACAGGGAAGCTTCCTGAATGTAAGTACAGTCGGCCCTTAACATACGCGGGGGTTACGTAACAGAGATAGCTGTGGATGTTAAAAATCCGCGTATATGTGCTGCCCCCCCCCCCCCCCCAAAAAAAGAAAAAAACCCTGGCCCCCATGTCCTTATTTACCGTATATACCTGTGTGTAGTTCAAGTTTTTAAGACCAAATTATTTGGCAAAAAATTGGGGGTCGACCTCTAAAAGGGCAATAGTTTCGTTAGGTTGAAAAATATTTACCAGTAACTCCCAGTAAACAATGGAAACGATGCACCAACGCACCACCAGCTGTGAGTGTCGGTACAGTTGCCAGGGCACATCTCTTGCGTCATCATAGCAAGCCCAAAGTAGCCAAATCCATGGTATGGTAACACAGGACGATGTAAAACAAAGTATTCATTTATTAAAGTTTTTTTTATAGATACTGGACATAAATTTTTGTTCATTACATTTGAAACATCAATCTTTGTTAATTAAATTTGAAACAAAAGAAAACTACGATACCGTATTTTCATTAAAATATTACATCACAAGTATATTTCACCTTAACTGTGACTGAATGAATATACGTATTCTCAGAAATAAATATAGAAATGTAATATTTTTGCTGGAATAACGAACATATTACAGTGGAAAGTGGGATAAAATCATGACGAAAACAATGACTTTCGCTTTCTTTCGTTATTCAAAAGATTTTACCGTAATCGCTTTTTGAATGGTTTTCAGTTAAAAAACTGTTGTACTCATACTGTATTACAATAATATTCTATCCTATCATTAGCCTTATAATCCCACAACTGAAAACCATTCGAAAAGCGATTACGATAACATCTTTTGAACGAAAGAAAGAGAAAGTCATTGCTTTCGTCACAATTTTATCCCACTTTCCACTGTAATACGTACATCATTTCAGCAAAAATATTACATTTCCATGTTCTCAGAAATAAATGGTAGTTTTGGTGAAACGTAATGAACAGTATTTAATATTAAAATGCCAAAATAGCTATAAAAACAATTAATACACCCGTAATGTACTGGCTGGCATCTCGTCCCTGCTCCCGCGTCCAAGGTCACCACTCCTCCCAACTCGCTCCCTCCGCTCCCTTCACCTCCTCACCGTCACTACTGCCAACAACAAACACAAATGTTTTGTGAATAACTGCACTTCCACTTCCTATGTACAGTGCTGAACTGTACTGTGCTGTGCATTTTTACAAACAATAAACATGGCAAGAAAAGCTAATAAAAAAAAAGAGATAAAAATTTCACTTTACTGTACAGTTCCTATCCTCGGCGACAGGACAGGGTCATCGGGCTCATCATCACTCAATTCCATAACGGGTGGTGAAGTGGGGGCGACGGTGAATTCAGCTGCTTCCTCACTGCCGCCAGTGATTGATGGTGTTAAATCTCTCCTTCGGTGATCAAAGAACATGGTGATGGGGAGTTGTCGTCTCTTTTATTCATTTCTTCCATGATGTTTTTGTATGGAGCGAAAACGTCATCCATCCCTCGCATGAATTTCAGGGCACGCACCATGGAGGGGTCCATATTATAGGCCAGGTTTTTCAGTGCCTCAATATTCCTGGTCATCTCCCCCAACTTCTCCAACGTTATTTCTTGGTGCTCTTCCTCTTCCTCTTTCGCTTCCTCTTCCTTGCCTGAGTCTACTAACTCCTGTAGATCCTCCTCGGTCAGCTCAGTGTCGTGCTCTTCAATTAGCTCCCTAATCTCGTCCTCTGCCATGCCCTGGAAGCCTTCAGCAGCTACTTTCCTTGACAGTGCCAGGGTGTTTCTGAATATTTTCATTAAAATCCATCAAAATCATTTTCCTTGTCATCATCTTAAGCACCAAACAGCTCCTCCCAGTCTTCTTCTTGAACAGGACTAGAGGGTACGTGTTTTTCGAATCATTTTCAATTAGAAAAATGTTACAGCACATGTATATTTTACCTAAACTGTGGCTGAATGAATATATTCTCAGAAACAAATAGTAGTTTTGCTGAAACGTGATGTATTTCAATGTAAAATAGGATAAAATACATGATGAAAACAAAAGACTTTACATAACCTTCCAATGTTCAAGAGATGTTACTCTTTTTTTTAATAGTTTTCGGTTAAAATACTGTTATATTACAATGATATTATATACATACTGTGCTTGATATAATACATTCACGGAAATGTAATATTTTTACTGAAATGACGTACGTATTACAGTGGAAAGTGGGATAAAATCATGACGAAAACAATGACTTTCGCTTTTTTCCGTTCAAAAGATGTTACCGTAATCGCTTTTCGAATGGTTTTCAGTTAAAAAAACTGTTGCATCACAAGTGAATTAGGATAGAATATTATTGTAATACAACAGTTTTTTAACTGAAAACCATTCAAAAAGCGATTACGTTAACATCTTTTGAACAAAAGAACGCGAGTCATTGCTTTCGTCACTTTCCACTGTAATACGTACGTCATTTCAGCAAAATATTACATTTTCATATTCTCAGAAATAAATAGTAGTTTTGCTGAAACGTAATGCATTTCAATGTAAATTAGGATAAACTACATGAAAACAAAAGACTTTACCTAATCTTCCGATGTTCAAGATATGTTACTCGTTTTTTTAGTAGTTTTCGGGTAAAATACTCTTATATTAGTGATATTCTATTCATACTGTGCTTGATATAATACATTCACGGAAATGTAATATTTTTGCAACTACAATGCTGATGTCAACACAAGCGTGGTTACAGCGAGACTGACTGAGTGAGGGAGAGCTATGCGTGTGTGTGTGTGTGAGAGGTTGCGGGAGCGGGCGGTGTCCCGTGTTCGGTGCCACGCGCGAGTTAAATGTACTTCAATTACTGCAATGTACAGAATATTCCTCCGGCGGGGCAATCCGCCTATTTGCAAATCCGTGTATTATAAACCTGCGTATGTTAAGGGCCGACTGTACCTACTTTTGTTTGTTTCATTTTCATTGTTTGTCCAATTTATCATGTTGTATCAAGGTAATATTCCGCGTGTTAAATGGACTAAAAATGAAGTATATATATATGTACCTCGCGTTTCATACCAGCTGGATTCGGTAAAATGCTACTGACACCACATACGAGGCACGGGCAGTTTCCCATTGAGGTTCACGGCGCCATCAGCTCGATGAACAGGCTTTGTGTGAAATATAACAGAGTCTAGAACTGCTTTTAGTGTCCTTGTGGCCTAGCCGGTAAGCGCTCCCTAGTCACACCCAGTAGGTCGAGGGTTCGATTCCTTGCTGGTGAGGTCGTTGATTGTATGTTCAAAGTCCGCGTGTTAAATGGACTAAAAATGAAGTATATATATATATATATATATATATATATATATATATATATATATATATATATATATATATATATATATATATATATATATATATATATATATATATATGCTGATAACCACCAGGAAAGAAGAAAACACGAAGTTCCCAAGCGCTTTCGTGTAATTCACATCTTCAGGGGTGAATTACACGAAAGCGCTTGGGAACTTCGTGTTTTCTTCTTTCCTGGTGGTTATCAGCATATACCTAGATCACGCGCACCTACAGTGATTTACTTGCATATATATATATATATATACAGTAGTACCCCGCTTAACACGGTCAATAAAACCCACAGGGTACCGTGTTAAGTGAAAACCGCGCTAAGTGAACAACAGAACATATGGGATTAATTCCAATAGAAACTGGCCCGACCCCCAAACTCCACTTTTTGACGACACATAACTATGTTGTAGTAAAAATTTTATCTTAGCTTTATGATGGTATGAAAAAACAAGTAATATTGAAGAGGTTAGGTTAGGAATAATAAAGGTTAAGTTAGGAAAACTGAAAGTTATGTTGAACACTTACGTTAGTAGAAGAGATGGGTTGGCGTACGGGGATGGAGGCTGGTTCCGAGGCAGAGGGCAGGCTACTGGCCCTCAGGTGAGTCACCACCACTGTCACCCACACTTGTTATGGCCTCCCTGACAAATCCCTCAAAGTCACCTTCACTGTCTCTACCACTGTCACTATCACTGGCTTGGGCTGGCTGTGGTGGGTTGCGGGCGAAGAACTCGGTTATGCTTTTTTGACGGCTGGAGTTTATGTTGTCTTGATACACCTTGATGTACGGCTCCATAGCCTGCACCAGCCGGGTATGGAAGACTTCATAGCGGTCATCGTTATTGTCGCGGGAAAGGAAGGACTTCATTTTCTCTGCACACTCCATGGCACCCTTAATATCACTATGACTTAAACTGTGTTCTTCGGAGAATGACGCACCTTCTTCCTCCTCTTCACTGACTTGATCTTCTTCCAACATCTCGTTGGCAGTCACTTCAGGATCTCTGATCACCTCCAGGATGTCTTCATTGGTGGTCTCGGAGAAGCCTTCAGCTGTAATATTGAGCGCAGCTTCTCTGGCAAGGTCCACTGCTACTGCAACAGTCTGAACCTCACCAGTCACAGGTTCACTCCTCCTCTCACCTGGTATGCCATGCAACACATGTCTCCATGCGTGACGAATCGTAGCAATAGACAGCTGATCCCATGCCTCCACCAAGAAGTCTACAGCTTGTTTGACGTTAAACTTCTTCCAAAATTGTTTGACGAGAACTTCTTGAGTCGCCACCTCTTGTTCCTTGTCCTCGTCGCTTTTACTCTCGCTGTCGGTGTCACCCAGCTTATGCAACTCATCCTTGGTGTTGGTAGAGTCGTTCAGGAGCTTGAACTTCTTTGCAGAGTACGCAGCTTTCACATTGCAGATCAACTCCTGGTCCATGGGCTGGATTAATGACGTAGTGTTGGGAGGAAGGAAGACCACTTTTACGTTGGGGTGACGATCCATAAGTAGGGGCGAGTGTCCAGGTGCGTTGTTAAGGAGCAACAAAATGTTGAATGGAACATTCTGTTGCTCGCATAATTTCTTCACGTCGGGAACAAAACAGTCGTCAAACCAGAAGAGGGACAGAGAAGAGGACATCCACGCCTTACGTGCGGTTAGCCACTGGACATTAAGCTTGTTCATGTCCATATTCTTGTAGGCGTGCGGCTTGCGGGCTGTGTGAATCACCGATAACTTTGGTTTACAGGTACTGGAGGCATTGGTGGTAAACAGGACGGTGATGCGTTCCTTCTGCATCTTCCGGCCCCGAATCCTGCTGGCATTCTTCACAATGTAGGACTTGGAAGGTAGCTTTTTCCAGAAAAGACCAGATTCGTCCATGTTAAACACCTGGTCGTCGGTGTACTGTCCTTCCTCCATAATCTCACGTAAGAACGGAGGAAAATCTCTAGCCGCCACACGGTCAGCACTCGCTTCCTCACCACCAATGTTGATGTTGGTGATCTTGTTCCTCTTCTTAAACCTATGCAGCCAACCAGAGGAAGCATTGAAGGGTTTGGGCTCTGCAATTCCCAGCTTACGTGACACTGCTGTGTATAGCTCACGTGCGTACTCCTGCACTGAGCGCGTGTCCACCGCCATGTTGCGTCGCGCCTGACGAATCAAATAACTCACCAGCAAATTTTCCACTTTTGCCAGCACCCTGTTCTGGCAATACTTGATCGTTGAAGCACCTGCAGACTTTGTGATTTTCATGTGCTCTTTGATCTTGGCTGCATCCTTCTTGATAGTGCGAATCGTAGATTCGTTGACGCCATGCTGGCGCGCGAGATCAACTTGCCGTGTTCCTTTCTCCAAATCTTGAATGATCTGGTACTTCACTTCGTAGCTTAGACCACAGCGTGTCTTCTTGGGCTTAGGGCGACTGGGTCCAGGTAAGGAAAGGTCTCTCTCTGGTGGCGGTGGTGGTCCGGCGGAAGCCATTTCACAGAACAATGGATTCACGTATACACGGAGTGGCCTGGAGGGATGAAACTGCCGCGGCTAGGTGAAGCGTCGTCATTCCTCCCTCCCTCCCTCCCCCGGGTGGACACGTCATAATACTTTAAGCCAATTACAGCTAGCAGCAGAGGGTGGGTAGGGATGCATGGCCAATCACAGTCCGATACGGCATATGACGTCAGTGATAACGCAACAGAGACATGCACTGCGCAACCTTACAGCGCGGCTTGCCCAAGCGGAGGGAGGAGGCGGGAGCAGGTGGGTGGGGCGAATCTAAAAATAGCGTCTCGAGCCGGACACTCGCCGCGTATACGTGGAAAAAACCCGCGTTAAGTGAAAGTTCAGCTCTGGCGAGGCACCGCGTATACGGTAAATTGCGCTAAGCGAAACCGCGTTAAGCGGGGTATTACTGTGTATATATATATATATATATATATATATATATATATACACACACACACACAGACAGACCCCGACTTACGACTGCTCCGACTTACGACCGCCGTAGATTTAAAAAAAAAAATTTTATTTTTTTTTTTCAAATGACACGCATTTTCTATTCCGAAACGTTTCCAGTTAATGTAGTCTCCATGTATAATTAGAAAATTATGGGGGCCCATGTGCATTCAGCTGACTACATTAAAGGTAAGTGCTGTCACACTGTAACCATTCCTTATTATTTATTACTTTCACTGTACTGTATCCATTCCTCATTATTCATTACTTTTACTGTACTGTATTTCATTGTAGATTATTTATTTAAAAAAAAAAAAAAAAAAAAAATTTTATCTACTGTATGTCGGACTTACGACCTGGATTTGGGTCCCTAACCCCGTCGTAAGTCGGGGTCTATATATGTATATATATACTATTATTTGTACTGTACTGTACAGTAATAGTGAAAATCACTCTTCTCTTGCTGTGGCTTCATTGGCCAAGTATTTTTATTTTATTTTAACTTTAGCTTTGAATTGTTTGATGCCTGTAAAGGAGAGGGACAGCAAGTAATTTGATTAGAACATTTCTCTACATGCATATTACGATGTTCTCCCTAGATTTTTTATTTTATTTTGTAAACTCTTGACAGAAAGAGAATAGCAGCATTCCTTACCACATTTTCTAATATGTCTGTTGAATATATACTGCTGCCATCATCCATAATAATAATAATAATAATACTGTAATAATAATAATTAACGATTTATTGAAAGAGCATGGCAGCCGGAAGGCTGAAAATATACAGTTACATAATTTGGGAATGGGTCTTTTGATTTACAAATAATATACAAGTAACAAAAGTGATACAAATATGATATATAATAACTAGGTGGGGAGAAGCTCAAACTACAGGGCATTTCAACATACGAAGTGACAGTGCAAAAAGTAAGATTGACTGGGAGTGAATATTAGCTTGACTGAGCAGTAAAGAAGGGGTTACCGTACTTGCAAAGTATATAGGATGAGGTATGGTGTTTAGTGTATACTGAGGTAAAGAAATGTTATTGCAGCTGGAGCAAGGTGGTGGTGAAGACTGGTGGTGTGACTATCAGCCTCAAGTTGTTGGGGTAACTGCCCTGGGTATTCTTCACCAGGTGATATTCAACTCACAGGAAAAGAAGCTTGCCAGGACGCTAATTAGCATCTTCAAGAAGGTAAACCTTACAAATGATATGCACGTGAGAGTGAAAGAAGAGGCAGTGAGAAAATGTATCTATCTAATGTACCTGCTCAATGCAAGCCTTTATTTATTATTAGTTATTCTACTGTATAACTGTACATGAAACTAAAATTTATGCAAGGTTTTATACTTGAGGTAAAAAATTAGATGTTTACTGTGTTTTGGGAATGTGGCTTCAATAATTTTTTATTTTTGTGTAACTACAGGAGGTCCCCGATTTACGAACGCCCTCTTATACGAACGAGGTTAAACTTAAAATTTACAGTATTTTATTTACCTATTGACATATTTTTTTCCTTCATTTACTGTATTTTGCCATCCTATTTCTTCTTTTGTCTTAAATTAGGTGATTTTAGATGTATATTAGGACTTAGGCTATGAAATACAGTGGTCCCTCGGTTAACGAACACAATTCGTTTCAGAAGGTCTTTGTTTACTGAAAATTTCGTTAACCAAAACCATTGTTTCAATGGGATTTTGGGTAATTGGTTCCAGCTCACCGAAAATTACGTACAAAGTAAAAAAAAAATGCAGTTAAGCACACTTTCTTTGAGGTGTGTATGTAGAAGGCTCCTGGCTGATGATGATGATGATGGGAATTAGAAGTGTGGGCGGAGGAGAAGGGAGAAGAGAAGGAAGTGGGGGTGGAAGAGAAATCACCCCATGCTTGATGCCGTCATTTCACCCATAAAATTTTAAGTTCACCAGGTGTAATTCAAGATTATTTTCTTTAAATCAACACTGCACTGCTTTATATATTATCAATATGTTAAATAAATTTCAGAATGACCAATAATTGTAATGTAAAAACGTAAAAATACGTACAGTAGAAGTCCGAAAATCCGGACTGCTCGGGGATTGGGTCGGTCCTGATTTTCGGATTTTCCGGATTCTCAGGCAGTACTTTTAAAATTAAAATTTAAGGAGGAATAAAGAAGAGATGAACAGGTAAATTTTGATAGTCTATTCATTAGCAAATACTCAGACGAGGCTGTGAATTCTGGAATTTTATTCTTTGCCTTTTTTATATCGTAAATTGTAGACTTTCCGATGTCGTATGTTTCCATTAGATCAGTATTGCTCACACCACGTTCTGGTTTCTTAATTATTTCAAGTTTGTCACTCAATTTCAACGTGTTCTTTTTCTTCACACAATGAAGTTTATCTACTTTAGGAGCCATTATTATGGGCTTGTACGTATGCTATACAGTATATGGTAAATGGAAAGAGTAGGACACAATATTACAAACATTGTCACAGTTTGCTTGCTCGTTTTAAAATGGCGACCGCGTGGTTGCTTGTTTTCGCTGTGCAGCTGTGGCGCTCACGCATTCGCACACACACAAAAGCCCTCCAAATTTAAAAAGTTTGAGTTTTCAAAAAGTCCGGATTCTCAGGTGGTCCGGATTTCTGGCATCCGGATTTTTGGACTTCTACTGTACTCTGTGTTCAAGAGACCCACAAGCAAGATATTTCCTCCACTGAACAGAGACACAAACTGAGGCTTTGGTGGGTGAGTGAAGTGGCTGATGGGGGCACCAAAAACTAGTTCCCTCTACTGCAATTATGTTAAATAAGTATTAAAATGGCTAAAAATTTTAATATAAAACTTGGAAAATTATTGAATAGTACAACCTTCTTGATATTTACTCCAATTTTAACGAATGTAAGCCCTAGAACCGATTTCTGTACAGCTAGACCCGACTTACTACCACATGGACTTACGTCCAATGGTACTTACGACCTGCTTTGACTGTACGTCCGTCGGGACATACGACCTCGGCAGTCGTGACCAAAAATATTTTCAAATGACCGCGCATTTTCAATACCGAAACGTTTCCGTCCGGGGCGAGTGGGTGGCGCCTCTCGGGTCGCCTCATGGGTACACTCACTCAGTGGAGCGCTTTGTTTGTGTTTGGCTATCGTATCCTATACTGATCGCGCTGTGAACTTTCGTTATTATCGTATTTAATTGACTTTATAATGACTGGAAAGCGTAAAAGTGAGAGTGCTGGTGGTGTTCCAAAGAAAAGGAGACAGGCAATTACTTTTGAGATGAAAATGAAGATAATAACACAGCATGAGAATGGAAAAACAGTAGCAACAGTCTCACACAACCTAGGTTTCTCACACTCGACTATATCCACTATTCTGAAGGACAAGGAACGTATTCGTGAAGTAGTGAAAGGAACAACACCTATAAAGGGAACTATAATATCAAAGAGAAGACAAGGTCCTATTGACGATATGGAAAATTTTTTGGTAACATGGATAGAAGACCAGATACAGAAGCGTGTACCCCTAAGCCTTCTAACCATACACGCTAAAGCAAGAAGCCTGTTCCAAAGCCTGAAGTAGCAGGCAGGAGATGAATGTGATCAAACCTTTACAGGAAGTCATGGGTGGTTTGATAGATTTAAAAAAATGCTCCAGTCTACACAATGTTAAGGTGAGTGGAGAGGCAGCTAGTGCCAATTTTGGTGCTGCCGAAGCTTTTAAGGAGGAGTTAGATGATGTGATTGTGGAAGGGAATTATTTGCCTGAGCAAATATTCAATGTGGATGAGACTGGATTATTGTGGAAGCGCATGCCTGAGTGGATATACATCCACAAAGAGGCGAAAACAATGCCCGGATTCAAGGCATTCAAGGACAGAATTCCACTTCTGTTGTGGGGGAATGTTGCTGATTTCAAGCTAAAGCCCTTCATGATCTATCATTCAGAGAACCCCAGGGCTTTTAAACATGTCAGCAAGCACATACTGCCAGTGTTTTATCGCAGTAATAAGAGAGCCTGGATGACCCTAGTACTGTTTGAGGATTGGTTCATGACTTGTTTCATTCCACGAGCCAAGGAGTATTGTCTGCAACAACAGATTCCATTCAAGATTTTACTGATTTTGGATAATGCTCCGGGACACCCACCACACCTGGACGACATGCACCCTGATGTTAAGGTAGTGTATATTCCACCTAACACTACCTCTATCATCCAACCCATGGATCAAGGTGCTATTGCTGCCTTTAAAGCGTATTATTTACGTACGACCTTCGCTCAGGCTGTTGCTGCTACTGAAGGTGAGAAAACGCTCAAAGAGTTTTGGAAGGAGTACAACATTTTGTCATGTATAAAGAACATTAGTGCAGCATGGGATCAGGTTACAAAACATTGCATGAATGGAATATGGAAGAAAATCCTGAAAAGATATGTGCACAGTTTCAAAGGACTTAAGGAAAATGAAGTTATTTCGGATATTAGTAACAAGATAGTGGAGTTAGGTAAACAGCTGGAGTTAGAAATTGATAATGAAGATGTTGGACAGTTGGTTGAAAGTGTAGCAAAAGAGCTCAGTAACGAGGATCTTATTGAACTAGATGCACAGAAAATTGCAGAGGAAGAAGAGAGACAAAATGTAGAAGAAGAACCTGCACCCCCAAAAAGTTTTCAGTGAAACATATGGCAGAGGCATTTGCTACAATTAATAAAGGAATGCAAATGTTTCATGGCATGGATCAAAATTATGAGCATTATGCCAAAGTTGACAGAATGGTCCAAGATGCACTTGCTTGCTACAGAGAAATTTATAATGAAAAGAAAAAGCAAACTGTGCAGTCTAAATTGGACATCTATTTCAAGAAGTCCCCCAGTGCTGCCTCTTCACTCCCTCAAGATGATCCAATACCTTCAACCAGCAAGTTTCCACAGCACCTAAACCTGTCTGAAGAAAGCGACATTGGTGACCCACTCAGCCCTGTCTCCTCTTCTGCTTCTTCCAATTAATATAGTCTCCATGTATCCTGTAAATAGAAAATTATGGGGGCCCTGTGTGCATTCAGGTGACTACATTTAAGGTAAGTGCTCAGTCACACTGTATCCATTCCTCATTATTTATTACTTTTACTGTACTGTATCCATTTCTCATTATTTATTATGCTTAGTGTACTGTATTTCATTGTAGATTTTTATTTTTTTTTAGAAAAAATTGAATTTTTTTTTTTTGAAAAAAAAAAAAAGATTTTTTTTTTTTTTTTTTTTTATCTATGTCGAACTTACGGCCATGTCGGATTTATGACCTGGATTTGGGTCCCTAACACCATCGTAAGTCGGGGAGCCCCTGTATTGGCGGACTAATCTTCCAGCTGGTGAGCAAGCCAAAACTTTTTCATAAGAATTTCGTTAACCGAATTTTTGTTCGTTAACTGAAATGAAGATTCTTATGGAAGGTAATTCGTTATCCGAGGCGTTCGTTAACCGAGGGACCACTATAGTGGAATTTTAAACATTATTTTCTAAGTATGGTATGCATATAGCATGTGTTCTGACTTACATACATATCCAACTTACGAACGTCCTCTGAAACGGATTCCGTTCGTTACCTGGGGACCCCTATACTGTACATTGTATTATCATTATTACTGATGAAGGTTGTTAAATAGAAGGTTATAACAGGACATTTATAAAGTAATTGAGCCAAGTAATATCATAAGAACTAGGAAAAAAATAAATCAGTTGTGGGAAATATAATTATGTACTGTATACTGTAAGTTACTTGTATGAATACTGATACCTGTATACAAGTGATAAAAATTAAGGGGCATAGATGTACAGGAAGCAGTAGGGTGTGTGACCGAGTGGAATGAGCTTGTTTTCAACTGATTTTTGGATAAGGAACAGCCTACTCAAGGGTAACCCAGATTTAGGGTCCTGTTGTGAAAGGTGATACCCACAACAGAGCATGTCATCTGTACTGTAGTAATAAGAATGAATAACAACATATAAAAGGCAGATGTCTTCATATGTATTTGCTCATGTTTTTGGTCACCTTACATAAAGCAGAAATTTTTTAAAAAGGTCAGCTGATTCAAACTTATACTGTGCTTGTGTTTCATTTAAGAAAATCCAGATTAGGATGGATATATAATGAATTAGCAGTTTGAAGCAGAAGAGGAAATAGATATTTGAATGATATATTAATATGTTCCTGGGTAGGTCAGTAACTTTCAGATGATGGAGAAATTCTTCATTTACTTTTTTGTAATCATCAATTTTTGCGGAAAATATGTTTTGTAAAAATCTACAAAGACAATCCTCCCCAAGTGATGTACTCTGATTGGATGAAGATGCCATTCCCGGATAATTTTTTTAAACTTTTTACTGTATAATATATTGTTGATATCTCTGTGTTATTGCAGATCCCATGTATTACATTGGTGGGCTCAGTTGTATGGCTCGGGGAACAATATATTCCAACAGTAGCTCCTACTCTGAGCCAACTTTTTGACCGTAAAACTCAGGATGCACTGCTCAGTTACAGGACCAACCACTTGGCACAAAAGAGTCAAAGTATTGCCAAGGAGGCTCAAACTGTAAACTTACAGGTAATTATTGAATCGTCTATTTATGTAATGTTATTCTCTGTAACTTATCCTACACTATACTGTACTGTATTAGCTTTTAAAATTTACTGATATGTTGCCTTCCTATTTTATACCCTTCTACTTATGCTGGTGACATTGTTTATCTTTCCAATGACTCTGTGTCCTTCAATCTGATGAATGTTTTCTGCCTTCTGGTCTTGTTTTATTTACAATATTTTGGGTTTGGTATTGTATTGTTGAATTGTGACATTGTAGCTTGTGATACTATCAGGTATATTTTGCATGTCCATCAACACATTGGTTTAAAAGTCCTGAATTATGATATTTTGTTATTTATTTGTTTAATGGGTTTTTCAATGTTTCATTCAACACAAAATTAGATAAGTGGATTGAAAAAAAAAATTATACAGTACACTATTTAATGTTTGATTTGGTAGACATCTTCCACTCTGTTTAGGTGGAAATAGAGTAAGAGTCATGGATAAATTATATAGATATGTACAGTAGGAGAATGAAGTGTCAGTAATGCTTCCAGAATGATCACCAGGTTTCATTATATTTCTGCTTAAGCTGGGAAAATACTTCAGTCCCTCACTGTATATATGTTGGTAGGCAGTTAGGTATGTGAATACAGTTAAACCTCGAGATACAATGGGGTTAGGTTCCTGAAAACCCATCGCTAGGTGAATTATTGTAGATATTGGAGCATTATAACATGGGATTCAATGAGATAGTTCCCAGCCAGTCCCCAAAGACACATGTATCACAGACAAAACACATCCTGAAGAATAAGCCTGGTCATCATCACGTGTCCCCTTCAAGGCTAAGGGGACTCTTGTAGGTGGAGTGGAGACGTCACAGCCTCTGGGGAGTTTCATGCTGCTTATCATTGTCAAGCTTCACCTCAGAAACACGGTTGTCTGGGATGTCTCGTCCTTCCCAGACATTTTCAAAGTTATGCTGCTCACTTCACAGTTACAAAAACAGCAAAAGTACTTTTCATAAAAACAGAGTAAATGATGATGATAACAAAAACAATGATAGTGGCTGACACTGCTCACATTTTCATAACAACAGTCGTACACCTTACAGTCTCAAACACACAGAAAATATCACTTCATAATCACCATAAAACAGTTCAATCTAAATGTTAGTGCTGTCCTCTCTCTATACGTATAAGAAAAAACACCGATGATAAATAAGTATAATGTACAATGCTGGCCAATAATCGTGGGTTAACTATCAACAAAGGACCAAACACAGGGCTGTAGTGCACGAGTTGGCTTTGTGATGCTGCATAGGTAGGCTTACAATTGAAGGTAGAGATGTGTCATGCATAGGGTTAAAAAACTTTTCCTTATAAAATGTAACTGACTTGACGTAGAATAATATAATTTGCATAGCTGGAATCCTTGTAAGATAGCAATTAATTTGAATATATACAACCCATAGTTTGCACTACAGATAAAAAAATCCAACCAATGGATATCGATGGCTATTCGATGGATATCATTAAAGCGAGTTATTTTGATTGTACTGTATATAGCGAGATGGTTTTAATTTATGACCATCATTAAAGCAGAATGTTGCTTCTCGGGATATCGTATCTTGAGGTTTACCTGTATTGTATATTTATGAATAGTTGCAGTGTGTATGTGTGTACTGTACTGAAATTAATGTGTGTACTGTACTGTATGGATATTAATTTATTGTTTCTGAAAATACAGTATCAGTACAGTATTTAATTTAGTGATTGCATAAAGGTATGTGGTTGGTCTGTGAACTTGGATGCTGCATCAAAGAAACATTCAAGTCAAATGAAAAATCAAGACCTGAGTCAGCGATCTTTTCTGTTATTACAGGTATGTGAATCATATAAATTTGTAAAGTACTGTATTACTGTATATAATTTGTATAACTTTTACCTTCTTAATAGAAAGTAATTCTTTAACCCTTAAACAATGATAAGGATTAAAAACTGTAAGAATCAGATCCTCTTTTGTCTTGTTTGTAACATATTGTGCAAAATGGGTATTTTTGCAATAAATAATGAGGATTTAATATATTTTTATGATATAGAGATGTAGTTCACCAGACGGAAATATTTTGGTACATTGATCATTATTGACGAGTTTACTCTTACCAAAGTTACCTGGAAGAATTACATGATCTGGCCTTGATACTGTACTGGTAATAACAAGTTGAATAAGGTTTTATATGTTGAATGACTAACTAATTTTCATTTTTTTTTTACCAGGGGATGATCTTGGCACACACAATCAAATACAGTATTGAGACTGTACTCAATCTACACACTACCCTTGGTCGTCCCATGGGAAAGGCATGTGCCTTAAGTGTCTGTCGTCTCATGGAATCTCTGAAGGCCATAGAGAACACATATCATCGTCACAGTTCCCTCCTGGCAGACTCACTGCCTCACGTTATGCAATATCTTACATGCCAAGTGCTCTCTATTGTTTCTGCTGCAAAGGTCAGAATAATGAACTGTGTGGTGAAACCTGTATGTTAGGAGTATGAATCGGCTACTTGTGCAATTAACCAGGCCGTTCACATATATTTATTATTTGGGTTTAAGTAACGAAACCCAAACAGCAGTTCCTTGTTTAATTATAAAAGGATTGTATATATAATTCCTGAGTGTAGATCGACCGTAAGTTCCACTGTATAGGAGTGAATGAGAAAGGGACGGCGTTTATGTATTATAAACGTTAGGTCACGTCCTTACGATATAACTTTCTGTGAGCGACTAAGGAGTAAGGGCCTCGCTGTGCGGGCTTACAGGTATGCTGACGATGGGTCTCTCCCTCCTGGGAGAGTTGCCCTCGCACGTGTACAACTCATGTCTTACTCAACGACAGTGGAAAGTTACAGGGTGGTGAATCTGAATATAATATCAGATGTATTGACCCATTTATATAATATGTTCTGTTGATGAGACAGGGGCCCATTACAAGTACAATACAGTACATGTATTTGCATTTTATTTGAGTAACATAAAGGAGCAAAGTACAGTAATCTATACTTTTTATTTTATAGATCCTCTGGTGTTAGTTATTGAAGCATCATGTAACAGTTACATGATGTCATACATCTTCATAGTTCCAAGTCTGTCATTTTTGGATTTCCTCTATAAATATTGTTGTATATTACTTAATGCTTTCAAAGTATAAGAAACCATAATTTACATTATGTACCTTTACAGACAAGAGTGTCCAGTGCACGTTTAGATGGCCGTCGGTTGGACATCTTAATGGCACTTGCTTTGGTTGAGCAGATGCTGTCAGGATCGGGGACAAAGGAACGGCGGCTGGTCATACGTGTGGCTCTATCACTTGCTAATCAGGCTAGAGCATTAAGGGTAAGATAAGCTGTATCCTCTAGTACAATAATATAAGGGTAAACTGGTAAATTTAATTACTGTACTCTGGAGTCTACCATGGGAAGGTTTAGATGTCTGATAAATAATCAGCATATTCTTTAATTTCTGAGACATTTGGAGAGTTTTTCATTTGTGCAATAATTCTATTTAAAAAACTACTATATAAAAGATTCCACAAGTCAGTATTATGGTAAAACAGTTTAATGAGAATGCAAGTCACACAAGATAGGTAAAAGGAATTTAACAAAAAATAAATATTACAGGACAAGATTCAGAGAGTTCAGAATCTACTGTAGAGTAGTGTACTTGATGGCTGATTTATTGTAAGGTTTGACAGTAAGAGGAAGGCATATTAATGATTCTTTTAGAATGGTAAGACTATCACTTAGAATATAAAAGCATTTTTGTGAAGAAAATCCCTCTAAATGATAATTTTTTTATTCAGGAAGAAGATGTCTCATCACTTCTAGTACTTCTGCGTCGCTTAGACCTGGCCTGTGAAGTTCAGTCCCGTGTGAAGGAAGCCACCAACTGCTCAATCCTCTACCATCACCGTGTAATCTTTCCAGCATATCTGAATCAATACTTTCTAAGTTTTGACCATGTTCATCATATTCATGTGAGTTCCCCCTTCCTGTATATTACAGTAAACCCTTGATAACTCGGCATTTGATATCTCGGAATTTCATATAATTCGGCACATATATGGTCTCAAAATTTATTATAAAATAACTTAGGAAATGCCGAGTTATATAAAATTACCTTGGAAAATCTTAGCATTTTTGGCTGCATGGGTAACACTCGCCACGCTCCATGCTTGGTCAGTCTGGTTTTTGCTATTGTTGTGGTCGGGTGTGTGCTGGCTCACTCCACCCAGTACATGGACATGGGAAGGGAGGGTGCTGTAGCACCCCAATAATTTGGGTATAAGCTACAGTGAGTTCTGCTATAACGCGCGTTTTGATAACGCGAATTTGCTCTAACGCGATTTATGAATTAGGACCGATATTTGTATAACGCGAACGCTTGTTTTCTATAACGCGATTTTCTCTTACTATTTCTCCAATTTTGTGGTATTAACTGTGAATATAGTAAAGAAGAATATCAACAAGAAGCGTTCTGGTGATAGAATTCCCGGTGATGATCGTAAAAGAAAGGATATAACACTTGAAGAGAAGCTCGATTTTATCAACCTCAAAATCACCCTTCTCCCCCATCAAGTAAAGTGTTACATTTACTGTATGATTTCATTATTAGATATGAATGTAACATTTATTTAGACTGTGCTATCCTTTGTGTTAGGCTAACTACTAAATTTTTTCGATTTCGAGTACAGTTCGTCCCCGAGTTACGTACATCCGAATTACGTACAAACGGCCGATACGTACATCGTTTCTGAAGTCTTTAATTGCAAAAATATTGTCTTAAAAGGGCGAGCAATTTTTAAATTTGGCGGGCGAGCCAGCCGCACCGCGCCGCCACTATCACTGACCATGCAGACGACACGCTAGACGCACCAAAACAACAAGTGTGGTCATTGTGCATACAGTACTTCTCCTGTGAATTTCTGCCCTATTTTGTACACTTTACTCTGTGTGCAATGACTGGTGTAAAGCGTAAGAGTGGTGAAGCCAGTGGGAGTGCTACGAAACGTCAAGCAATCTCACTAGAGGTAAAAATGGACATAATAAAACTGCTTGAAAGTGGTGAAAAGTTGACCAATGTTGCCCGCAAATTTAACCTGAGTCGGTCAACTGTTAATACAATTGATAAGGGCAAAGAAAAGATCAAGGAACATGTGAAATCTGCAGTGCCAATGCAATCTACGATTATAACTAAAAGAAGAGGGAAGGTTCTGGAAGAAATGGAAAAATATCTTGCGCTGTGGATCGAGGACTGCACACAAAAACGTAAGCCTCTGTGTCTCAGTATGATTCAGGAGAAAGCCCTAAGTCTTTTCAACGACCTAAAGAAAGATCACCCTGATGATACTGTGACATTCAATGCTAGCCATGGGTGGTTTAACCGATTCAAGGTGCGAAATAAGCTGCATAATGTTCGAGTGACTGGTGAGGCGGCGAGTGCTGATTGGAAAACAGCACAGGATTTTCCAGAAAACATTATAGGGTTGGGGGATTTTCGAGTTAAGTACATTTCGAGTTAAGTACAACCTTTTGGTCCCCATTATGTACGTAACTTGGGGACTTACTGTAATCTGCACCTAACCCTATTTTCTCCATAAGCCCTGTTATTTCTATTACGCGATTTTCTATAACACGATATTTTACAAGAACACAATTATCGCGTTATAGCAGAACTACCTGTACTATACATTTTACCACAAACTATCTGGGGCAGTACTAACCCATTAACACCCAACAACCTCCTCCATTCATGTTGGGCCAGCCACTGTATGCAGAACGTCTCCTCTATTACGGTAAATCCAATGTGGTAAACTTTATTTAATTTACAGTGCAATTCATTTTATCTTAATTTCTATTATCTGAATCTTCCAGGTATCCCAACTTTGTCCCTTTGGTAAAAATTCAAATTTAGTCCAACATTCCAAAAACAACTAAAGTTGTTTATCCACGTCTTTGACACCAGTAGCGCTATACAGTGGGGTATGCTACAACGAACGTAATTGGTTCCAGAACCTCGTTCGTTATAGCATTCGTTCGTTATAGGATTAATCCGTTCCAGGCCCCCAAATACAACCACTTAACACTGAAAAAATTCTGTGGAAAATGTAAAAAATACGGTACTTTTTCTTACCTTAGTGTTATTCAACATGCAGGTACCCCTAAACACTGGCACATCACTATCACTTCCACTGGGAGTCTTGGCTTTAAGGTCCTTAAACAATTGTCTGGCCTTCTCTCAAATTATAGCTTCACTAATGTTACCACCTGCCATTTCTTTCTCCTTTATCCACACTAAGAGTAAATTTTCCATCTCTTCAATCACATTACACTTTGCATTGCTTAGTCTAAAGATTCCCTTAGCCACTTGCGCAGTTTTTAACTCCTCTTTATTCTTCAAAATCGTACATATAGTCGATTTAGCCATCCCATATTCATCACTAAGTTTCGCAATGCTTCTTCCATTCTCACGTTTCTTTATAATTTCTTTCTTAGTTTCAAGGGTTATTAGCTTTCTCACTCGCTTTGGACGACTCATTCTTACAATTGTATACTTGTATAACAAAATAGTTATACAAATAACGCGAATTTCCACATCAAAAGACGAAATTTCAACAATAACAGTGGTGCACTGGCTACACAATGAGACAAAGATGGCGCCTGACGCTCTTGTTGTGGGTCGCGGTACAACAATATTCATGCGCCAGGCGAAATAGTCCCGTATTCATCCGCATTCGTTGTAGGAGTTGCGTTCGTTATAGGTAAAACCGTTCGTTATAGGAATATTCGTAGTAGGATCCTTTCGTTATAGCATACCCCACTGTACCCACTTTAAAAAAAATGCTATGATAAAAAATAAAATTGATACATAGCATAGTATATAAAATAAAACAGCCCATTTTGTATGTAGAAAAGATAGCTCCTTCCACACTCAAACCGTTATCTGAGTAACATCACAGTTCAGCCAGGCAGTTAACCAGCTGACCGAGACGTGTGTGTATGTGTGTCTACCATGACGTCACATGAGAGGGAAGGAGGTGGGTGAATCATTCACGCAGTACAAATCACTGCCTTCACATATGTCCCTCCCCCCCCCCCACACACACACACTTCATTTTTCTTATTTTATAGTTTTATATTATATTTTCTTTATTTCTATTTCTAAGCCACCTTTGAGCATTATAATTTGTACTCTTTTGCTCTGTAATAAGGAAAATGGCTTTACTAGGGTGGACTATAATATCCTTAGTGATACAAGATACAGTCAGTCCCCGATTTACAATGGGGTTAGGGACCGACGACCAGGTCGTAAGTTGAATTGGTCGTAAATCGAAAAGGCAAAAGTAATACATAGAAAATCTAAAATGAAATACAGTACAGTAAAAGTAATCAATAATGAAAATGAATAAAGTGTTACTGTGCACTTATCTTTAATGTAGTCAGCTGAATGCTCACGGGGTCCCAATAATTTTTTTATTAAATATGGAGACTACATTAATTGGATGAAGCAGAGGAGGAGACAGGGCTGGGTGGGTCATCAATTTCACTTTCTTCAGACAGGCTAACATACTTGCTTGTTGAAGGTATTGGATCATCTTTAGGGAGTGAAGAGGCAGCACTGGTGGGGCGTGAGGAGACTGCAGTGGGGGACTTCTTAAAATATATGTCCAATTTAGACTACACAGTTTGCCTTTTCTTTTCATTGTAAATCTCCCTGTTGCAAGCAAGTGCATCTTGGATCAATCTGTCAACTTTTGAAAAACACTCAACATTTTGATCCATTTCGTCAAACATTTGCGTCCCCTTATTATTACAGTGGTCCCTCGGTTAACGAACACAATTCGTTCCACAGAGTTATTCGTTAAGTTAACATTTTGTTAACCGAATCCATTGTTTCAAAGGGATATTGGGTAATTGGTTCCAGCTCACAGAAAAGTATATACAAAGTAAAAAAAAATGCAGTAAAGTACACTTACTTTGAGGTGTGTATGTAGAAGGTTCCTGGTTGATGATGATGGGAATTAGAAGTGGGGGTGGAGGAGAAGGGAGAAGAGAAGGAAGTGGGGATGGAGGAGAAATCGTTTTTCAGGGGACCCATGCTTGATGCCGTTATTTCACCAATAAAATTTTAAGTTCACTAGGTGTAATTCAAGATTATTTTATTTAAATCAACACTGCGCTTTATATTATCAATATGTTAATTAAATTTCAGAATGACCAATAATTTAAATGTAAAAATGCAAAAATATTCAAGACACCAACAAAATAGATGTTCACTCCACTGTCAACAAAGCCAAACTGACGCCTGGTGGCTGAGTCAAGCGGCTGATGGGCGCACAAAAAACTAGTTCCCTGTACTGCATACACTATATTATCAATATGTTAACTAAATTTTAAAATGACATAATTTTAATACAAAAAATGCAAAAATATTGAAGAGCACATCTAGAAATTTACTCCACTGGAAACGATTGTAAACATAGAACAGAATACTGAATTGGCAGACTAGCCCATCATCAGCTGATGCTCACAACAAAATGTGTTGTTTGTAAGGATTTCGTTAATCGAAGTTTTGTTCGTTAACCGAATTGAAGATCCTTATGGAAGGTAATTCGTTAACCGAAATTTCGTTGATCGACCCATTCGTTAACCAAGGGACCACTGTAGTACCAAATGCCTCTGCCATTTGTTTCACTGAAAATTTTTTGGGTGGTGCAGGTTCTTCTACATTTTGTCTTTCTTCTTCCTCTGCAATTTTCTGTGCATCCAGTTCAATAAGATCCTCGTTACTTAGCTCTTCTGCTACACTTTCAATCAACTGCTCAACATCTTCATTATCATTTTCTAACTCCAGCAGTTTACCCAACCCCACTATCTTGTTACTAATCTCAGAAATTGCTTCATCTTCATTAAATCCTTTGAAACTGTTCACACATCTTTTCAGGACCTTCCTCCAAATTCCATTCATGCACTGACCTGTAACCTCATCCCATGCTGCAGCTATGTTCTTTATACATTTCATAATGTTGTAGTCCTTCCAAAACTCTCTGAGCGTTTTCTCACCTTCAGTAGCAGCAACAGCCTGAGCGAAGGTCGTAGGTAAATAATACGCTTTAAAATCAGCAATAGCACCTTGATCCATGGGTTGGATGATAGAGGTAGTGTTAGGTGGAAGGTAGACTACCTGAACATCAGGGTGCAGGTCGTCCAGGTGTGGTGGGTGTTCTGGAGCATTATCTAAAATTAATAAAATCTTGAACACATCCCCTTGTTGCAGACAATACTCCTTGGCTCGTGGAATGAAACAACACAGGAACCGATCTTCAAACAGTGCTAGGGTCAGCCATGCTTTCTTATTACTATGATAAAACACTGGCAGTGTGTGCTTGCTGACATTTTTAAAAGCCCTGGGGTTCTCTGAATGGTATATCATGAAGGGTTTTACCTTGAAACCAGCTACATTCCACCCCAACAGAAGTGTGATTCGGTCCTTGAATGTCTTGAATCCTGCCATGGTTTTCGCCTCTTTGTGGATGTGTGTCCCTTCTGGCATGCGCTTACAGAATAAGCCAGTTTCATCCACATTAAATATTTGCTCGGGCAAATAATCTCCCTCCACGATGACACGATCTAGCTCCTCCTTAAAAGCTTCGGCAGCACCAACATCAGCACTTGCTGCCTCCCCTTTCACCTTTACACTGTGCAAATTGTTATGTTTCTTAAATCTTTGGAACCACCCATGACTTGCTGTGAAGTTTTGGTCGCACTCATCTCCTGCCTGCTCTTTCAGGCTTTCAAAAAGGCTTCTTGCCTTAGCCTGTATGGTTAGAAGGCTTAAGGGTACATGCTTTTGCAGCTGATCTTCCATCCACATCACAAGTAATTTCTCCATCTCATGAAGAGGACCTTGTCTATTTTTCGTTATTATTGTTCCGTTTATAGGCGCTGATCTTTTCATTACCTCACGAATTCGTTCCTTGTCCTTCAAAATTGTTGATATCGTCGAGTGAGAGAAGCCAAGGTCGCGTGAAGTGGTTTTCCATTTTCATATTGCATTATTATTTTCATTTTCATCTCAAAAGAAATTGACTGTCTCTTTTTCTTCTCAGCACCACAAGAACTCTCACTTTTACGCTTGCCAGCCATTTTAAAGGGAATTAAAAAAAAAAAATTTTCAGTACACAGCGCGATCACTAACAAAAACGACGGCCGAACACCAACTGAGCGGGCTACGACGTGGACACTGTACATGACGAGGTGGCCCAGCCCACGCCACGCTGTCGTACGGGACGGAAACATTTTGTTACAAGAAAATACGTACGAAATTAGATTTTTTTGGGTACAACTGCGGCGGTCGTATGTCCAGGTGGTCGCAAGTCGAGTAGGTCGTAAGTCAAGGAGTACCTGTATATGTTTATTTACATACAGTGTTCAGACTTGAATTATACGTAGAGAAAATTATTATTTTTTATTTTGTATAAGTGACCAAATTACAGAAGTATACATAAGTGCCGAATTGTTTACTGTTTATGTAGTGTTTCCCCGCCATCACCTGCGTGAACTGCCATTCCCCTGCGTTACCTATCATGCCTCTGTGTCACTTACCATTCCTTTCGCCTACTACAATGCTTCAATGCCTGGAGTGCCAGTAAGTGTTACTTATGGGCAAAAAAAAAATTATTGTTGTAGTTTTGTAAGGGGGTCGGAAGTGCCTCGATGAATCAGAATTTGGGATGATTCGGTAGGGCTACAGCCCCATATGTGCCAAGTTATCAAGGTTTTACTGTACTTTATAATGGTATGTGACTTTCCTATGTGCCAGAGAGTATTACACACCCTAATCCAATAGAGGCAGTCCCTGGTTTACGAACGTCCGACTTACGAACATCAGCCGATACGAACGAGGTTAAACTTAAAGTTTACAGTATTTTATGTACCTATTGACTTTTTTTTTTACTTTCATTACTGTATTTTGTCATTCTAATTCTTTTTTTCTCTTAAATTAAGTAATTTTTTAGATATACAGTATGTAAGGACTTAGTCTTTGATAGTGAGATTTTTAAACATTGTTCTGTACTTGTAAGTATGGTATGCACATAGCATGTGTTTCGACATACGGTACGTACATTTTCAATTTAAGAACATCCCCTGGAATGGAACTCGTTCAAAACCCAGGGACTGCCTGTGCTACGTAATAATCATTAATAATCACTTTACTGTAGTTAGTATTTCTATTCATTGTATATTAAGACAACACTGTACAGAATGACTAAATTGTCCCTCTATCAATTCAGTTTATGCTGGCAGCAGTACAAGATTGTGCCATCCAGCTAGAGAAATGTTGTCATCTTGATTCTGCAGACCAACTGTTAAGCCAGTTCAAGGACGAGGTCTATTTACACATCAAGGAGTGTGTAAGTTACTTCGGAGTTTGTATGTTTTATGGCAACTTTTTCCTTTAGAAACAAACTTTTGTGTGAATCATAATGATAGATTCTAGTAGTGTTGATTATATAGTTACATGTACTGTACTTTCTCTCAACTTACATCTGGTCTGTTTCTTATCAATATATTACTTATACAGTATTACACATTAGTCATGTGTATCCAGAAAGTCCATGGCATACGCTCTTCTTTTAACTGTTAAAAATATGAGTGTCTTGGGTAAAATAACTCAAAACAAATAATTTAAGGGTATTATAACTTGCCTTTTCTTTATTTTCTTAAAAAAAAGTAAAAACACACTGTGTAAAAACTTAGCATCAACCTTCCATGCTGTATGATTGGAGGTACAAAATTTTAAATACCAATCGACTCAAAATTGCTTCCACAGTTTGTGGATCAGAATGACCAAAAACAAAAGTAGTATCCAACAATCTCTCTCCTGCATAATGATAAGATGTGATCTAAAAAATAATTTTGAATAGCATTTTGGGATCTCATGAAGATTAGGAACCACAATATATTTCACCACTAACATTACCTGAGAGAGGTTAGGTAAGGATAGGATAGCTTAGTATTAGGGTATTTAATCATGAGATGAAGTACAGTAAGTCCTCGTTTAACGTTGCCCCCGACAACATTGTTTCATTATAACGTCGCTACTCTTTAGATACCCATGATTCCGACAACGTCACGCCCGATTCGTTATAACGTCGTCACGGACTACTTTGTATGGAACATCGCCCTCTCTCATATTGCCGCGCTATGCCCTCTCGCGGAGCATCACAGCGTCCCCAGTCTTTGTTAGGCTTCCACAGAGTACATGCATGTTTAAGTGTTTTTGCTCTAAATTCTGTACTGCAACCATTTGAAATTACTTGAAAGCGCCCATTAAGTGCTAGTGATGCTTGTGTTGTGAAGAAGCAACGCTAGACCATAAGCCTTGCTATGAAAATGGAGGTCTCAATGACTCGCCACCCTCCTCTCCACTACTCACCACGCACTCGCACCACCTCTGCCCATCAGTGAGTACAATACAAAATGAATAAGCTTATTTATCTTTTGGGATGTATAATATATACTATTTTCTATAAAAATTCCATTGAAATTATGTATATGTAATGTATTTTATGGGGCAAAGGGAGGCTGGGGAACATAACTAGCGTATTTTATCTATTTCTTATGGGGAAAATTTATTCTGTTATAGTTTCCGTTAACGTTGTGTTTTTCTAGAACGTAACCACGACAGTAAGTGAGGACTTAATGTAATATGGGGTTCCAAATCTTCATGAGGTACAGTCGCTCATAAAGGTATCTGAAAAGTGAGGTCCAGTGGATGTTAAAATGAATAATACAACCCCTGTTGTCTGGGCATTGTTGCCTGGTCCTCTACCATTTCCCCAAAACATACGTCTGATGTGTCATATTGTCATGAACAATATTTTTCAGATACTTTTTTGAGCGACTGTACCCATTTTTTCAGTAGTTAACCTTTAAACTGTGTACTATACTGTACTGTATTAGGATTTAAAGTGTGACATTTAATCTCATAGATCTTTTTGTTTTGTTTTCTTTTTTAGGTTCTGGATAAAACTTGTCAAGCTGTAGAAACAGAGTTACGACTGAGCACTCACTCCCACCTTCAGCTAGATAACCGCAACCCCTTCCAGACTCCATTAAAGGATGTTTCTCCGTTACTGTACCTACAGCCGCTCAGTCTGCTTGATTCTGTCATATCAGTAAAAGGTAAGCAATGTCTTTATTATAGCTATACATTATTTCCATATAAATAAACAAGTTTTGCAGGTATCATCACATGTTGGACCTATGAAACACTAAAGTTTTCAGAGTAAGACTTTTTATGATAGCTCCTGCAAGTACTGTACTGAACCTGCTTATTGGACATATTGTAATAGCTGAAGTCACTAGGATCCAGATGATTGGCAATTGTGTGTCACTTCCTTGATGACATTGCTCATGATTATAGCTACTGTGTGAAGAAGGAATTTTTTTTTTCCATTTCAAGCTGTTGTTTATTATTGTATAGGGGTCCTCACTATGCGCTGTATTGGTATACGTTATTTCTAATTAAATTTAGAAATAAAGAAAATAATCTATAAAATGAGACTTTATAAGAGTGGGAAGTGAATTATCATTATAAAATGTTTCACTATAAGTAATTTTTCTCTGGAACATATCCCTGGCATGTAATGAGGACCCCCCTGTACTTTATTTTATTTTATTTATTTGCATTAGTACCTTATTAAGGTGATTCTTATATGTTTTAGACTATGTTGAGCAATATCTGGAGAGGACATTCTATGCCCTGACTGTTGTGGCTCCCCATGACTGGAGAACCTATGAGGAAATGCGAAACCTGGCAGCTTCCAAGTACAACATATTTACTGTACCGTCACACCTGCCGTCTCACACCTTAGATCAGGTATCATCCACAAAGTTGGCATTCTGTAGTCGTTTGTGTTTTAGTTGTATGAACTGGATTATCGAGAGGACTACAGTAGAACGTCGATATAACACGAGATACGTTCCAAGAGAGGTCGCTTTAAACCGAATTCGCACTAAATCTTAGTGTTGTTTCAATGGAATAATTTAGTTTGGTACAGTCGGCCCTTAACATACGCGGGGGTTACGGAACAGAGATACCCGTGGATGTTAAAAATCCGTGTATTTTTGCTGCCCCCCATGTCCTTATTTTCCATATATACCTGTGTGTAGTTTGAGTTTTTAAGACCAAATTATTTGGCAAAAAATTGGGGGTTGACCTCTAAATGGGTAATAGTTTCGTTAGGTTGAAAAATATTTACCAGTAACTACTAGTAAACAATGGAAACGATGCACCAACGCACCACCAGCTGTGAGTGTCGGTGCAGTTGCCAGGGCACATCTCTTGCGTCATCATAGCAAGCCCAAAGTAGCCAAATCCATGGTATGGTAACACAGGACGATGTAAAACATAAAGTATTTATAGATACTGTACATAAATTTTTGTTCATTACATTTGAAACATCAATCTTTGTTAATTAAATTTGAAACAAGAAAACTACGATACCGTATTTTCATTGAAATATTACATCACAAGTATATTTTACCTTAACTGTGACTGAATGAATATATTCTCGGAAATAAATATGGAAATGTAATATTTTTACAGTGGAAAGTGGGATAAAATCATGACGAAAACAATGACTTTTGCTTTCTTTCGTTGTTCAAAAGATTTTACTGTAATCGCTTTTCGAATGGTTTTCAGTTAAAAAACTGTTGTACTCGTACTGTATTACAATAATATTCTATCCTATCATTAGCCTTATAATCTCACAGCTGAAAACCATTCGAAAAGCGATTACGGTAACATCTTTTGAACGAAAGAAAGCGAAAGTCATTGCTTTCGTCACTTTCCACTGTAATACGTACGTCATTTCAGCAAAAATATTACATTTCCATATTCTCAGAAATAAATAGTAGTTTTGCTGAAACGTATTGTATTTCAATGTAAATTAGGATAAACTACATGAAAGCAAAAGACTTTACCTAACCTTCCGATGTTCAAGATATGTTACTCGTTTTTTTTAATAGTTTTCGGTTAAAATACTGTTATACTAGTGATATTCTATTCATACTGTGCTTGATATAATACATTCACGGAAATGTAATATTTTTGCAACTACAATGCTGATGTCAACACAAGCGTGGTTACAGCGAGACTGACTGAGTGAGGGAGAGCTATGCGTGTGTGTGTGAGGTTGCGGGAGCGGGCGGTGTCCTGTGTTTGGTGCCATGCACGGGTTGAATGGCGCCCAATTTGAATGTACTTCAATTACTTCAATGTACAGAATATTCCTCCGGCGGGGCAATCTGCGTATTTGCAAATCCGTGTATGCTAAACCCGCATATGTTAAGGGCCGACTGTACTTGAGAGAAACACAAAATACTAAAAAGACTGAGTCTACCCAGATGCACCTCAGCCCACCTCCTAGAATAAACAAAACATTGTTTTTTGTAGTATTATGTTAAAACAAACACTCATAAATCAACACAGCTAAAATTATGGGACGTAAAATGGTCTGTTTACTAGCGATCAGCTGATGGGAAGTTGGGGGTGGGGGGGGGGTGAGGTGATATGTTTGACACTTGATGCCAAGGTCTAGTGCTTATTTATTTATCTGTCCATAAGAGTGACTTTAAGTTTTTCTCTTCTAAAATGTCACTGAACTGACATGTTCTAATTAATTTTATTACAAATGGCTAAAATTTTACTCTCTTGTGCAAAATATATGACGTTTATATTAAAATTATCCTTTGTAGCAATACAGATTATATTCTCCTAACTTTAGTCTGTGATATTATATAAGATAAAAACTGTAAGCCTATAACCACCCAACCCTGGGAGGGAGGGAGGAAGGGGAGGTGACAGTGACATGTTTGACAGTTGGGGCCGAAGGTCTAGTGAAGTATTTATTTGCTTATTTATGTCCTTTAGATTGGGTTTTTGTTTTTTGTTTATAAAATGTCACAGAAGTGACCGAGGAGAATATAATTTACATTGCTGGAATTCTTATAAGATAATGATTAATTTTAATATACAGTAATCATGCTATAGTTTGCACTTGACAAAAATTTTAGTAATCATTTATTACATTATTTTGAGTACAGTACATGTACAGTACAGTTTTGCCCTTAGGACACTTTCGCGTTCCCAGAGAAACATTAGGCGCAAATTTTAAAATATGATGCCCCAGATTGACCCGTTCAAAATGGGAAAGATTTGCTTTAAATTAAAACGTTGTCCTTAATTGTGGGTGTTGCTTTAAATTGAATTGCTTTAAACTGACGTTCTACTGTACAGGAATCTGTTTGTTCAACAGTTTGAGTATGTTTTAGTAAGGATGATGAGTATTTTAGAAATCTTCAGGGATGGATGACATAGAATTGAAGGGGTCAATGGCGAGATTTTTTTATTTATATTACAGTAATCTCCCCATTAGCCAGAATCATCAATGCGTGGAACTCTCCAACAGTTGGAATTATTATTATTATTATTATTTTTATTTTTTTTTGCATTATGAGAAATTCCAGGAAAAATCTCTTCAATCAGGGTATCCTAACGAATTTCCGGGGATTGCATCTTGCATGTTTCCAGAAAATTTTGTGAAAATCTCTCCGTTCCGGGCATGGGAACAAATTTCTGAAAGATTGCATCACATTTCCGACACGGGGGCGTGCCGGTTGTGTGGGTGGATAGGCTCAGAGTGCCCGTGAGCTACATTTGGCCACTACTGTTATGTGACTGCATGGGATGCCATGATTGGCTGATGTACCTCACAGCCTATCTCCTTAAACATTCTTAATTCATTGTCTGCTGCCGTTGTACATGCATGTTCGCTTGCTCACTGCTGTTCTGTTTCTGCATGCGATCTGTGTTGTGCAGTACTGTACATTAATGTATCAGGATATAATCATCTAAGAAGACCTTAAAAGTAGTGTTAAGAAGTAATAAGTGATTACAGTTACGTATACTGTACAGTAGTGTACTTTACATTCAATAAATGTTAAAGTACAGTACCATATGTACTGTACTGTGCTGAATAGAAGAGAGTGGACAGTGTATGCCTACTGTAGATTAGTGTGTAGAGGGTGTACTGTATGTACAGTATACAGTGCATGTACAGTCCTGGCTAAAAGTCCTGTGCCAGGCAGTTTTGCCTAACCTGGCTAAGTGGCAACGTCAGAGACACACACGCACGAACACACATGATGGAACTACTGGGCCCATAGTTTAAGCTTCGATCTGTGGTTTAAAGGGCACATTACATGCCTAGATTGCCATGTTGCCAGCAATGTCAGGAACAAACCAATTAATAATTATTATGACCTACATTGAATGACGAGAACCAATGTATTTTGTGAGCACAAACGAAATGCGTGCCCCCCCCCCCCCCACCACCACCACCATCATACACACATCATTCTACACCGTCTGCTAGACACCTTGATTATGTGAACAATCCATTCTATGTCGTGTCTATGTGCACATCCTCTTTCAACTACACCATGTATCGGTGATAAGAGTTGTCTTATGTCAGTGTCAGGAGGACAGGTATCAAATATGCTGCATAAAGAGAAACTCAATTTCAAGTCATAGCAGAGAGGGTTCCTAATAGGAGAGATGGTTGCTGATAGGTGAGAGGGTTGTTGAAGGTTCCAGACAGCAGGGCGGCAGGAGTGATGTGCTCAAGTAAATTTTTCCTTTCGTTCCTACATATCATCAGTGTCACATTTCAATGGCTACCATTTTTAGTATAATCGGGTGCCACATTTGATAAATTAACTTTACATATTACAGGGTTCCATGGTAATTTGAAAGAGAACGGAAAACATGATGTGGACACCCCCTCCCTGACTGATGTGCACACACACACTCACACACACACACACTGTTTGAGCATTACTTTGTTTGGGAGTGTGCTCTATGTTCCAATTGGTAAAATTGGTTCGAGTGAACTATGTTATATCACTCTTAAGTTTAATTGAGTATTAAATATTTGGTGAAATAAAAGTGTTCCACATGAGGATAGGAAGAAAACATGTTGCCTCTAAACAAAAAAAAACTATATGTTTATAATACAAAAAGAAGGAAAAAACATATTATCTCTGCCAACTCGCCCTCACTGTTACGGTTGATCCAACTCCACATGTTTACGGTCACGTGGCTGCCCCTGGCTTCCTGATAAACATGTTGCCGGTTGTAACGGGTGTTAACAGGTCTCCAGCAGTGAAGACGGCCATGGTTGCCCAGAAGTCCAGGTCCTCCCCCACATACTGCTCTGGGAACTGTAGCCCCCTAACCCAGTGTTGTTCTTCGAACCTTTCCTTGACAGCAGAAACCCTGTGGTGGATCCCAATTCCATGGAGTCGTCGCCTAACTCTCCAAGTGCAGCTGCTCCATAGTGACTACCACATTTGTGAAAGGATGGTCGCGCATGTCTGCCACAATCTTCACATAATCTGCTGCTCTGGTCAGTCTAAGCCGTCTTGATCTGGAAAGATATATTAAATTACCAGACTCTTCAAACCGCTGTAACCAACACCGCATTGTTGATCTCGAGACTCCCATCTGCCTTGCTATCTAGTTGATACTTAACCCAGCATTACGTATGCCGACGAATTGCCCTCTCTGTTTGAGACAGATATCGTGGTGTTGGTCTACGATGGTTGTTGTTGGTGGAATACTGAACGGTTGCTGTATGACCATGTCATAACCTCGGATAAGTTAAAGGTTGTGGTGAATGGCATTAATTGTCCCTAGAATTTATTCTCTATGGTGATGGGGAGATTGGTAGAGAAAACTTCAAAAATCAATTACTGTACTGTACGGTACTTTTCATAAAAAACTCATCAGCAAATAATTAAAAAAAAATCATGGATGAAGGTCATTGATATGCAAAGTAATGCCCTTGAAGGGAATATTGACTTATATCATTATGAGGCACTTGGCCTTTTTTTTTCTATTTTTTTAAAGATTCATATCTTAAAATTATTCAGTTAATTTATTCAAAGCTTTTATGGATTATGGTCATTGGTATCTGAGGGATTCATGTCAAAGACTTAGTAGAGTTATATTCATCCAACAAGACCCCTCCTCACCTAATGTATCACTGCCAGTCCACTTGACCATTGGACATTATCTTTGTATAGTATATAGTACAGTAGTTGTGTGGCCTGTGTCTATCTGTATTTATATATTTCTTCATATGTATCTATTTGTATGTTACTATGTCTTATCACTCATTTCAGTCTTGTTCTCCATTCTACCACTTAACTACTGGCATAATTTTGACAGGGTGTTGATGTTCTGGAGATTATGCGCAATATTCACGTGTTTGTGCAGCATTACCTGTACAACTTGAACCAGCAGTTCTTTGTGGAGGCCAGTAGCAACAACAAACACCTCAGCACTGTCACCATCAAACACATTGCCAATTCCATCCGAACACATGGAGCAGGCATCATTAATACCACAGTAAGAGCTTTTGTGTTATTGGGCTTCAGTACAGTACAGTCTCTCCTCGACTTACGACGGGTTCCGTCCCGACGACCAGGTCGTAAGTCGAAAAGGCAAAATAATACATATAAATTCTAAAATGGGTGTCTCTTTTTCTTCTCAGCTCCACGAGAACTCTCACTTTTATGCTTGCCAGCCATTTTAAAGGGAATTACAAACAAAAATTTTGTCAGTACACAGCGCGATCACTAACATCGGGACTCGAAAATACGTACTGTGAAAAATATTTTATACGACCATGGCTGTCGTAAGTCGAGGAGAGACTGGATATTCATGTGCTGTATTCATGAATATTAATACAAGTACTAACCCCGTACATAAGAACATAAGAAAGTGGGATACATAATTAGGTGTGTGGTACAGGTACAGGAATATCTATGTGGTGATGATATTTTACAGTTGAGCCTCACTAAGTATGAATTAAAGTTGTTTTGATAATTACTGTACCTGGTTACACCTATTGATATATGGTAATTAACCTTCCTTTACTGTACTATGGTGATCAGTATTATTTCTTAACAAGCAATATTCTGACGATGTTTATATTAGGTTTAGGTCTTATGTGGTTGATCTTGGACATGATGAGGACAGTCAGAGAACTCATGTTTTGAGATAGTTTTCTATTTTTGAGTGAAAAGTCATTGTATACATTTTAATAATGAATGAAAACTAGTGTACTTTTAGAAGAGTTAAATATACTCCATGTGTACGAATATATATTTTGATACTGTAAAAACAATTGATTATCCATAGAAAATTTTGAGTAATTGTCTGAGCTAAAGTTTCTGAATGTGTGTGAATCATTGTACAAGAGTATAAAAACTGGTATTATTATTATTATCAGTGTCATAACTACAGTGACAGGATAACCTTATACTTCTCACAGGTAAACTTCACTTATCAATTCCTACGGCGAAAGTTTCACGTCTTCTCTCAGTTCCTGTATGATGAACATATCAAGTCTCGCCTGCTGAAGGACCTGCAACACTGGCGAGAGGTAATAATGGGTTTTGTTCCGTTGGCTCCACCCCCATCAGCATGAGGTGGATTTACTCCACCCCCATCAGTATGAGGTGGATTTACTCCACCCCCATCAGCATGAGGTGGATTTACCTTACTTTATCCTCTTCCCCACTGGCTGGTTTGTTTGTTATTCAGGTGGTCAGTTATTAATGTTACACACTGTTGGCAAACATAGCAAACACTGATGAGCATACACAGGCTCTTGAATGTACAGTACCTACAGCTATAGAATGAAAATCAATGTATTACTACAGTAATATACTTGTACAGTGACCCCTCAGTTAACGAACTCAGTCCGTTCCAGAAAGTCGTTCGTTAACCGAAACCATTGTTTCAATGGGTTTTTGGGTAATTGGTTCCAGCTCACCGAAAATTCCTAAATTCAACAAAAATGGTAGAAAAGTTCACTTACTTTGAGGTATGTATGTAGAAGGCTCCTGGATGATGATGATGATGATGATGGGATTTAGAATGGGGGTGGAGGAGAAGGAAGAAGAGAAGGCATTGGGGTGGAAGAGAAGTCACCCCATGGCGCCATTTCACCCATAAAATTTTAGCTCTCTTGGTATAATTCAAAATTATTTTCTTTAAATCAACACTGCACTGCATTATATATTGTCAATATGTAAAATACATTTCAAAGTGACCAATAATTTGCTTGGAACACAGAAAAAAGCATTTAGTTGAAGAGAGTCTCAAGCAAGATGTTACCTCCAGTGAAAACAGAGAGAGACTAACGCCTGTTTGCTGTGTTAAGAGGCTGGGTACCGCGCATTAAACTAGTCACTTTACCTTCAATTATGTTCAATAATTGTTAAAATGACTAGAAAATTGAATATTAAACTTTTAAAATTATTGAATAGTATAAACTTCTTGATATTTACTAAAATAGTAAGGAATTTAAGCCCTAGAACCGATTGATTTATTGGCGGACTAATACTAAAGCTGGTTGCCCAGTCAGTGCAAGCGAAAACATGTTGAGGTCGGTTCGTAAGAGATTCGTTAACCAAATTTTTGTTCGTTAACCGAATTGAAGATCCTTATGGAAGGCAGTTCGTTAACCGAAATTTCGTTAACCGAGGCGTTCGTTAAACGAGGGGTCGCTGTATATGTTTTATAGATGTTGGTTTTGTGTTTCATGCTGTTCACTTTGTTTCAAATCTCATCCAGTTTTCCAGTACAAGTATAAAACTATTACAGCCCCCCCCCCCCCAAGTTTGCTAATTTTTACCTCGCAGTTCTCGGTTAGTCGTGGATGACACCCTGGATGTACCCAAGAATGTCTGTGGGTAGTTTTAATGTTGCAGGTATTTTTGCGGCTGGACAGGGAGCCATTCATTCTAGAGACAGTAATTTCATTTACCTGTATACAGGTATTGTAAATATGTGTGTGTGTGTGTGTGTGTGTGTGTGTGTGTGTGTGTGTGTGTGTGTGTGTGTAGACACACACACACATGCACAAAACACATACAAATAAATAATAAATTGGAAAATCATCTCATAAATAATCAGAAACAAATTTATTAAAAATGTGACAGTATACCCTCAAGTCCATGCTCTATTGCAGTACTTTATTAATAGAGCACGGACTTGATGGTAGATACATTTTTAATAAATTTGTGAGTAGATTTTCCAATTATTATTTCTTTGTATGTGTGTGAGTGTGTGTCTACACACACACATATACAATACTACAGGTAAAATAAATAAATGTCTTAAGGGCAAACACATAAAGGGAATTTACATTTCTTTGCACACAAGTAAAAATGTACCCCCCCCCCATTCCGCAAATGTTACTTGTGGATCTGGTGATTCGCGGCCAATTTGAGAACCTAACCCTCACGAATTTAGTGGGGCCCCCTGTACTATATACATATGGTATTACACTTACTGTATTATGTTTGTGTTTGGCTTATAGTCATTGTATGCACCAAAAATTACCATTAAGAATTTGTTTTATGGAATTTTAAGATGTTTTGGGGAAGTTTCTTTTCCATGAGAACATATCTCAGTTTTTGTAATGGGAGTCTTCGAGAAAATTGGGAAATGCCTGTAATAGTAGTAGTGCTTGTAGCAGTAGTGGATAAATTAATAAGTCATTAACTTAGGTGCTGGTGCAGTTAAATATCAAGATATGAAACAACAATGCTAATATTTTACAACCTTTGTGAATTTTTGCATTTGTGTCAAAACATTCATAACATACATTCCTCTCATACTGCATGGTCTCTGGAAATCCTCATCAGTTTTTTTGTAAAATTACCTTACATAGTACTGTACATACATTAGAAACAGGGTAGTTCATCAGATCCATGGGTTTTAGGTATTCTGTGGTTCTTTGAAATCCACAATTGTAGCAGCTGTATTCTCCTCATCCAAAATTTTCTTCATCACCCATAGACTTTCATAGCACATCAGATACATTCATTCATGGTCCTTCCTTACACCTAAACCAGCTTTGCCAGGAAATTACCTGGCAGTTCTCATGTTTGCATAGCTTCTCTTAGCATGTAACTGCCAGTACAGTACAATTGTGTAGAGTAATTGGTGAAATATACCCACTGTACATTGCATAAATGAAAGGAATTGGTTCTATTCATTTCAGGTTAAAGTCAGTCAAGAGTATTTCCCCTATGAGAGAGCTGAAAAGTTCAATCGTGGTATCCGGAAACTGGGGTTGACACCAGAAGGATTATCATATTTGGACCAATTTCGAGGACTTCTTACTCATATTGGTAGATATAAATGATGATTTATTTTCTGCAAAGTATAATTTATGTGATGTTGCATCCTTTGGAGGAATATACATTCTCCTCAGTGAAATATTGTGTCTTATTAAAAAAAATTGGGAAAAGCTTTTCAACACTTTAATATTGTTGTTCAGGAAATGCCATGGGTTATGTTCGATTGGTACGTTCTGGTGGGCTTCACTGCTCAAGCAATGCAGCACGTTTCATCCCGGACCTTCAAGATGTTGTGAGCTTAGTGCAGTTGTGTGAAGATGCTCATGTTTCCCAAGAAACAATCAGGGCAGCTGAGAACTTGGATGCTGTCATTAACAACTTGACTCGAAATTTTCATCAAGATACAGATTATTTTAAGGTAGACAGATACATTGCCGTTTTATTTTCTAGTATTCCATCAGTAAGAGAGATTGATCTCTGGCTTCTCTGAGTATACACAGTAATGTGAACAATCTAGTATATCTTTTCTCTCTTTCCTGAGGAACACTGAACATAAGCACCATTGGAGAAGTAGCCTGTATTTTGTTTTTAATTGACAATACATTTGCATGGTGTACCTAGAAAAGCAAAGTTCCTGTCAAGGCCAGTTACAACCTGCAGGATGCTCCTCCATCCCAATTGTTTTTCACCTTCTCCTCTTTACTATTTCATCACCATAGCATTTCTAAATGAATGGCCACACAAGATAAAGTTACACCTAAAGAATACCTACTCATCTTCACTACCGGTATACATAGAGTGATGGAGCCACGAGGATAAATGTAACACTTAAAGTGGGTGTTCAGTTATGTACTTATAATTATTCCAAGAGTTTAAATATATACTTAAAATACATAACAATAGTCCAAATATATACATAAAATACATAATAGTCCAAATATATACGCAAGTCACACAAAAATTAGACACTTGACTCAGTACTCCTGGTAATGTGGGAGAAATGGTAAAGATTTAGATATCCCACCCCTACAGCTAACCTAGGAAGAAAAATGACATACCTTGCCAACTGAGACCACCAGACACCTACACAAGTGGAGAGCGAATGTCCCAGCCTCTTGGCTGGGTCAGCTCAAGGCACAGGCTCTACCACAGTAGATACAGGAAGCCAAAAGTGTATGATAAAATTATCAAAATACAATGTACTGTAATAGGGATCTAAGGAAGGACTAAGAAAAGGAAATAATGCCAGTTGTACAGATTCTCAGCTGAACCCCGTTTGGATGAAACAAACAAACAAACAAGCTGATGAACCATTCCCATTTGACCCACTGACCAGACAGAGGACTATATGTTACAATTATTTCCTCTGGCTCCTACCTCAAGAAACTGTACTATATAATCATGAATGCCAAAAATAGACAAGGTACAGTAGCTATTATTCATGAAAGGATTAACATACCGTATACAGTAATATATGTCATATTATGACAGTTGAAATTTAAACATTACAGGAGCTAGATAGTGAACATAATAAAAAGTAACAGAAAAAGCCCATTTCAGTTAATTATGAACTCGGGAATAACCATGAACCAGTGACAGTTCCTCTTAAATCCTTTCTCATGTGGGAAATTCTAAATTAGTGTGTCTGATGTTGGAGCCTTCCTGTGCACTTGCTGACTATGTTAATGTTTAGGCTGCTGTCTTGTCTTTGATAATGCAATGCCTTCTGAGTGAATGTTAAATCCAGAGTCTTTCTCTGAGAATTTCTCTGTTGGGGGACTTGTTCTTGTTGCTGGATAATCAACTTCACGTTTTTGTATCACTTGTATCTCAGGACTCTTCATTGTGAGTTGATGCATTTTCTATGCACTGGAACAAATGAGACCAGATTTATTTGTTTTCTTCCTTCCAGGATGCTGTATGTAAACTCTGATCTATATCAATGGCTCCCTTTTGGTTTAGTGGACTTTTGTTATCCCTCCTGATCCTGATTGGGTACAAAGCCAATTAATTTTCCCTCTTCAGTTTTAAAGTTAGAGAGTAGTGAGAGACTTGGTATTGCTTTCTTCTCAGTTTTACACATTACTGTACATGTATGAATATTTGGGTACACTTATCTATATGTAGGACAGGACATAGGGCTAATATTTGGATTAAGACCCAGTCACTAAGTTTAGGATTTCATAGGTTCTAAGCCTGTACTGTAAACTTTTATTGATATATACAGTAGATGGTTCATTCCTTGGATCATTTATAAAATACCATAATACTGTATTAAATATTTCAATTACTTACCATAGCATTTAAAATTAATTTGTAAACACATTTCAGAATATTGTACTACATTGTATATGGTACCTATAATACTGTACTGTAGTGGGAAATGGGAGGTGCAGCCTTCGTAAATGTTTTGGAGATTCAGCATCAGCTTGCAGTGGAAAATATTGTTGTTTTGATGTAATAAAAATTTATTCTGTTGATTCCATATTGATTTAGGTATGGTGCATTTTACTGTGTTAGTCAGTCATTTTTCCCTTACACTATTCTGTGTTTCATCAGCTCTTGGTAGATGTCTTCTCACCAGCTCTTCGTGACAACAAAAACAATCATCTTAAGAACTTCTACCTCATCATTCCTCCTCTGACAATAAATTTTGTAGAACATTCACTGGCTGCCAAAGATAACATGAACAAGAAGAACAAGACAGGAGCTGCTTTCACTGATGATGGATTTGCCATGGGTAAGGAGAATACAATTTATAATACAATGGGTTAATCTTTATGTAGTAGGGAGTCGGCAGCTACCAAAGAGGGAGGTACTACCGCCTGGAAAGATATTGGAAGCATAATGTGTTGTCTAATGGTAGACTCTGCTGCCATATAGCATCAGAAAAATTGTGACCAAGTCCCAGATTGCTGATCTAACTTTCTGCCTCATTTACACACAATTGTGGGGTCTCAATTGTTTCTCTCACTTTGACAGCACAACATATCATAATGTGTGTAATTTCTCACTCTTCATTTATTTTTTTATTTTTTTATTTATTTATGGTTATTATTATCATTATTATTATTATTATTATCATCAATTTATTTGTATTTTTTTTTATTATTATCAATTTATTTGTATTTTTTATTATATTTTTATTGATTATTAATTTAGTTATTATTATTATTACAGTACTGTATTACATTTTTGCCCCCCAGGCCCTGATGTGGGTCAGTGGCCTGTGCCCCGGGTGGGCTAATGCCCGTTAAAAAAAAAAAAAATTTTCTGTATTAGTACAGTGTACAGTACAGTGGGGTATGCTATAACGAATCTAATTGGTTCTAGAACCTTGTTCGTTATAGCATTCGTTCGTTGTAGGATTAATCCGTTCCAGGCCCCCAAATACAACCACTTAACACTGAAAAATATAATATAAAATTGTAAAAATTGTAAAAAGGTGCATAAATATGCATCTAAACCCTTGAAATAAAGAATATCATTAATACTTGTAATACAGAAACAATAAATTAGTAAAAAACAAAAATCTAAATTTTTTTTTGATAATGTTTGTTGTAGGAGTTTCGTTTGTTATAGCATCCTCAATTTTATAGGTAAAACCGTTCGTTATAGGAATATTCGTACAGTGACCCCTCCATTAACGAACTTAATCCGTTCCAGAAGGTCGTTCGTTAACCGAAACCATTGTTTCAATGGGTTTTTGGGTAATTGGTTCCAGCTCACCGAAAATTTCCTAACTTCAACAAAAATGGTAAAAAAATTTACTTACTTTGAGGTGTGTATGTAGAAGGCTCCTGGATGATGATGATGATGTGCATTTGAAGTGAGAGGTGGAGGAGGAGAAAGGAGAAGAGAAGGAAGTGGAGGTGGAGGAGAAGCATTTTACTGCTTCTTGGAAGGTGAGTCACCTTCCATGAAAATGTCAGGAACCTCTGGACTGACAGATTCTCCACCATGAACATCCTCTCTCCTTCTTGAAGTGGAAGGCTGAGGGCTAGCATCATCCTCTCTCCTTCTTGAAGTGGAAGGCTGAGGGCTAGCATCTTGTTCCCTCTGCCTTTTACTGAAGAAAGTGTCAATTGTGGTTTGTGGGGCACCTGTCCTCACCATTAACTTATGTTTAAAGAAGGAGACCACCGAGTCCTCAACATGACACAAAGTTAGTTCAGTTTTTTCCACTTCTGGGTGCTTTGAAGCCAGTTCCCTGAACTTCTCCCAGTAGTAAATCACATCTTTCAACTGTTTAGCTGACATATGGTCATCACTTTCAATTTCCTCCTCACCACTGTCAGCCTCTACCTGTAACATCTCATCCAGTTGCTTCAAGTCATCAGGAGTAAGTTCCTCCTCATGAGACATCACAAGCTCTTCCACATCCTTCTCCTCCACTTCAAGGCCCAATGACTGACCAATGGGCACAATCTCCTGGTCCAACTCTGTTTCTTCCTCAAATCCCTCAAAATCATGGACTACTGATGGCCACAGTGCTTTCCATGAAGAATTGAGGGTTCTAGTGGAGACTTCTTGCCATGATGACACAATCAATTTTACAGCCTCCAGGACGTTGAATTGTGTCTTCCAGAACTGTTTCAGTGTTAGTTCAGGATCAGTGGAAGTTGCCTGATGACACCTCCTAAACATTTTCTTCATGTACAACTTCTTGAAGTTGCTGATTACATTCTGGTCCATTGGCTGTATGATTGATGTAGCGTTTGGAGGCAAAAACAACACTTTCACAAAGTCAAATTGATACTCCAAATTGCTGGCAAGGTCAGGGTCATGACCAGGAGCATTATCCATGAGGAGAAGAACCTTTAAAGGGAGTTTATTGGTGGTTAGGTATCTCTTGACAGAAGGGCAAAACACATCAACAGCCCATTCATTAAAGAGCTGTCTTGTCACCCATGCCTTACGGTTGGACTTCCAATAAACTCCAAGTTTTGTTCTTACCACTTTCTGTTGCTTGAACACCCTGAGGTTTTCAGAGTGGTCGACAAGCATAGGCTTCAGTCGGAAATCCCCTGAAGCATTGGCACCAAGCAATAGAGTGAGACGGTCTTTCATGGGTTTATGCCCAGGTAAAGAGGCTTCATCTTTGGTGATGAATGTTCTTTTGGGCATCTTTTTCCAGAACAGCCCAGTTTCGTCCACATTGAACACTTGCTGTGGAAGATAATTTTCTTCTTCCATCAGTTTTTAAAAATTCAACTAAAAACTTTGCTGCCCCTTCTTTATCAGCACTAGCAGCTTCACCATGCCTAACAACACTTAAAATGTCACTTCTTTTCTTAAATTTTTCGAATCAGCCTTTGCTAGCCCGAAAATCTTCAAATTCTGTGCCTGAAGAACCAGGTTGATCTGCCTTTAAATGTTCATAAATCTCCCTGGCTCTTTCACAAATGAAATCACCAGAAACTGAATCACCTTTCATCTGTTTTTCCCTAATCCAGATGATAAGTAACCTCTCAGTTTCTACGATTAGGGATCTACTTTTAAACACTCTTGTAGATTTGTCTCTCACATTCACTTCTTTAAATTTGTCTTTTTGTGCAAGAATTGTCGACACACTTGATGCCGACATGCCATATTCTTTGCATAGCGCATTTGATTTAATGCCTTGTTCGTGTTTTTTTTATTATTTCCTACTTGATTTGGATTGAAATTGCTTTTCTTAATCTCTTAGGCCCCATGCTGGATTCAAACAATGTCAACACGTGTTTTTTAAAGTTAAACTAGCTGTAAATAAAGAATATTTTCTTTAAAATAACACTGCACTGCGCTATATATTGTCAATATGCAAAATAAATTTCAAAATGACCAATAATTTGCTTGGAAACAGAAAAAAAGCGTTTAGTTGCAGAGAGTCTCAAGGAAGATGTTACCTCCAGTGAAAACAGAGACTAACTCCTGTTTGCTGTGTTAAGAGGCTGGATGCCACGCATTAAACTAGTCACTTTACCTTCAATTATGTTCAATAATTGTTAAAATGACTACAAAATTGAATATTAAATTTTTTAAATTATTGAATAGTATAAATTTCTTGATATTTACTAAAATAGTAAGGAATTTAAGCCCTAGAACCGATTAATGTATTGGCGGACTGATACTAAAGCTGGTTGCCCGGTCAGTGCAAGCGAAAACATGTTGAGGTCGGTTCGCAAGAACTTCATTAACCGAATTTTTTTCGTTAACCAAATTGAAGATCCTTATGGAAGGCAGTTCGTTAATCGAAATTACGTTAACCGAGGCGTTCGTTAAACGAGGGGTCACTGTAGTAGGATCCGTTCGTTATAGCATACCCCACTCTATATACTGTGTATATTTTTATTAATTTATCTCTTGGTGTTCTTTCAAATTTCTGGCGTCTGTAAATGTTTATCTTGATCCTGATTGTTTTCTTAGCTCCAAATTTTCTTTCATCATATGACATCTGTAAATATATTTTTTTTTGCTTCGTTTCTGTCTCATGAATGTTTAAATATTCTATTGACTTATAAGAATTGCCCCATTTATGACACATTCAGAGATCTTAAGTCCATAAGTTTTTATCACTTGTTAACTTTCAGGTTTAAGATTAATCTAGTTTTTGTTTTTCTGACATTTGTTAATTTCATTGTCTCTGATTCTTTCTTATGTCAAAACAAAGATCAATTTATTAATTTTCCATATTTATTTTGACACATCTTGTCATAACCCTTCCGATATTAATGCAAACGTTTGTGTCCAGTTTGTTCTAAAATCTCTTTCCTAATGGCAATAAAATTTTCATCATTCCACAGTACTGAATGTCTTCCATATTACAGTACAGTACAAATGTGTTTTCTGTTCAGGCCAAAGGTTACCAAGTGGTTCCAAAATATTTCCTGTAGTACTGTATATGTACTAAATTTTCTACTTTTAAATATAAATTTTTTCCACTGTAACTTGCCACGTCCTCTTTTTAACTCCTTTATTAGTGATATTTTCATATAATTAAATCACCACAAATAGAGTTTTCAGAAAAATCAGTTACCGGTATATGTTGGCAGCATTAGATGCGAGTAATTCAGATACATAATTATTAATAGAAGTTCTTTTCCAGTCACCCAGTAGAGAATGAGAGCATGAAGGACAACCTGACCACAATTTGTGCACTGGTTGGTTGTTGCCATGTACCAGGTAATCATTGCTTATTCTACATGATTTACAGGTACAGGCGCTCCTCAACTTACGATGGGGTTCCATCCCGACGACCAGGTCGTAAGTCGATTTGGTCACAAGTCGAAAAGGCGATAATAATACATAAAAATTCTAAAATGAAATACAGTACAGTAAAAGTAATCAATAATGACAAATGAATAAAGTGTTACTGTGCACTTACCTTTAATGTAGTCAGCTGAATGCACACGAGGCCTCAATAATTTTTTAATTAAGCATGGCGACTACATTAATTGGAAGAAGCAGAGGAGGAGACAGGGCTGGGTGGGTCATCAAGTTTCGTTTCTTCAGACAGGCTAACATACTTGCTTGTTGAAGGTATTGGATCATCTTTAGGGAGTGAAGAGGCAGCAGTGGTGGGGTGTGAGGAAACAACAGTGGGGGACTTCTTAAAAAATGTCCAATTTAGACTGCACAGTTTGCCTTTTCGTTTCATTGTATATCTCCCTGTAGCAAGCAAGTGCATCTTGGATCAGTCTGTCAACTTTTGCAAAACGCTCAACATTTTGATACATTTCTTCAAACATTTGCATCGCCTTATTAATACGTAGTGGCAAATGCCTCAACCGTTTGTTTCACTGAAAACTTTTTGGGGTTGCAGGTTCTTCTTTTACATTTTGTCTCTCTTCTTCCTCTGCAAATTTCTGTTACTTAGCTCTTCTACTACACTTTCCACCAACTGCTCAACATCTTTATTAACAATTTCTAACTCCAGATATTTGCCCATCTGCACTATCTTGTTACTAATGTCAGAAATTGCTTCATCTTCATTAAATCCTTTGAAACTGTTCACATATCTTTTCAGAACCTTCTTTCATATCCCATTCATGCACTGACCTGTAACTTTATCCCATGCTGCAGCTATGTTCTTTGTACTTTGCAAAATGTTGTAGTCCTTCCAAAACTCTCTCAGTGTTTTCTCACCTTCAGTAGCAGCAATAGCCTGAGAGAAGGTGGTATGTTAATAATACGCTTTAAAAGCAGCAATAGCACCTTGATCCATGGGTTGGGTGATAGGGGTAGTGTTAGATGGAAGGTAGACTACCTGAACATCAGGGTGCAGGTCGTCCAGGTGTGGTGGGTGTTCTGGAGCATTATCTAAAATTAATAAAATCTTGAACACATCCCCTTGTTGCAGACAATACTCCTTGGCTCGTGGAATGAAACAACTCAGGAACCAATCTTCAAACAGTGCTAGGGTCAGCCATGCTTTCTTATTACTATGATAAAACACTGGCAGTGTGTGCTTGCTGACATTTTTAAAAGCCCTTGGGTTCTCTGAATGGTATATCATGAAGGGTTTTACCTTGAAACCAGCTACATTCCCCCCCAACAGAAGTGTGATTCGGTCCTTGAATGCCTTGAATCCCGGCATGGTTTTTGCCTCTTTGTGGATGTATGTCCCTTCTGGCATGCGCTTACAGAATAAGTCAGTTTCATCCACATTAAATGTTTGCTCAGGCAAATAATCTCCCTCCACGATCTAGCTCCTTAAAAACTTCGGCAGCACCCACATCAGCACTTGCTGCCTCTCCACTCACCTTTACATTGTGCAAATTGTAATGTTTCTTAAATCTTTGGAACCACCCATGACTTGCTCTGAAGTTTTGGTCGCACTCATCTCCTGCCTGCTCTTTCAGGCTTTCGAAAAGGCTTCTTGCCTTAGCCTGTATGGTTAGAAGGCTTAAGGGTACACGCTTTTGCAGCTGATCTTCCATCCACATCACAAGTAATTTCTCCACCTCATGAAGAGGACCTAGTCTTTTTTTTGTTATTATTGTTCCCTTTATAAGTGCTGATCTTTTCACTACCTCACAAATTCGTTCCTTGTCCTTCAAAATTGTTGATATCGTTGAGTGAGAGAAGCCAAGGTCGCGTGAAATGGTTGCTACTGTTTTTCCATTTCATATTGCATTATTATTTTCATTTTCATCTCAAAAGTAATTGACTGTCTCTTTTTCTTCTCAGCGCCACAAGAACTCTCACTTTTGCGTTTGCCAGTCATTTTAAAGGGAATTACAAACAAAAAATTTTTTCAGTACACAGCGCGATCACTAACAACAACGACAGCCAAACACCAACTGAGCGGGCTATTACGTGGATGCTGTACTCCACGAGGTGGCCCAGCCCAAGCTATCGTACGGCGTCATATTACTACCAAACGTTGGGACTCGAAAATACGTACAGTATAGTCTGCATTTACGCGGATTTTGTTAACACGTTTGGTCATTTACGCGGCACCTTGCCAGAATGAAAATTTTGAATTACGCTGGTCATTGCATCATTTACGTGGGAAGCGGCGCAGGTATTGTGCTTTAGGTCGCTCTTACGTTATCGCTGATGTCATATGACGTATCGGACTGTGATTGGGCCATGCATCCTTACCACCCACGCATTCCCTCCGCCACTAGCTGTGATTGGTCTAATGTAACATGAAGTGCCCTGCCACCAGAAGTCGCTGACCTAGCCGGGCCAGTTTCATTGTTCTCAGTCCGCGTATACAGTTCTCTCTTGTGCCCGCTATTCCCCTCACAATGGCTTCCGCTGGACCCCCACCACCCGAGAAAAACCTTGAATTACCTGGACCAAGCCATGGTTATGTGAAGGAAATCATCGAGTTGGGGGAGAAAATTAAGCTCGTCTTAATAACCTTCTGGCGAAAATTATGGAGGCTTATGTCCAGATGTATCACGACAACATCAATGCTAGTCGTCAATGTAGTATTACGGACTTCTTCGCCCGCAACCCACCACAACCACAGCCAGCCCAAGTCAGTGATAGTGACAGTGAGGATATGGGCTTTGAGGGGTTTGTCAGGGAGGCCCTGCAAACCTCTGCGAGTAGTGAAAATGATTCACCGGAGGGCCACTAATATGCCCTCTGCCTCGAAACCAGCTGCTATCCACGTGTGCCGACCCATCTCTTCTACTAACGTAAGTGTTAAACACCTTTATATAGATATTATGTGTGTGTTAATACCATCATAAAATTATGATGTTATTTTTACTACAAGGTACGTATTGTGTCGGAAAAAGTGGAGTTTGGGAGTCGGCCCAGTCTCTATTTCAATTACCGTATATACTCGTCTATAACCCCCCTTCGTATATAGGTCGACCCCGATTTTTTGACCAAGAAATCGTTAATTTATGATATTCCTCGTTTATAGGTTGACCCACGTTTTTGAGGGTAAAGGAACAACAAAACCTTCAGAGAAACACTACGTCCTATAAACTTGTTTACCATTTATTATCACGACACTTTACACTGAAACGCGGGTAATTTCAACAAAAATATTGTATATTTCCATTCAAGTATTTATTCAAGTCAATTAGGAGGGAATATTATTGTAATACAATAGTTATTTAACTGAAAACCATTCGAAAAGCGAGATTACGGTAACATATTTTGAACGAAAGAAAGCAAAAGTCATTGTTTTCGTCACAATTTTATCCCACTTTCCACTGTAATACGTACGTCATTTCAGCCAAAAATATTACATTTCCGTGAATGTATTATATCAACCACAGTATGAATAGAATATCTCTAATATAACAGTATTTTAACCGAAAACTATTAAAAAAAACGAGTAACATATCTTGAACATCGGAAGGTTTGGTAAAGTCTTTTGTTTTCGTCATGTAGTTTATCCTAATTTACATTGAAATACATCACGTTTCAGCAAAACTACTATTTATTTCTGAGAATATGGAAATGTAATATTTTTGCTGAAATGACGTACGTATTACAGTGGAAAGTGGGATAAAATCGTGACAAAAACAATGACTTTCGCTTTCTTTCGTTGAAAAGATGTTACCGTAATCGCTTTTCGAATGGTTTTCAGTTAAAAACTGTTGTATTACAATAATATTCTATCCTAATTCACTTGTGATGTAACAGTTTTTTAACTGAAAACGATTCGAAAAACACGTGTACTGTCTAGCTGATACGGCAGAGCCCTGGTCGCGGAGGCTTTGTGTTTGCATCGGCCCTTCTTAAGCAGCTTTTAATTTTAGCGTACGTTGAAATTGTGTTTACCGGTATATTCTTATTTTCTTGCTTCTTATTTTCCAGAAATATGACAAGTTTGTATATAATACAATGTTACAGTACTTTTAATTTACAAGTATTCATTTTTAAAAATACAGGAGACACCAAACAAATATCAGTACTACGGTTATTTGCATGACTCTCCCGCCAAAAAAGACCAAACAGCTGGTACTCTCTCCCTCAGCCCTACCAAAAATAGCCCAACGACATCTTTCTTGTTTATTCTCTTCCAATTTCTCACTTTAACTGGTATTTTTTACTTCATATTGCCTACATCAGATAAACTACAGTAATTGAGGTTAGACACTGTTATAAATTTGATTACCGGGTCCTGGCAGGTGCCGTTAGAACCACCTGACCCTACCAACAGTGTTGCAAGTCAGACAGCATTTTTTTAATCATCCATGTGCACGAGAAAGGATGGATGGATGAAGGCGGCATACAAATATGGCTTAAATAAGTCTGGAACTTTAGACCAGGGGGACTGTGCAAAGAAAAAAGTCTTCTTGTGTGGGATATGTTTCGGTCACATCTTGTTGACAGTGTTACTGCTGGGATTAGGAAGGAAAACACTGATACAGCTGTGATTCCTGGTGGATTAACAAGTCTTGTCCAACCACTGGATGTTTCCATAAACAAACCATTTAAAGATGCGGTAAGAGTGAAGTGGAACAACTGGATGATAGAAGGCGATAAGACATACACAAAGGGAGGCAACATCCAAGCTCCATCACTAGCAACATTATGTGAATGGATTGTAGAGGCCTGGGATGCAATCAGACCAGAAATTGTGGTGAAATCTTTTAAGAAATGTGGAATTTCGAATGCTCTTGATGGAACAGAAGACGACTTGTTGTGGGATTATGAGCCTAATGAGAGCGTGAATGAGGATGAAGATATTGATGATCCTATGGCTGATGATGGTGTTGATCCACATGACGATGCTGTTCAAGGAGAGGACTGGGAGGAGCTGTTTGGTGCTGCAGATGATGTTAAGGAAAATGATTTTGATGGATTTTAATGAAAATATTCAGAAATATGGTATCGTAGTATTTATTCAAGTCAATTAGGATAGAATATTATTGTAATTCAACAGTTTTTTAACTGAAAACTATTCGAAAAGCGATTACGGTAAAATCTTTTGAACGACGAAAGAAAGTGAAAGTCATTGTTTTCGTCACAATTTTATCCCACTTTCCACTGTAATACGTACGTCATTTCAGCAAAAATATTACATTTCCATATTTATTTCTGAGAATATACAGTATTCATTCAGGCACAGTTAAGGTAAAATATACTTGTGATGTAATATTTTAATGAAAATATTTATATATAAGGTATCGTATTTTTCTTTTGTTTCAAATTTATTTAACAAAGATTGATGTTTCAAATTTAATTAAAAAAAATTATGTATCTGTAAATAAACTTTTAAAAATGAATACTTTATGTTTTACATACTCCTGTGCATACCATACTATGCATTTGGCTACTTTGGGCTTGCTATGATGACGCAAGAGATCTGCCCTGGCAATTGTACCGACACTCACAGCGGGTGGTGCGTTGGTGCGTCGTTTCCATTGTTTACTGGTAGTTACTGGTAAATATTTTTCAACCCAAAGAAACTATTACCCGTTTAGAGGTCGACCACCCAACTTTTTGGCAAAAAATTTGGTCTTAAGAACTCGTGCTATACACGGGTATATACGGTAATCCCATATGTTCTGTTATTTCGTTTACGTGTTTCTCATTTTACTCGGATCTCCACGGATTCAATTGACCGCGTAAATCCAGACTATACTGTAATGTGAAAAATATTTTATATGACCATGGCCGTCGTATGTCTGGGTTGTCATAAGTCGAATATGTCTTAAGTTGAAGAGAGACTGTACAGTTGGTCCTCGTATTACGCGGTTAATGTAACCCGGAGGGTACCGCGGAAAGTGAGAAACGCGTAAAGTGAATAACATAACATATGGGATTAATTGAAATGGAGTCCGGGCCGATCCCCAAACTCCACTTTTTGACGACACACAACTATGTTGTAGTAAAAATATTATCTTAACTTTATGATGGCATGCACACACAATTAATAATTAAGAGAAATATCAATAATATTAGGTTTTTTAACACTTACATTAGTAGAAAAGATGGCTGGGCACACGGGGATGGGCGGTTGGTTCCGAGGCAGAGGGCAGATTATTGGCCCTCACCTGTATCACTTGTATCAATTGTATCACTATCCACCACAGAGGCTTGCAGGGCCTCTTTGTCAAACCCCCCAAAGTTCATATAAGTCCATATCCTCACTATAATTATCACTATCACTGACTTGGGCCGGCTGTAGTGGGTGGCGGGTGAAGAACTCGGTAATGTTTTGATGACTGGGCGACCTTGTGCGCACCATTTTCGCGCCTCTTACACAACATGGCGGATGGCGGGAGGTTTGGATCCAAAAATGGCCCGGCTTGCCAGCCGCTCTCCGCGTAATGGGGTTCACGACCGCGGAATGTGAAAATGTTAGGTTCTGGCAAGGCACCGCGTTAACGGTGAAACGCGGATTGTGGGACCGCGTAATAGGAGGACCAACTGTATATGACTGAAAGGCTCCTCCACTGCTTGATTTATCATTTTCAAAAAGTTTAGGACTTCAAAATATACCGGTATCAATTAAAGTAGTATCACTTCCATCAGAGTAATTCTGAGAGACTCACATGGATTGTTTTTTAATAAGAGAAAGGGTAGTGGTCTCAACTGGTTAACATCTTCACAAGCACTACTTGCTGGACAGGGTGTAGGGTGACATATGAATATCTGTGGTTCCCGGATTAATTTGTCTTATCCAAAAGAATTTGATTTGCAACAGGGTAGAAATATTAAAATTATTGTAAACACAAGACATGCTTCTCCCACAAATCAAAAAAGTATATATATATAGTGTTCACAGTAATGTCCAAATCCTTACTTTAGTTTTAGATATTAACTAAAAATAATTAACCATCTCTACAGGACTTGCCTATATGCTGAAGGTTCTTGACCAGAATTCTGCCTTTGATTCCTTACACTGGTGGTCAGGAGTGAGGAGAAAATACATCAAAGAAAGAGAAAAAGTAAGTGCTGAAGAAAGAATATTCTTGAGTTCCCTGAGTTTTTAATATTATCTTTGAGGTACGCATCAGTGGATTGTGTTCACTAGTGATAATATCATGGTTTGATTATCATCTTGGCAAGATTGCAAAGTTGGATTTTTTAATCATCAGTGGTTTAGATTGTCAAACAAGTACAGTACGTAGTCTTAATAGGGAAGGGGGGCACAGACTGGACTGGACATCATAAAAAAATAAACCTTCATATATTTTCTCTAATTATTTCATCTATCCTCAGGCCATTTCCATATTACAGCCCACTTAATGCTCTGGTAGACACTATTGAACTTTGTATATACAGAATTAATTTTTTTTTTACGCTCCCCAGACTTTATGGTGGTAATGATCTTCATGTATAATCTTTTAGGTTGAACAACAGCGCCAAGGTGGAGGAGGTGCAGATGACAAATTACAGCAGACTCTTGCACTCACACTGACACGTCTGCTGCAGTACCAACAGGAATTTGAGCTGTTGTACTTGAGTGTCAGCAGTGCTCGAGTGTTCTTCAGAGGAGACTGGGCTTCCTCCACATCCACAACACAGAGCCAAAACAGTGATACTCAGTCAACCAACAGTGCTTCTAGTAATAAGGAGAAGGCTACTGACAAGGCCTCAGAAAGTAATGTATAACATCGACTATCACTGATTGTTTGTGTACACAGTATGTATGAATACAAATGTGAGAGTGCATGTGTGCTTTTTTATACATATGTATATCGCAATGTAAATACATGAATGAATATACAGTGCATACCTATTAATTAAAATATACATAAGAAATATACAGTGTACCTGTACTGTACCTCCTTACTTAGATACATTAATATACCAACCAACAAACATACATACAGTGTACTGCATTTATACAGATTCCTACAATATACAGTATATATATTCCTCGATAATCACGGGACCTGATAATCACTGATCTGGCTTATAGTATCCTCAACTGCGACCATGTGTATGCTTATCACTGATTGATCTGGGTTAACGCGGAATTATCATGGGACAGCAGTGGGTCTACGAGAGCCAGCGGTAGCAGCGACTGCCAAGAGATGGCAGCACGGCTCATGGCGCCAGCTTCCAGTGACAGCATTTGTTTCCCTGCACTGTTTTGGTTGGTGTTTGAAGACAGTTTCATGCTTCGTGCTTGTTTTTGGTACAATTTTTGTAACTTTTACTTAACTTCCACCATGGCATCTGTGAACAAGAAGAGTGTTAAGGTTCTTGATCCAGTCAAGCGACGAAGACATGTGTATTCTCTGCTTGAATGTTCCGATGTTCCCGACAAGGATAAGCATGTTACCACTTCCTTCCACTCCACCTCTCTAGTCACCTCCATCATTCTACTTTCTCACTCCATAATTTAAAATTTATGTAACGTAATGTGGAAGGAATATGACGTTCATTTATACTTAAACTCAATTTTTTGGGTAGACATCAACTTTTCAGTGGTGTCTGGCAGGGCTGCAACTAGTGTTACCAAACAAACTGATATCTCCTCACCACTTACCACAATCTCCCCCTCGACCACCAGCTCCACGATCACCACCATTACCTCTATTATCACTCCCTAAATCATAATTTCAGTGATGACTTTGCTTTAGCCAGAGCAGATTAGCACTATATCTGCTGCCTCCCACCCACTGCGTCTCACCAACACTCTGCCCCTCTCACTCATTCTACTATGACTGTCATTCATGATACAGCATTGTAACATTGTACAGGACTGTACATTGTTTATTTGTTATTCATTAATTAATAAAGATATGTTACTAGTATTATATAATTTAGTGTACTTACACATTTTGGTCAGTTTGGGGATGCATCTTACGGGTCATGAGACGAAACAAATTTTTCCCATACGTTATGTTTCAGAATGTATGGTTTTGTTCATAGTAGTTTTCTGGAACCTAGTCCCCTCAATTATCGAAGATATATATATATATATATATATATATATATATATATATATATATATATATATATATATATATATATATATATATGCAAGTAAATCACTGTAGGTGCGCGTGATCTAGGTATATGCTGATAACCACCAGGAAAGAAGAAAACACGAAGTTCCCAAGCGCTTTCGTGTAATTCACATCTTCAGGGGTGAGTACTGCATTACTCTATCTAGTCTGTACTCACCCCTGAAGATGTGAATTACACGAAAGCGCTTGGGAACTTCGTGTTTTCTTCTTTCCTGGTGGTTATCAGCAAATATATATATATATATATATCTATATATATATATATATATATATATATATATACACACACAGTTGTACCCCACTTAACGCGGTCAATAGAACCCAGAGGGTCCCGTGTTAAGTGAAATCCGTGTTAAGTGAACAACAGAACATATGGGATTAATTCCAATAGAAACCAGCCCGACCCCCAAACTCCACTTTTTGACGACACATAACTATGTTGTAGTAAAAATTTTATCTTAACTTTATGATGGTATGAAAAAACAAGTAATATAGAAGAGGTTAGGTTAGGAAAAATAAAGGTTAACATAGGAAAAATAAAGGTTACGTTAGAGAAACTAAAAGTTAGATGGAACACTTACGGTAGTAGAAGAGATGGGTCGGCATACAGGGATGGAGGCTGGTTCCAAGGCAGAGGGCAGATTACTGGCCACTAGGTGAATCACCATCACTGTCACTTACAGTTGTCAGGGCTTCCCTGACAAATCCCTCAAAGTCAACTTCACTGTCACTATCACTGGCTTGGGCTGGCTGTGGTGGGTTGCGGGCGAAGAACTAGGTTATGCTTTTTTGACGGCTGGTGTTTATGTTGTCTTGGTACACCGTGATGTACGGCTCCATAGCCTGCACCAGCCGGGTATGGAAGACTTCATAGCGGTCATCGTCATTGTCGCGGGAAAGGAAGGACTTCATTTTCTCTGCACACTCTATGGCACACTTAATATCACTATGACTTAAACTGTGTTCTTCGGAGAATGACGCACCTTCTTCCTCCTCTTCACTGACGTGTTCTTCTTCCAACATCTCGTCGGCAGTCACTTCAGGATCTCTGATCACCTCCAGGATGTCTTCGTTGGTGGTCTCGGAGAAGCCTTCAGCTGTAATATTGAGCGCAGCTTCTCTGGCAAGGTCCACTGCTACTGCAACAGTCTGAACCTCACCAGTCACAGGTTCACTCCTCCTCTCACCTGGTATGCCATGCAACACATGTCTCCATGCGTGACGAATCGTAGCAATAGTCAGCAGATCCCATGCCTCCACCAAGAAGTCTACAGCTTGTTTGACGTTAAACTTCTTCCAAAATTGTTTGACGAGAAGTTCTTGAGTCACCGCCTCTTGTTCCTTGTCCTCGTCGCTTTTGCTCTCGCTGTCGGTGTCACCCAGCTTACACAACTCATCCTTGGTGTTGGTAGAGTCGTTCAGGAGCTTGAACTTCTTTGCAGAGTACGCAGCTTTAACATTGCAGAGCAACTCCTGGTCCATGGGCTGGATTAATGACGTAGTGTTGGGAGGAAGGAAGACCACTTTTACGTTGGGGTGACGATCCATAAGTAGGGGCGAGTGTCCAGGTGCGTTGTCAAGGAGCAACAAAATATTGAATGAAACATTCTGTTGCTCGCAGAATTTCTTCACGTCGGGAACAAAACAGTTGTCAAACCAGAAGAGGGACAGAGAAGAGGACATCCACGCCTTACGTGCGGTTAGCCAGTGGACATTAAGCTTGTTCATGTCCATATTCTTGTAGGCGTGCGGCTTGCGGGCTGTGTGAATCACCGATAACTTTGGTTTACAGGTACCGGAGGCATTGGTGGTAAACAGGACGGTGATGCGTTCCTTCTGCAACTTCCGACCCCTTACCTTGCTGGCAGACTGGACAACGAAGGTCTTGGAAGGTAGCTTTTTCCAGAAAAGACCAGATTCGTCCATGTTAAACACCTTGTCGTCACTGTACTGTCCTTCCTCCATAATCTCACGTAAGAACGGAGGAAAATCTCTAGCCGCCACACAGTCAGCACTCGCTTCCTCACCACCAATGTTGATGTTGGTGATCTTGTTCCTCTTCTTAAACCCATGCAGCCAACCAGAGGATGCATTGAAGGGTTTGGGCTCTGCAATTCCCAGCTTACGTGACACTGCTGCGTATAGCTCACGTGCGTACTCCTGCACTGAGCGCGTGTCCACCGCCATGTTGCGTCGCGCCTGACGAATCAAATAACTCACCAGCAAATTTTCCACTTTTGCCAGCACCCTGTTCTGGCAATACCTGATAGATGAAGCACCTGCAGACTTTGTGATTTTCATGTGCTCTTTGATCTTGGCTGCATCCTTCTTGATTGTGCGAATCGTAGATTCGTTGACGCCATGCTGGCGTGCGAGATCAACTTGCTGTGTTCCTTTCTCCAAATCTTGAACAATTTGGTACTTCACCTCGTAGCTTAAGGAACGTCGTGTCTTCTTTGGCTTAGTGCCGCTGGGTCCAGGTAAGGAAAGGTCTCTCTCTGGTGGCGGTGGTGGTCCGGCGGAAGCCATTTTACGGAACAATGGATGCGCGTTTACACGGTGTGGCCTTGAGAGATGAAACTGCCGCGGCTAGGTCAAGCATCGTCTTTCCTCCCTCCCCGGGGTGGTCACGTCATAATAGTTTAAGCCAATTACAGCTAGCAGCAGAGGGGGGTAGGGATGCATGGCCAATCACAGTCCGATACGTCATATGACGTCAGTGATACCGCAACAAAGACACACACTGCGCAACCTTACCGCGCCGCTTGCCCAAGCGGAGGGAGGAGGAGGGAGAGGCGATAAGCGCAGGCAGGCAGGCGGGCGGGTGGCGCGTGGGGCAAATCTAAAAATAGCGTCTCGAGCCGGACACTCACCGTGTATATGTGGAAAAATCCGTGTTAAGTGAAAGTTCAGCTCTGGCGAGGCACCGCGTATACGGTAAAACGCGCTAAGTGAAACCGCGTTAGGCGGGGTAATACTGTATATATTCAAAATTATCATCAAATTGTAAGAATTCCAGCAATGTAAATTATATTCTGGCCGGGTAATTTGTATGAATTTTATGAGCTAAAACAAATATCTTCGGTTAATAAAAAAAAAAAATATTCTTCACGACACTATCTGTCAATCAAAGTACCCCACCTTGCCTCCCCCCTCTTCCAAGCGCCAGATGGTCAGTCCGTCCCAACCCTCCCCCCCCACCTCCCACCAACCCTCCCTTCAAGAGAAAAGAGTGGGTGAAAAAACTAGATTTTAACATTTAGTATTAAATAATACCTCAGATTAAAGTAAGGATAATATAATTGACATTGCTGGATTCCTTGTAAGACCAGGAATATTTTGAATATAAATGTCATATATTTTGCGCAAAAGATAACATATTTATTCAGAGTGAACATTATATCTAAAAACTTTGTCTAATGCAAAATATATGATGTTTATATTCAAAATGATCATCAAATTATAAGAATTCCAGCAATGTAAATTATATTCTGGCCGGGTAATTTGTATGAATTTTATGAGCTAAAATAAAAATCTTCAGTTAATAAAAAAAAAATATTCTTCACACGGTAACAGATGGTCGGTCGCCGGTCCCTCCCTCCCCCCCACCCCCCACCAACCGACCCTACTGGATAAATGTGTGGGAATACCAGACTGTTTACCTTTTTAGTAATAAATAATAAATCAGACTAAAGTTAGGATAATATAATTGACATTGCTGGATTCCTTGGAAGACCAGGAATATTTTGAATATAAATATCATATATTTTGCACAAAAGATAACATATTTACTCAAGAGTAAACATTATATCTAAAATTTGTATGTCTAATGCAAAATCTATGATGTTTATATTCAAAATGATCATCAAATTGTAAGAATTCCAGCAATGTAAAATATATTCTTGCCGAATAATTTGTATGAATTTTATGAGCTAAATAAAAAAATTATACTTCACCTGTGTAAAGGGGTACACGCACCGCGGAATGTGAGCATCCTGGGTTCTGGCAGGGCACCGCGTAAACATGGAAACGCGGAATGTGGGACCGTGTAAAGTGAGGGTTGACTGTATGTATATATATATATATATATATATATATATATATATATATATATATATATATATATATATATATATATATATATATATATATGTATATATATATATATCACTGACTAATGCTTTTACAGAGTAATTTCTTGAGGAAAAAATATCATTAATGCCAAAAATCAGCTATACATATTTTTTATATCAACTGAAGATGTGTAACAGTACAGGAGGTGGCCCAAACTGTGGATTATTATAGAAAAAACTCTAAATAAGTCAAATACAGAAAAGCAAAAATATTAAGCCCATTGCACATAAATTGTTGACTTTAATACATGTACCTGCTGCACTGTAAGCTGACCTGTATCTATGTAATAGTATAGTAAGCCAGTAAAAACTTTGTTAATGTATTTCTTATATTAGGTTTATACTTATCAGAGAGAGGAAGGACTCCAGTTTAATTTCTGAGAACAAGCACTTCAAAATAAGGACACTTGACATGTGAGGATCTTAGTTGTCAACACTTTGATGAACGGTAAAGGATGGTCATTTAGCAAACATGTGATGCACGGTGAGCCATTTGTCCACTCATTTTTAATGTTCATTGACTAATATTTGTATGTACTGTATTTAGTTACAAAACTGCTATTAGTCTATTCATAAAAGTTTAATACAGTACAGAAATATCATAAAAAATGGATCTCTGTGGCTGGGAATATAACCTGTTTACTCTGGAAACACAACCTCTGGCATGAGGCCAATTTGTGCAGCTTCTTACAATATTGCCCATAGTAAGGTCTTGGATTGAATTACATTTCAGTGTTCAGTAGAGACTGTTTTGGATAACCAGAACACTGAAAAAGTTAGTTTCCATTATGGATTAATGACTACAGGACAGCACAGTGAACCCTTGATAACTCGTAATTCGATATAAATCGGAATGACAGTAAAATATTCAACTGTAAATTATTTTAAAATTAATTTTTACATTATACTCACAATATCAGAGACATGATGATGCAATCTCGGAATGGCGTAACACGTGTGACCCACGCGGGGTGCACGAGAGGCTCTGCCTGGTCAGCCACTCGGGTATGCATTGGTAGGCCGAGTGAGAGGATACCCACCTGTAGTCGTTCTACTAATTTTTTTATATTTTGTGCGAAGTGTTATTCTACCCACATTGAAAATTTAACTAGTATATACATCTAGTGTTTCAGAGAATAGTAACATTTAAAGTTGGTTCTGTAAGTGCTTACAATACAGAATTATACTGTCTATTATAATACCTGAATACTGTACTGTAGCACAGAGAGCCCACCATCAAGCTCTGAATCTTACCCCCACAAGCTTGAATTATCCTCATTCTTCACCTGCAGTGTGCTGGTAGATGTTCATTTTTGTGCACATTTTCTGATTATGGGGGGTTATTTTGGCCCAAAAGTTGGGTATTGGGGTGGGACGAAAGACTGGGAACAAAGTGCCTTGCTAACTTGGATTGGTTAGACCCCCATATACTATTCTGAGTTATCAAGGGTTTACTGTAGGTGGAGACAAATCAATCTGTGTAATTCTAATTAGGATAATGATAATTTAGACGGGAGATAAAGTACAACCAGAGGTATTGTTCTCTCCTTCTGATGGTTCTATTCCATCAGTCACTTCACTTATATACTGTATATTTCTAAACTTCACACTGACCTTCAGAAGTTGTTACGGATGTCTAGCTTTTACGCCTTCCATCTTTTTATAACTATCCCTGTCTTAGTAATAATGCCACCTGCATTTAATCAATCTGATACAGTACTGTATACACATTTATAGCTTTGCAGAAAACACCACATATGGACCCATCACATTTTGTAGCTATTTTGGTTATACAGTAATTCATGTGACTGGCTGTATAATTATTTAAATAATGCTGTACTCATAATGTGATGCCATCACCCTTGAAATTTTCTCTCTGGTAATCCCTGATCATGACTTAGCAAGAAATTGTGTTATTCAAGTCAGTATACATCGAGATAACTTTTGTTGCAACTAAATCCCTTATTAGTTGATTCTTCTTTCTGGTAGATTGCCATCTTCCATGGGGATCCACTACAATCACTGTAGACTATTCTTAGCCAGTACAGTACATGTTTATTGGACTAAGTACTGTACAGAACAGTATACATACTCGTCAATTTTTTTTTTTTTTTACAAATGTAGTAGGATTTCTCAATTTCATTGGAATAGAATGATTACATTTTTAATTTTGATACAGTTATCCGTGCATTACTTTGGGATTCATCTGAAAAGTTGCTTGTAATGTGAACCCAATTTTGAAGTTTGCTTCCATTTTTTTGGAGTTGTATCTCAAGAGGTCACCAAAAGATTGATTAAAACCACACTTAAGAATGTGATACATAATTTTAAGCACATTTAATAGAAACATTATTGTTCTGTGATAATATTTTATTAATAATAAACAAAAGTTGCAAATTCAACTTAGCAGAAACAGTGCACTACAGTCCAGATAGTACACAAAGCAAGCCAAGTTGACCACATGTTTACAGCAGACAGACAGGATAAGTACTGTACTACTGTCATTTGAATTGTACAAGCAAATGTGTGCTAAGACAACTTATATAGAACAAATACAATACCTGTAATTAAAATTTGGGTAAAATCTTTGTTTCCCCATCACATTTCATGTGTTGGACAATTTTTCCCCCATTTCTGTACAATAAAACTTTTGTGCCATATCCTGAATTTAATGATTTAAATTTACAAATTCCGTGTGGGTGAAATTCCACAATCCTAATTAATGCAAGCAATGACTGTATTATTAGATAAGTAATGATTTTATATTCATATTATTGATGGATTCCCTTCTCTAAATTTCATTATTGATGAACATTTTTTTTCTGTAAATTTGTATGATTATAAGTAAAAGTACTGTATTAACATTATCACATTACACAGAATATGTATCATGTCTAAACTTAAATTAAGTTTTCTCTCAAATTAGTGTATTATTTACTGTTGTAGTATCAGGCACACATTGATGAAGAGTTCGTGGTATGGTTTGGAAATTTTATAGTATAATTTCCAAAAACTGTCATAATTAATGTAGTAACATCTGCAGAACCAACCAAGTGACTCCTTCACCGACAGAAAATATAACATTGCCTCGATCAAATTTCATAACTGTCATTCTCCCTTGTGGGGATGGAGACAAAAACCATGCCTGTGATAGGCTGATGCGTCTGCCAGCTTATCGCCTCTAAGCATAGCATCATGGCGCACTTGGTTCATAGTCCACTGCCATCGTATGAAGTTGATCCCTCGCTCGCTCCTGATTTTGCATAAATATGCTTTCTGCAGTACAGTACGTCCAGATAATTCACAGATGATACCCTAGATGTACCCAAGAATGTCTGCGGGTAGTTTTAAAGTTGCCGGCATTTTCAAGGCTGGGACAGGGAGCTATTCGTTCTAGAGACAGTAATTTCCTTTACCTGTATTTTATGTGTGTGTGTGTGTGTGTGTGTGTGTGTAGACACACACACACAAAACACATACAAATAAATAATAATGGGAAAATCCTTTCACAAATAATCTGAAACAAACGTATCTTAAAAATGTTGAGTCCACCCTCAAGTCCACTCCATCCTTTGTTATTAATAAAACACAGAATGGACTTGAGGGTAGACTCAACATTTTTAATAAACATTTGTTTCTGATTATTTGTGAGGATTTTCCCATTATTATTTATTTGTACGGTATGTGTTTTGTGTGTGTGTGTGTCTACACATACTGTATGTACATGTACAGTAGCTAAAACAACTATCTGTGCAGGTGGGGGTCGATATGGTCCGAAATTTTACGTGTGACTAGTGACAGTCCTCGCATACCAAAATTTTATCGTCCATGGTCTCATATTGTTTCCCACAAAGTATGCACAGATAGTTGTTTTAGCTACTGTACAATACAGGTTAAAAGAATAATTGCCCTTTCGGTAAACACACAAAGGGAATATACATTTCTTTGTACACAAGTAAAAATGTTATTCGCAGATTCGCGGCCATTTTGAGAGCCTAATCCCCGCAAATTTGAATGGCATGCTGTACTGTATATTACTGTACCAGGACACAATAAGCCAAGAATACAGTATTAAAGCAGTGCCAAGACATAAAAAGTGATTACAGTTACATTTACTGCACTGTGCATTCAGTGAGTAGGAAACACTGGAGCACCTTAGCTTTTGTCTGTATTCAAGACATCTTCAGGTCCCACTAATCCCCCACCCTGACAATGGGTGGCCTGACATTGCATCAGGTCAGGTCAGTAACATGAGACCCCACTAATTCCCTACCCCACCTCCATCACAAGTGTTAAGATGTAAAAGTGATCACAAATATGTACGGTATTACATTCAGCAGAGTGGACAGTGTATGCCTAATGAAGGCTCAAGACAACAGTATCCACTGCTGAGTACAGTAGTACTAAGTCCTTGATATATGTGTGTTCAGTATATGCGAATTCAATCACAGGCAAGGATCCTATTCCTACTGGAAATTCAATTAATGTGAGCAAAATTCACCCTTTTGCAAGTAAGTGCGTCGTTACCGAGTCTCATCGACTACTCTTGGGTGGTGCGTGCGTCACTTCTTGCCCGCGTTCTCCGTGGACTGCCGCTTTATCACTCCTATGGATTCTTTTGAGATTTTTTGTACGCCATCATCTCGTCTACCCAGCTGATGTACAGTATCTGCTTTTATTGGTAAGTACACTATACTGTACCTTGCCTTATCTGCTATTTAAAAAAATAATATTGTAATAATTTGCTTATGGTTTATTTGTCTTGAAAATGGGTCTGGAACATCTTCATTTTGGGTTATGGAATGCATCTTAATTTTTATATTTAACTAAGTATTAGATATACTGTATGCGATTTTAGTTTTTGCGAGTTTCAGGAACGCATCCCTCGCATATACTGAGGACTTGTACATTATTTTGCTTATTTACAATATACTGTATACAGAGGTATTTACATAAATAAATACAGCTCCATGTGAGATGCATAGTTTAGACTCGGGGAAAACTTTCTCCAGTACAGAGTGGAAACTTCCAGTCTTGGCCATGACACAGCTCCATTCATGAGGCACCTCACACGCCCGTATCATATAGATTGTTTTAATATAGATTTCTTTGAACCTACTTTTAGATAGGGTAAACTATTAAGGTTTATTTTAGTAACAAAAATTTGTTTCTAACTTAATGAAAATTTTTTATTAGACTCCGGTCTAAACATTTCTTAACGTTTTTTCATAAAAGAATTTAGTCTATCATTATATCGTGTCAAAATATTTTGTTTAAGGAGCTGTTCGTGAAATATTCTTTTAGAGAATTTGTTCAGGATCATTATGGTATCAAATTTATCTCGAACACAATTAAAACATGTAAATAAAAGTTTATGCACTTTTTCGCTAGCCATAAATATTTTTGCTCATGCCCATAGTGTAAATGTAATGGAGGAGTGTTTGTCTGTGCGAGATGAGATGATATGATGTGTAGTTTAGTTGGGAAGAGATGCACATAATTTAGACTCGGAAACATTCTGGAGATGTGCGATAGTGTATGTCCATGTGTGATACATACTTTAGACTCTCAGAAACTTTTACCAGTACCCGAGAAAATTCCGAGAATGTGGGATTTTTCCGAGTTTGAGAGATTTGTCTTATTATTATTGCAACTACTGGGGAAATTACTGTAATTGGATCACTTGGTCAGAGGTGAAAACAGCTTCTGTGGTAAGGTCCTGTAGCATTAATGAGTCCTTTGTGCACTGTTTGGAAAACCGAGGCTAATATCTGGGAAAGTTTGTCAAGAAGTACAATTGCAAGTGCTCAGCATACATTCATTAGCTGTGATCTATCCATGGGAAAAATCTTTTCAGTGAGGAGCCAATACCTCTTTTCCCATGGGGTTTATTGTACTGAAGACATTAACGATGATGATTTTATGTGGTCAGTCTTTGTTTTACAAAGTAAATCTTACTCCAATGAATTAATAATGAGTGCATAGAATAAATGGTTGAACCCTCCAAGAATTAATTTTCTTGGCTTGAGGAAGAGAGAGACTACAAGGTGCAACACTCAGCTCAAGACCCTGGTTGTTTTTATTACATTGTGTTAACCAAATATTTTTTGTAATTTAACTGTACAGTATATCAGTAGCTAAAGGTAGTGTATAGTGCTTCAGTATACAGAACATGTGAAAACTTATTTTCATGGGCTTACTGTACCAAATATCAACCAGGGTGCCCAAGTTTGTTTACCAATATTAGTAGATTAATGTTGTACTATACAGTATATAGTTAATTTGTACCAATGGTGAATATGCTTGGTGTACAGCATAATCTTTTTTAAGTGGTGGGAAAGAAATTCATATATTTTGAAAAATTGTATATTATTAGTATCATAAAGTCTGTGATAATGTAAACAGTAATGTGTGTTTTTGATACAGTGTGAAAAGGTGTAGTTTTGATTCAAAGTTGTATGATTTATTGTATACGAAGAAAAAATATAAATAAAGTACAGTATATATATACATATATAATATATATCAAAAGGTCTTTCAGTCATATCCACTACTCCTTAACTCACCCTGGATTCTGAAAGGTGATGATAATCTTTCAGAGGATGAAGAGTAATGCGTAGAATACGGATGCAAACAGAAGGAACATTTCTTCATACTTAATCCATCACAGATCTTCGACTCAACACTCCACTAGTAGAGAAGTTACAGATGGTCAGACACATACATGCAAACATAATCCCTGTATTCAACCTTGCTGTTGCAAAAGGCTGTTTTTGCATGGGTACTCCTCTTTTACAAGGTATTGAAACCTGATTAATTTTACACATTGCTTATTAGTATAACTGTACAGTACTTAGTTTTTAAATCAAAACTTCATGAATTGATGTAAAATGTTTTTAATAATAAATCACGTTAATGATACAATAATTTTTTGTACTGAGTACTGTACCACAATGTAATACAGTACTGTATTTTCACACCTGTTTTTCTCAGTGAAGAAATGAGTTTTCAGTAATGAATATTGGTTTCTAATGTAACTTTATTCTCATCCAATCTCCAAAGCAATGTCAGATCTGAAACACAACAAAAAAAAAAAAAAATTACCATGCCTACAAAATTTGTTTGAGAATAATGTGAAATCCATTACATTACCTCTCTGACCAAAATATTAAATAATGTTTGCTTTGGAATATCTAATAACAGTACTTTTTTTTGATACCACCATTGTAAGACATCATTGAATATTTACAAGTTTTATCCTAATTGAATAGCAACTGAGGCCAAAAAGAGTAACACTAGGCATTTGAGACCTATGTTAATCATAACACCATGATCAGGTCTAATTTTACTTTTATCCCACCTTAGGATAATAGAAGATAGAGTCAGCAGATGTTTAAAGGTTTGGAAATTAATCACTTAAAGTGCAGGGAATACTACTCTAATGCTTCCTCCTACCCTGTCTGCTGGTACCATAAAGAAAAGTATCAATGCTTGACAAATTAACTTCCTAATCTTTATCAGATTCACTACAGTAAAACTTTTGCTGAATTCAATCAAAATATATAGTATGGTACTTTTTGACATGCATATCTTGCAATATTAGCATCCACTCATCTTCATGTACAGTACTTCTACATTGCCAATGTTACCTTTAATAAATGTTTGACCATGTTCTCAGATATACTCAAATCACTTCATGTATTTTTCTGGATTTTCTGCCAACATCTTTGCTGATGTTTTAGCATCCATAAACAAATCAGCGGCTTCTTTCACATCCTCAACAGTAACAGAATCATTTCCATTCTGCTGAGCCACAACATTTGATGGTGTCAACAGCCTTACAGAATATCTGAGGAATTAGATTAAGGATTAATATTGCATTATGATTTAGTGCATGAAAGTTAAAAAATTTCTTCAGAGAAGACAATAAGTTCATGACAAAATAATCTTACCCTAGTCAAAATTTTGGGCAACTCCTGTAAAAAGGAATAAAATAAACAAATACCAACCTGAGTGATGCTCTTTTAGCAATTGAAGTAAGTTCTTGTAAGGCATCATTTTCAATTTTAACGCCTTCAGTTTGCGCTCTAATTCGGATTATCTGGGCTACCTCATCTTGGCCATATGGTTGCATACGTACAATAATTAAGCGATCTAGTAAGTCTCGTGGAATGCCATGTGCTGATACAACATCTCCTGTGCCTCTGTAATAAAATACATCAACAATTTATGACTTTCATTCTGGAATTAATGTTTCTTAAAAAATCTCAACAATGAATAAACAAGTAAATTTCCTCTTGACAATTTTGTGAGTGAACTCAGTACGGAAATGGATATAAAAAACAATATCCCCCAAACATAAAATATAACAAATAAGAAAATAAAGAGCACAATCAATAGCCAATTACTTACTTGATGACACAACGTCCTCTGTTTGTGGCAAAGACAACTATGGGTGCTATTCTTGATTCCAGTGCACGATGAAGGAATGTGAAACACTCTATGTCCAACATGTGCACCTCATCAATAAACAGCACACCTGGTACCAACTCTGCTATACCTTGGTCAATGTATTTATCCACAACTTTGTTGATTTCCAACCGCAGCTTTTCTGAATGACCAAAAAACAAAGAATTAACAGCATGGGGGAAGACAACTACTATTTCCACTGAAAATTTATGTAGCTATTAAATCTATTCTTCATAGATAGGTACTGTACTACTTCCAGTATAAAATCAAGAATTAGGAATATTCATCAATTTTTCCAACAATACAGTAGAGGGATAAAACTTTTCTAGATGCTTTTTCATTTATCCCTATTCTATCCATCTACAATCTTAATTTGATGAAGTGGAAGAGATGCATGAGGCTCACAATGAACGAGATCATCTTCCATTTCTGATTTCCATATTCACTGTCCTCCATTGTTACAGTTTTATCACATCTCTGATATACTGTATCTTCTTAAAAATGTACCACATGCTTTTATTTTCCTTAAAAAAAAAATTCATTTTTATCCTAAGACCATAGTTTAAAACTTGGGTATTTGTAACATTTGTATAATTCCTCAATAAAATATAGAAATTTAGTGTCTTGGCACAATGTTTCTATGTTATCATCTGCTCATATAACCCTTTTTCACTTAACTCTAAAAAATCATTTAAATCACACATGACCTCAGTTACACAAAATGTCTTGAATATTTTGTTGTCACTTCCATTCCCCTTAAATACAATTTTATATTACAGTTGGTCCTCATATTACGCGGTTAATGTAACCCGGAGGGAACCGCGTAAAGTGAGAAACGCGTAAAGTGAGAAACGCGTAAAGTGAATAACATAACGTATGGGATTAATTGAAATGGAGTGCGGGCCGATCCCCAAACTCCACTTTTTGACGACACACAACTATGTTGTAGTAAAAATATTATCTTAACTTTATGATGGCATGCACACACAATTAATAATTAAGAGAAATATCAATAATATTAGGTTTTTTAACACTTACATTAGTAGAAAAGATGGCTGGGCACACGGGGATGGGTGGTTGGTTCCGAGGCAGAGGGCAGATTATTGGCCCTCACCTGTATCACTTGTATCAATTGTATCACTATCCACCACAGAGGCTTGCAGGGCCTCTTTGTCAAACCCCCCAAAGTTCATATAAGTCCATATCCTCACTATAATTATCACTATCACTGACTTGGGCCGGCTGTAGTGGGTGGCGGGAGAAGAACTCGGTAATGTTTTGATGACTGGGCGACCTTGTGCGCACCATTTTCGCGCCTCTTACACAACATGGCGGATGGCGGGAGGTTTGGATCCAAAAATGGCGCGGCTTGCCAGCCGCTCTCCGCGTAATGGGGTTCACGACCGCGGAATGTGAAAATGTTAGGTTCTGGCAAGGCACCGCGTTAACGGTGAAATGCGGGACCGAGTAATAAGAGGACCAACTGTATATGTTTCTTATAATGAAGGTGTCACAAATAATATTTTCCGTTAAAATTAATGAAGTCCGGAAGTCTACAATTACTGTACCTGTTATTTCTGTCTTTTTTGGCTTCATCAGCTGTGACATCATAGAAAGTATGTCTTGACCTCCCTGTGGCTGGGAATTGGCAACATCCAGGTCATGAAGAGTCACATCCTGGATCACTTCCTTCTTCTTGTGTACATCGCCTTTAGGTAATGGAACATACTCTTCTGCCTACAAACAGAAATGGGGAATTGTTAGATACCAGAATAAAAAACTAATACAAGTAATTAATTATACTCCTCACTTCACCCTGCCTTGTCATCTACAGTATCACCTCTACAGTTTGTTGACCAATATGTGCTCTGCAAAGATGGTTTAATTTACATTAACTCCATAATTATCCTTTGATACAAGATGTCGTATACATTCTTACTGCACTCCAGATTTACATTTCTCTTAAAGTCCTAGGCTATTCCATTGTCTATTTACCAGTAAGGTATGAGTGTTGTCTTCCACCACAGCTCATTCCTAACCTTTTTTTATTACCCCATACATGTACTGTACTGTACAATTCTCTTCCAAAGAGGAAAGTCCTACGGCATCCATTCTCACTGAATTTTGTTTCTTGCATCTAAACATCTTTGGACAGATACAATTTTTTTTTCATTCAGCATTTATTGACAGTATTCCTGAAGCATTTAATTTTATTATAATGCTCCATAACAATAATAATTTACTATAAACCTTAAAATAAACCAAACCAGTATACTCTAGATCAATACTAGCCAGTATCATAAACCTCACCTCTAGATCAAACTCTGTCGCATAAGTATCAGAACGTCCTTGTCTCTTGACTGCCCCAGAATTGGCTTCAACATAGATGACATCCCCAACTTCTACACGCTCTTTCTGAAGTGTTTCATATATACTTGGATCCAGTTTTAACTGTTTTGTTCCTTTGGCTGTCCTCAAGCCAATTAAAACATGACTCACAGTTTTCCCGTATCCTGTAAAAACAAACATTGACTGGGTTATCTGTAACACCAGAAAGCCTCAAACTCCTATAAGTACAACAATATACTTGTAGAATATGGTATTTTAACATGTACTATTCAGTAAACTGATCCCTACTTTATACATGGTAAAATATAATTAACACCTAGAAAGCATTTAAATTTTCCATACATTACTATTAGCTTAAAATTTTACCTTAATTCTGTTAGTGTATTTTTTATTCAGTCCTTTGATAAAAAACATGACGTCGAATATACTGTATATACCAGTGGAGTACCATGATTGCACTGATGAGGCATGCAGAACACCCACATACACCAGTTACTAAATCAAATATCAAGTAGGATATGGCCTTTTTCTAAAAAAGGGTTGTCAAACTTTTATAAACACCTAAGAAACAATACTAAAATTAAAGTATGTTACCTCAGATAATTTTGCAATAAAGAAATATTTACTTATATTGAAATTCAGATCCAAGAATTTTTGCAGAATTCTTCCATAACACTGTTATAAAACCCTTCTCTTTTCACCATTAACTTTTGCAAAAACAATTTTTCGATTGAAATTAAAGAGAGATGTGAGGGTCTTTGTTGTCCTATTTCCTACAGTTTATATTTGGCTAGTTGCCATTTAATTAAGAATCTAAATTACAGCTTCACTTAATTTCTTAAATTATGCCAGTGGCATCTGACAAAGTATCTACAGGGTATTATAATAAATCATTAAATAATGGGCAGGGGTACCTAGTGACAGCACAAGGAACCTGCATCCTCTATCAAGGAATAAACAACTGAAATTGAAATAATGGGTACAAAAATACTTATGGCAAAAGAATATTAAGCTTTCAGTGTTATCTACAGTAATTTGGAAATAAAATACAGTAATACCCCGCTTTACACGGTACCTCGCCAGAACCGGACTTTCACGCGGTGCATCTACTCATATACGCGGGAAGTGGCACAGGTAGGATGCGCATAAGGTCGCCCAGTCATCAAAACATTACCGAGTTCTTCACCCGCCACCCACCACAGCCGGCCCAAGTCAGTGATAGTGAGGATATGGATTTTGAGGGGTTTGACAAAGAGGCCCTGCAAGCCTATGTGGTGGATAGTGATACAATTGATACAAGTGAGGGCCAATAATCTGCCCTCTGCCTCGGAACCAACCCCCCATCCCCGTGTGCCCAGCCATCTTTTCTACTAATGTAAGTGTTAAAAAATCTAATATTATTGATATTTCTCTTAATTATTAATTGAGTATGCATACCATCATAAAATTAAGATGTTAATTTTACCACAACGTAGGTATTGTGTTTGAAAAAGTGGAGTTTGGGGGTCAGGCCAGTCTCTATTGGAATTAATCCCATATGTTCTGTTGTTCACTTTACACGGTTTTCAATTTCCGCGGTACCCTGTGGGTTCAATTGACCGCGTAAATTGTGGTACTACTGCAGTTAAAAAAAATGACTAGACATCATGCATAAGGCTGGCCCTCTGTAAAGTTGCCAATGATCTTATTGCTGAACATTTATATAATAGGTAAATATTTTTATTTCTATGATCCGATTATAATTTCAAGTAAAACAGAAAACTGAATAACTTCCCCAAGTGAAAAAAACTATAACTGAAAGCGGACTGTAGGATTACAGTAATTAGAAATATTAAAAATAATAATGCGGACCAGTTTTGTCCAGCTGACGGAGAGCTGCCGCTGGTCTACATAGCCTCTCGACAAGTGAATGCAGTTTTCGAAGTGCATGCATCTGTACCCATTACATTTACAGAAACCTTATTAAATAGCCACTCTCATGGAACAACAACTCTTGGGTAAAATAATATCAGCATATAACATAAGACCATGCTTATTAAGGGAAAACGTATTAAATTTGACTAAAATGGCTCAAATTCTTTATGCTCCAACACAATAAAGTTCATTTTAGCATGTTATTGATAGGATGGTTACGTCTATGTGTCCATTGAGGGCATGCGGCTTATCCTACTGCATGCATTGAGGGATGCTGAGTCTCCTTGACTTTCCTGAGTGAAAACTGTGAACTCTAAAATTAAATATGTATTATTGAAGATACTATTTAAAAATATATTTTGCTTTCTACTAAGCATGCAATGCATGCCTTGCATTCAATAAGAATACTTCACTGGTATATACTTAATAACTTTTCTGGGCTGTAGATTTCAAAACAAAAGCAGTTAGAAATAACTGTTCTGTCAAGAATTATTGCAAGAAATGCTAAGTATATTAGGTAGTTGATGTGATATGGCTGAAAATACAGTATTTGAAAAATATAGCAGAAACTTATTATGATAAAAAACTAGGAAAGCCATATACAGTGGGGTATGCTATAACAAACTAAACTCCTACAACGAACATGATTAAAAAAATTTTTTTTTTTACTAATTTATTGTTTTTTTTATTACAAGTATTAATGATATTCTTTATTTCAGGGGTTTTGATGCATATTTATGCACTTTTACAATTTTATATTATATTTTTCAGTGTTAAGTGGTTGTATTTGGGGGCCTGGAACGGATTAATCCTATAAAGAACGAATGCTATAATGAACAAGGTTCGATTCGTTATAGCATACCCCACTGTAATGAGATCAGCTAAATACGGTACCTGAGTACAGTACAGGTACCATATATGCATGATGCTGGAATATGAGGTATTGCATAATCTTAATTCTTACCTCCCATTGGATTTTCAGTCTCAACCGGTGTGAGTTCTGTGACTTCTCCTTCATAAACCTCCTTAACTTCTTTAATACGAAGACCAATTGCACGCCGAAAGTTCTCCATTAATACTTCCGTCTTCTTGACTTCTGAGCTGTATACCTCCGAGCCAACCATTGGACAGAATGGCACCTGTCAATAGTGGCTTGTTTAAGGTATTATTTTCACTTTTCACCTGTGTGAATTCATTAACTCACTTTTATGGTTCCTTTCCTTTCTTTAGATAAATTGCTCTCCCCTGATGTCACACATGGCAATGTCATACAACCTAATCCTATTATCTAAGGACACACTGCAGAGAGAGGAAACAGGTCAAGTGCTGTGCAAGATCTGAATGTTTTAATCCAGTTAAATGAGATGACATTGTGTCAAGGTTGACTCTACCAGGGGGTGTTCAGTGAATGGATCTGTAAGTCACTTGGTGATGATCCAAAGGTCATAAACATGCACAGTATTTTATATACATATACAGGTAGTGCCTGTATTTATAATCCTCCCAACATACCTTGCTTCCAAGTTCCTGTGCAAGAGCAAGAGCAATTGCAGTTTTGCCAGTTCCTGGAGGTCCGGCAAACAGGGCTGCTCGGCCAGACATTCTCTTTGTGCGAATCAGGTCAACTAAGTAACCTCCTGCCTGAAATGGTCAAATTACAGTATGGTAATACTAAAAGAGCCACAATAATATGAGAGAATGACATGCACGAGGAAGCTTATCTTTATATGACTACTGAACCTGTTTCATGACTGACATTAAATATAATAGAATACTGGTGTAACAATTAATGTATTTGCTAGCATTTCAGCTCATGATTTTCAAAGAAATAAGACTAAGTGTAAATAATTGACCAGATTTCCTGCCGCAAATGGATAATAACAGAGAAGGTAAATTAACGTAGAAAATTCATGTAAATTTGCAGTCATCCACTCGGTCTGAGCGTACTCGCAAGTAAAAAAAAATAGACGCAAAATTACACCATGATGCTTCAATAAAGTCACTTTTATTGATACCAGATATCAAAAGTACTTTCTGTTTAATATGGCTGGGGGGGGGGGGTGGAGCCCCCAGGCTATTAAGATAGGTAAGTTTAGGTAGGGTTCTTTGGTTGATTAAGCCAGGTTCTATGGGGGTAGGGGGTGATAACTTAAAAACAACTCATTTCCGATGGAAATGAAGGAAAAATTTGAATGAATTACACCAATTGCCATGGGGAATACCTAGACTTAAGAACGTCCTCAGGAATGGAACTCGTTCATAACCCGGGGACCCCCTATACTATAATGATAAGAACATCTGTGAAAGAAATGAATGAAATCAAACAATTGCTTCTGGTTTCCTCATAAATAACCAATTTAATACAAAATAACCTATCAGTACAAGAAACTGGTTCATGTCATCTGATGTCAGAAATAATTTAGCTCCATTCCCACCAACCTGTTAATGGTATTTAAAGAAAATGTGATTTTTTCCAAGGCAAAATTTAACTATTTTCCATTACGTTTTCTTGTGATTTTATTTCTGTTCACCCCAAAATCCGAACCCCCTTCAAGAAATCCAGGATCTGCCCTGATTAATATTTGTATACCGGCTATCCGCAGGTTCCCGCCATGTTTACCCAAGGCTTTACTCCTCACTTAAGAGTCACTTGTCTCCTCCTTTCCTTGTAGGTTAGGTTAGGTAGGTTGGTTGGTTCCTTTGGTATGAGAATGAATATTTTGGTATTTGACTCAAATACTGCCTCCATTTTTGTGCAAATTAGCAGTTTCTGTGGCTAATATGGAGGACTTCGCAGCCATCGCATTATTTGTTTTGATGTTTATATTATTACTGTATTTTCATCAGTGAGTTCTGATAATAATAATCATATTTATGGAAATTGTTTCATTTAGTAGATAATTAGGTGTCTAGCCGCGCATTCTTTGTCTGGCACACACTACAGTACTTTGTTGTTTTCGGCATGAAGCGGTACATTGCCAATCCTCTCCGATCGACGCCAGTCACCAATATATGTTTATAAGCCACACAGATTGGGTCGTTGCTCTCACATCCACAATAACGAAAAAATTACACCATACACTATAATATTAAGTTCTTTGTGTTTAATATGCTGGAGGGTTGAGCCTCATAGCTAGGAAATTACATAAGTTTAGGTAAATTTCTTTGGTTAAATTGGTGAGGTCTTCTAACAACGCTTCTGCCACTTGTTTTTCTTATCAACGGAGGATGGGTTATGTTTAATTTAGAAATAACCTCTTTTGGTAATTTTTTACAAGTTGCCCATAATGGTTTAGGACATGACTCGTTTTTTAGTTTTACAATCTTAGGGGACCCAACCCATGGGAAATTGGGGGTTTTGGGTGGGAGGAGACAAAAATAAGTAAAGAAAAGCCAAAATTTGAAAATCTGAACCAAGTTTTGGAGAAGGATTACATGTACAATACAGTTCGTCCCCGAATTACGTACATCCGAATTACGTACAAACGGCCGATACGTACATCGTTTCTGAAGTCTTTAATTGCAAAAATATTGTCTTAAAAGGGCGAGCAATTTTTAAATTTGGCGGGCGAGCCAGCCGCACCGCGCTGCCACTATCACTGACCATGCAGACGACACGCTAGACGCACCAAAACAACACGTGTGGTCATTGTGCATACAGTACTTCTCCTGTGAATTTCTGCCCTATTTTGTACACTTTACTCTGTGTGCAATGACTGGTGTAAAGCGTAAGAGTGGTGAAGCCAGTGGGAGTGCTACGAAACGTCAAGCAATCTCACTAGAGGTAAAAATGGACATAATAAAACTGCTTGAAAGTGGTGAAAAGTTGACCAATGTTGCCCGCAAATTTAACCTGAGTCGGTCAACTGTTAATACAATTGATAAGGGCAAAGAAAAGATCAAGGAACATGTGAAATCTGCAGTGCCAATGCAATCTACGATTATAACTAAAAGAAGAGGGAAGGTTCTGGAAGAAATGGAAAAATATCTTGCGCTGTGGATCGAGGACTGCACACAAAAACGTAAGCCTCTGTGTCTCAGTATGATTCAGGAGAAAGCCCTAAGTCTTTTCAACGACCTAAAGAAAGATCACCCTGATGATACTGTGACATTCAATGCTAGCAATGGGTGGTTTAACCGATTCAAGGTGCGAAATAAGCTGCATAATGTTCGAGTGACTGGTGAGGCGGCGAGTGCTGATTGGAAAACAGCACAGGATTTTCCAAGGAAACTCGCGGAAATTATCGAGTTACGTACATTTCGAGTTAAGTACAACCTTTTGGTCCCCATTATGTACGTAACTTGGGGACTTACTGTACTATAAATTTGAATGAATCACACCAAAACCCATCGGAAAAACTAGGTTTCATCTCAAAATCAGTTTCTGTGCGAGCCTAACCTGTACTAACCGCCATTGTTTAGAATACTATACAGTGGTCCCTCGGTTAACGAACGGTTTGATTACCGAAATTTCAGTTAACGAATTACGTCCCATAAGGATCTTCAATTTGGTTAATGAACAAAACTTTGATTAACGAAAACCTTACGACAAACACGTTTTGTTGTGAGCATCAGCTGATGATGGGCTAGTCTGCCAATTCAGTAATCTGTTCTATGTTTACATTCGTTTGCAGTTGAGTAAATATCAAGAAAGTTGTGTTCTTTAATATTTTTGCATTTTTTAAATTAAAATTATTAGTCATTTTAAAATTTAGTTAACATATTGATAATATATGCAGTACAGGGAACTAGTTTTTTGTGCGCCCATCAGCCGCTTCAGTCACCCACCAGGCGTCAGTTTGACTTTGTTTACAGTGGAGTGAACATCGATTTTGTTGGTGTCTTGAATATTTTTTGTATTTTTACATTAAAATTATTGGTCATTCTGAAATTTAGTTAATATATTGATACTATATAGCGCAGTGTTGATTTAAATAAAATAATCTTGAATTACACCTAGTGAACTTTAAATTTTATTGGTGAAATGACTGCATCAAGCATGGGTCCCCTGAAAGGTGATTTCTCCCTTCTCCTCCACCCACACTTCTAATTCCCATCATCATCATCATCATCATCAACCAGGAACCTTCTACATACACACCTCAAAGTAAGTGTACTTTACTGCATTTTTTTTTACTTTGTACAGGTTGACAACCCTTTATCCGAAATTCCGAAAACCGAAAAGCTCTGAAAATCGAAAGGTTTTTTTGGGGGGGGCTTTTTTTTTCTTTTTTTTTTAAACAGGGATTAGCCCACCCGGGCAAAGATCACTGACCCACATCAGGGCCTGGGGGGCGAAAATGTAATAGTAATAATAGTAGTAGTAATAATAATAATAATAGTAATCATAATTATTCAAAGTAAATAAAAAATTTAATAAAAATACACCAAAATAAAATAATATGATAACATTAATAATAATAATATATAATAAGAAAATTAATAAAAATAACAATAATACAGGAGTACGGTAATAATAAAATAATAATAATAAAGAAATACAAGAATGAAAAAAAGATCAAAAGTGAGTAACACGACCTAGACCTATGAATTATTATTATAATTTTTATTATATTCCCCCCCCCCAGGCCCCCTGATGTGGGTCAGTGATCTATGCCCAGGTGGGCTAATACACACATTAAAAAAAAAAAAAAAAAAAAAAAAAAAAATCTAACCATTCTGAAAACCGAAAAATTCCGAAATCCGAAATTCCTCTGGCCCCAAGGATTTCGGATAAGGGATTGTCAACCTGTATATACTTTTCAGTGAGCTGGAACCAATTACCCATTATCCCATAGAAACAATGGATTCGGTTCATGAAATTTTTGGTTAACGAACGACTTTGTGGAACGAATTGTGTTCATTAACAGAGGGACCACTGTATATATTACCTAACCAATGGGGGCTCTGCCTGCAGGACCCCCCCCCCCCCCCCAACAGAGCTCATATTGAAGCAACTGACCAAACCTAACAAGCTCTCTGAGGACACAGGTAACATCAACACTGGACTTAGAAAATATTTGATGTCTCCCTAACAAATCAATGCGATTTTCTAAAAAATGAATCATTTGCGACGGAAACGTTGCACAGAAAAGTTGTTAGAAATGATGAGATATACTGGGGGCAAATTTCTTGATTAACACCCAACTCCCTTTGAATCTTAAAACTTTGATTCTAACGTCCACTTGTCGCAAATCACTTGTCAACAAGTTATGACCTCCCCCCCCCCCCCCTGACAATCAGGGTTAGGGTCATCTCGTACCCAAGACAACTCGTACCCAAGATAAATCGTACCCAACTCACGAGATAAGTCGTACCCAAGATCACTTACACCCAATTCAAGATATAATCTATACCTATTAGTATACAGTATATACCATGCATTTTAGCTCTATCTATGATTACAAAAAAATTATGCAAATTTTGTAGGAAAGTGCAGTGAAATAGAAATGTAATGCAAGCTTTAAAATATATATAGGTACGAACTGTCTTGCGAATTGGGTAAGAGTTACCTCGTAATTGGGTAAGGGTTGACATGTTCTGATGGGTACGATTTGCTTGCGTACGAGTTGTCCAACACCCTGACAATCATGAGGGACCGGTAGGAAAGTGGATTTTTTGGGTGGGGTAATCATGCAAAAACAGGTGATTTGCAACAGAAATGGATATTAGAATCAAATGATTCACACTAAAGACCATAGGAAAAACACAATTTTAAGCTTCAAAAGTAACCCAGCGGATGTTTATAGAAGAAAAGTTGGTAAAGGTGTAGTTTAGGGCTAACACCAGAAGGAGTTTGTTGGTTTACTTTATTTTTGCTGTACTTGTTTTGATGATTTTAAGTATTTTCACACACACACACACACATATATATATATATATATATATATATATATATATATATACAGTGGTAGCGGAAAGTTTGGGCGCAAGACGAATGTAAACAATTGTGACATTTAAATAGACATTTAAAGGGCTCATGACGTACCTTATTTGCCAAGCGATTTTCCTCTAAGCTTGATGACCTTCTCCAAACGTTGTGGGATGCATCTTGCCAGTTTTTCTACGTGTTGGGGAATGATATTATCCCAAATATCCTGTATTTCTATTTTTAGCTTCGCTACTGTCGAAGCGTCACGATCCTGAAGCTCTTTTTTAATGATATGCCACACGTGCTCTATGGGATTTAGGTCTGGTGAATTCCCAGGCCACTTTTTGAAGTAATCTACACCACAGTCCTCTAACCACTGGATAATAGATCGAGCTGTGTGAGCAGGAGCTCCATCTTGCATAAACCAGCTAGCGTTACACTTTTCAAAGCTTTCAGGCAGGTTATCACACAAAAACTCGAAATAACTGTGCTGATTTACATTCTCATTTTTTTCAAAAAATACTAAATTGCCAACTCCACCAAATGCAAAGCATCCCCACACCATAACACTTGGAGCATGCTTTACAACTTTAGCTGTGTAGCGGGGGTCATTTGGGTCCGATCCTTTGGGACGCCTGACACGCTTGGACCTGCAGCCAGACGACACCACAAACGTTGACTCATCACTCCACAAGACTTGTTCCCAGTCTTCTAGGGTCCAATCCTTATATTTCTTGCTAAAAGCAATGCGATCCCGTACATTTTTTGCACTTAAGAGGGGAAGAACTTTAGCACAACAACTGCGATATTGTAAATCTTTGAGTAAATGATCAGAAATACATCTTACAGACACGTCCTGGAGCAGTGCAGGGTTATTTTCCTTCAGTTTTCGAGCTGTGAGTGTTGGGTTTTTATCCAACTGCCTCTTTATAACCTTGGAAGTACGATTTTGTTTTCTCCTTGGCCTACCAGAGCGAGGCTTGGGGGTAGGAATATCCTCACCTCCGCCGTCTCTAAATTTCTTGATCCACTTTTGAACTTGCCGCACTCCTATTCCCACACGAGTGGCTATATCTTTACACTTACAACCCTCCTTATAGAGGGTTATAATAGCAACAATTGTGTCTCTTCCCAGCTCTTTACCACTTCCCATTACAGAGATATTGAGGCACAAGCACAGAAAAAAATGCCAAAAAACGACTAGTCCGCGTGAGAGAAGTTTACACACTGCACCCACGTGCTCACTGAAGCGACTAATCAGAGTTGCCAAGTCGTGCGTATTGTCTCGCCTAAATAGCGGTACAAACCCTGGCATTGAAATATAGCGAAAAGTTAGGGCGGAAATTGGTATTTATCGTATGTTTTGATAATAACGGAAAGTTTGGGCGCCTGTAATTTTGCGCCCAAACTTTCCGCTACCACTGTATACTGTATATTTATATATATATATATATATATTATTTTTTTTTTTTATTTACTCTATCCTGCTTCACAATTCTCCCGGCGCCATTTTTGTTGTTTACCTCGCTGAATCCCTCAATATTAAGGCAAGTTATTTAACACATGAATTAACACGATAATGCATAGAACCTAATAAAACGTGACCTAACATACCCATAGGTTCTATGGGGTCCGACAAATTACCCAAATGTAGCCAAATATAGCCGGAATGAAGTCAAATAATGGTCCAAGATGAATAAATCGGACTGCCAATCACTTCTCGACGAGTATTTGGTGTCAGAAAGTCACAAAAAATTGGAAAACTTACTTTAATCTGAGTTAATAGATCGCGTGCATGTACCTAACCTCGACTAGTATTTGGTGTCACGAAGTCACAAAAAATTGGTAAACTTAATTTAATCTGAGTTAATAGATCAAGTGCATGTACCATACCGTACCTAACCTAATCTAACCTAACACAACACAACTCAGATTAAATTAAGTTTACCAATATTTTTTTACTTTATGACACCAAATAATAATCGAGAAGTGATTCACAGCCCAAATTACGCTTGTACGACCATCATTTGACTTCATTGCGGCTACATTTGGCTACATTTGGGTAATTCCTCGCTCCGTCGGTACATGCACGCGATCTATTAACTCAGATTAAAGAAAGTTTTCCAATTTTTTGTGACTTTCTGACACCAAATACTAGTCGAGAAGTGATTAGCAGTCCGATTTATTCATCTAGGACCATTATTTGACTTCATTCCGGCTACATTTGGGTTATTAGTCAGACCGGGTTCTATGTGTTGTCGTTTCCATTTCTGAGTTGATTAGCATGCTATTAGTGTAGAAAAAATTTCAACGATTTCTACAAATTACACCTTTCCCGAAAAGTTGCTTAGAATTGCCTAAGGTAAGTGGTACAGCCATTAGTATTGTTGTATGTGACCTAGGTGTTAAAATGGAGAAATACCAAACTGGACCCAAATATATTGTGGGACATTATGGGCAACTTGTAAAAAAAATTACCCCACTTTTCAACACATTTACCAGAACCTGAGGACAGCCAATGGACGAATATTTCCTTCCGCCTCTAAAGGACATTATGAGAGTTAAAAATACAGGCCTCCCGGGGTGGCGTGGATAGAATAAAAAGACTCACCTCTCTGGCCTGGACCTGACCCACCAGGCCTGCAGCTGAGGGTTCCGCTGTCCCATCTTCTCTCAACCCTAAACCTTTCACGTGAGAATGAGCATTAATTCGCTGTGTCTTGGTCGTACTCTTTACTTCTTCAATCTTCATATCTATTCACAGTTAAAAGCTACTAAAGTCCTTGTTAGTGTGGTCCTCGTGCCGCGGTTTCTTGAACACTCCACTGACCACTGCTGCCATCTGTGGACGCCCGGAGCAACACAAGGCTCATGTTAATAACTGACAGTGATACATTAATTAAGTAAATCATCATAAAACTTCCACGTTTTAAAGGATTAAATATACAGTACAGATTTATTGACAACATACAAAGCGAGTGCAGGCATCTAAACAATTATGACTAGAGAGCCAATTTGATAAAAAAAGCGTCCTCTGGTTACTAGGCAACGAGGCTAAATAAACAATGTTAAAGAAAATCCACGATTACGGCAAATGCTGGACAATTTTGCCTAAATATACTTAAAGTATATACAATAATTTATGTCCCACTAATAATAAAAAGCGAATAGTAGATTACAATACTGATGGCTGTTTTCCTTTTAACTCGTTTATTTGCTGACGCCATGATCAGGGGCGTCAGGGGGGGGGGGGGTGAATCGCGCCAATCACCAAACGACCAGGCAAGCCCCCCACCCCAAGGGCTGTTGTAGTGGATTTCTCCCCTACAAACCCTGTTTGTAGCTGAGAAACCGACCCCGCGAATTCCACAGTGTATGCCTCGTGGTCTAGGTCAACCAGCGCCGCCTTACATGACGGAGGTCAACTACTAAGCCACGCCTACCTCCGCTATTTAAGACCTGACCTCGTGGTGACCTCTCTCTTCTTCTAGCTACAGCCGCAGCGAGCTACACCACCTCCTCCTCCGCCGCTGCCTGGCGGCCCTCGCTCCTCCGCCTGCCTGGCGGTCCTCGCTCCTGCCGGCGAGCATGGCGACCCACAAACTGTCCTCCTCTGAGCACCCTCACCAACCAGCTCTCTCTACATCACTCTTGTAACCATGCTGCCTTCCCAGCACCAAGCTGTACTGTACATCCAATACAACATGTATACAGAGAGCACATCGTGAGTTTCCTTTCTCCATCCCATCCCGAGTGTGAACCAAACATCTCGTACCCCACACTGTCTTGCTCTCCAAGGAAAATTATAATTATGTTCCTTTTTCATATAGACGAATTTGGATTTGGTGAGAACACCTCAATGGTATTTTTACTATGCATAATTAAACAAAATGACAAGTATTCATCTATTTTCATCGTTCTCATTGCCTATCATTTACAGGGCCGGATTAAGCTTAATAGGGGCCTGAGGCACAGATCAACTTGGGCCCCCTACCCTCAAGGTATATATAAATAACAAGAACAAAATATACCCAAATTTACCAATGATTTCATCAATATTATGCTTCTGCAAAATAACATATTTCAATTGTTTATTCCCTGATAGAGGAAGCGGGATCCCAGTGCTGTCAAATAACACATTTAAAGTTCATAAGAGCCAGAAAATTGAGACGTTGCTAGGACATCGTTGAACGAAGTTCATGTTTTATATGGTTCATCTTCGAGAATGTTTGGATTTGGGGGCCCTTAGAGTCGGGGGGGGGGGGGGAGCCTGAGGCCAGTGCTCCAAGGTTAATCCGGCACTGATCATTTATAAACCCGGTTTTATGCTGGGACGCTCCTGCTTAAAAAAATTGTTCAAGGTAGAACTCGGATACCTTTGTGGCGTACGGGTTATGTGATGTTTGTTCTCTCTCAGGATGGGATGGAGAAAGGAAACTCACAATGTGCTCTCTATATACATATTGTATTGGATGTACAGTGCAGCTTGGTGCTGGGAAGTGGCAGCGTGGTTACAAGCGTTGAGTAGAGAGAGCTGGTTGGTGAGGATGCTCAGAGGACAGCTTGTGGGTCGCCATGCTCGCTGGCGGGAGCGAGGACCGCCAGGCAGGCGGAGGAGGAGGAGGTGTTGCTCGCTGCGGCTGTAGCTAGAAGAAAGAGAGAGTGGTCACCACGAGGTCAGGTCTTTTATAGCGGAGGTAGGCGTGGCTTAATAGTTGACCTCCGTCATGTAAGGCGGCGCTGGTTGACCTAGACCACGAGGCATACACTGGGAAATTCGCAGGGTCGGCTACTCAGCGACGAGCGTTTGTAGGGGAGAAATCCACTACACCTTCACACTGGTTACTCACCCAGGAGATTATGGTGTATCACTACGTCGAAATTCACTCTGCTTCCGGCATTCAATGCGTTGTGTACTTGATAAATGATGATTTAATGAATTCCATTAACTTCCAACATCCATCTAAGTTATTGGTTATACTTTTTCATAACCAATCAGTCATTACCCTTGGTAATAATAATAATAGAGGGATCACAGATACAGGCAGATGATTGCACTTACTTTTATTTGGCACAATTCCATACAATGGACTTATAATTTGCATGGATAGGTCAGTCACTCACATTCACGCCACAGTACCGTAAGTTATAAGGGAGAGTTTGTCAACCTGTAGAATTAATCGTTTAGATCTATTAGGCCGGCCTGGAGTGCTCTTGTAGCAAACAGGTCCTCACCATTGATCACTTCCTTTACAGTATGTGTTAACTTGTCGCTGGACTTAACAAAAATCTCGGGGATTTGCACACACAGACTCGTAGCACTGGTAGGACTGTATGGCCCCTATTCTTAAGTCCGCGGAGCAGGAGGTCTTCTCTAACCCAAGGTCTAAAGACCACTGGCTAAATTGGTTTTTTGAGGCGTGAAGTGATGAACAGTACACCACTGTCTCACTGACCTGCCCCCCATATCGGCTGGCTAACATACCACTAATTGAAAACATGTCCCAGTTATGGCTGGCCGGTTACCTTATCTCTACCATAAACAAACATTTGGGATGGGTTGTGCGGGAGGTCCAACGCAACCCATGACAGAGTGCAGTTTCTTCATCCCGTTGGGACATATGATACGCCTCCTAACCGTTGGTACGCCCCAGGTGCATCCTCTTACACTTCGTGACATTGAATCTCAGCAGCCATTTCTTCGACCATTCCTGGAGCCCACAGAGGTCCTTCTGCAGTTCTTCACAGTCCGCTTGGTTCTTAATTTCCCGAAATAAGTTGGCGTCATCGGCAAACATTTGTATGGAGGAGTGTACAACGTCAGGCATGTCATTTATGAAACAAACAAACAACAGCGGGCCCAATACACTGCCCTGTGGTACCCCACTTGTGACAGGTACAGATGACGATTTCGTGCCATTAATCACCATACATTGCTTGCGGTCATGTAGAAAGTCTTCTATCCACGCTAGGACATTTCTCCAAATTACGTACCCTTCCAGTTTGATTTTCAGCCTTTCGTGGAGTACACTGTCGAAAGCCTTGGCAAAATCTAGGTAAATATTGTCGATATTACCACCCCGTTCCAGAATATGGGTCCAAATTTCCAATACCTTGAGCAGTTGTGTTAAGCAGGAGTGCCCCGGCATAAAACCGTGTTGGCAATCTTTTGTAAGGTTGTTTCGTATTAGATGTTCCATTCCGGCATCTCTAATAATACTCTCAAGTACTTTACATATTATGCAGGTCAGGCTCACCGGTCTATAGTTGTTCGTGCAGTGACGATCGCCCTTCTTGAAGATAGGACTCACAAAAGCCACTTTCCATTCACTAGGGACCATTTGTTCATCCAGGCATTTACAAAACAGGATCTTCAGGGGCTCTGCAAGTGCGTTGCACAACTCTCTTAGCACTCTAGGATGCACCTTGTCAGGTCCGGGACTTTTATGGACCTTTAGCCTGGACAGTTTATTTCTAATACCCTCTTCTGTGAACACAATGTGGGTCAGTAGGGTGTGTCAATTTAGGGGGTGAACTGGCTAAATTGAAAATCGAGTAATTTGGTAGCAATTTATTGTAGTCTTTAAGCATGCAAAACAATATTCTGGCATAAATTTTTTTTTATAATAAGTCCTACCTACATTAAATGGATTTTTAAATGTACATATTTGTGAATTTATAACATAACCAGCGTTTGCACACATGTTACTGTTTCAAGTTTCAAATTATTATATTTTATTATCCGTAGTCTATTTGAAAGTAACCAATGCCTTCATACTCTCTTTGCTTTGGTTTCTTGTCATCAGTAGTCTGCTTGCTATTTGTGCTTTGATGTAACCTTCTCGCCTCTCGTGGCTGTAAACATGGCCCGCTGCTTCTGTGACCATTTTCACACATCTCTCCACACTTTGAGTGTGGGAAGGCCACTTCGGCACCTGCATTGGAGTCTCTTTAAGGTTTCTCAATTCTTGGCTAGTTAGACTTGTTGTCAATGGTGGCTCTAAGACTTCCAAACTCAAGTCAACCAATTCTGACAATTTGGTGGCATTGACGTTTATTGGGGGAACTTTTCTTGAATGAAACGAACAGTCTCCCAACTGGTCGTCATCTATTAGCGTTCCTCTAATCTTTAGAATGACTTCTACAGCCTCGGTTCGGAGATTGGTACATTGACTGCAAAGCATTGCTTGCAAAACTGCTTCTGATCGAGCATACCAAGCGGACCTTCTTGCCACAGGTAACACAATGTCCCTCACTACCTTCCTCTGTGTTCTTACTAGCTGCAATTGAAACAAAAGGTGATTGGGCCCATCCACCCACATAGGATTAAGTTTCACACTAAACCACTGGGGAAGATAAACTCCAATAATAAATTCAACAATTAACCTCAAATTCTTCAGCACTTTGCCCTTCAATTCGTGTTTGGAAATCCAAATCCTGCAGAAACGAAGAGCTGTAGTTAACCAACGGCTGTGACTGACAGGTCCAATCTCCAAGAGAGCCAATGACTGAGGCACTTCTCCTGATCTTATTGCTTGGGCAATACGATAAGCATAGGATTGATCTGTGCTGAGATCTTTGATGACTCCTTCAGACAACGCCGGAAGGGGAGGGCCAACTTCGACCTTTGGAAAGGTTGCATTTATTTCTAGTTGTGTTGCTTCATCCAGCATGATGCCAAGGGGACCTGACCACTTGTTGTTGCTCTTTGTAGGACCATCAAGTTCCTGGATGAGATGACGAAGAGGTAGCTCGCCTGTATGTAAATCACATACAATCCAAACAAGTCTTCTTCCTAGTTTTTTCTCTAAATGCGTCATTACACCCCCCTGCCATCCGGTGTTCACTGCAGTTGAATCTCCACCAACAGCCTGCAGTGAACTGCCAAGTCCTCTCTCCTGAACCCAACATAAAATATGATCAGCAATGACCTCTGCATGTTTCTTCCCTTCTACTTCAGTTTCGGGAGCAAAGTGAAACAAAAACCGACCACCAGGCTCAGAACAGACAGAGTAGTGTTCTTCTTTGATGAGACCTGGAAACTTTCTGTTCACTCCCTCTACTTCTAGCAAAACTTTTGTGTCATCTATTCTTCCATCAAGCAAAAGACAGGAGAGCCCTCCCTCGCTTAAATCTTTTTCATGCTGATCAGATATTTCCTTCATTATTTTTTCTTGTGCTCTTCAAATTTTATTATGATCTATCACCAAAGATACATCCTCTCGGCTGATGAGGCCTGCATCTATCCAAGCGGCAGTTACAATTTCTGCAGCCTCACGAAGTCCAGCATGGTGGCGAATACTAGCTAAAGCAATGTTTGAAATATTTCTTGTGTTGTATTTCATTTTCTTTGGTAAAGGTTCAGATGGCTCTTTGGAACTATCATCTGATGTTGCTTCCTGTTCATCAGAAGAACTATCAAAGAAGTGATAAACATCTTGACACAGCTCTTCCTCTCTTTGGATGGCTTCTTCACTCTTCATTTTCTTCTTTTGTTCCCTCTCTCGGATTTGTTCTCTCTTCTTGGCATTAGCAATCTGCTTCTTTGTTTCTGAATAATCTATTGAACCCATTTGCATACTTCCTTGGCCTTCTGCCTTTGTCCTCTGTGCCTTTATAAATTCAAGCTCTAAAACAGGGATCTTCTTTTCACGAGGACAACCACAATCAATGTGGGAATTATTTTCTCTCTTACCTGAGTGAGAACAGTTGGATTCAGAACATAATTGTATGGAGCACTTGCAGGTCAAAATGTCAAACAGAGTATCAAGTGTGTGCAGAAATTCATTTTTCCTGGCCAAGTTTCCTTTACCAAGTGATGTTTCAACTGCTTTGTGCCATAATTTCGTTAGTTTTAGCTCAATAGTTCGACACTGATTAATCACAGGTGGTTTGAATAGTGCATTAGCTTTTGTCCATTGATGCAGAAGAGGGACTATCATGTCATTTATGAGTTCTTTATCTGTATAGTTCCTTCTGTCCTTTGCATTTTTTTCTCGAAGGAGTAACCCTAATCTTAGCATGTCTCTCACTGTTGGAAGTTCTGATACAGGAAGCTCCTTCCCTTTACCAACTAGCAGGCTCAAGTGGGTTGACAACTGACTTCTTGTCTTCAATTTTGACATCTTCACACTATCTGACAAATAGAAAAATATTTCAATGTTTCATAATTCAATTGTTGTTTCAAAAAATATCAATTTGTTTATCAAAAATGCTGTAACAGAAATAACATAATAATTTCTTAGAACATAATGTTTTATACAATGATATAAGTAACTGCGACAATCAATATGCCCTACTTACAATAATTAAAATGTAGAATTCGTCTGGTAGAGTAGGTGCAAGTGCAATGAGAGCAAACCACCGTCTATGATATCTAGAAGGAGAGTGAGCCGGGCGCCTTATCCTCACGCTTGGTACAAGTCAAAACAAGAATTAAACTGTCCCACACGGAGAGCCTGTTCATGTTCATGTTCTGACATGCATATTGCACACAAGCTATAGAACCATAAAATACTCCATAATCCATATGCTTACATGAGATTAGTTAATATCAAGTGAATAATTCTAATCAAGTCTCATTAATTTGTTGAAATACTGATATTTGAAACTTTAAGGTATAATTGATGTAGGTGAGGGTTATTTCAATTCATTTTTGTTTGCTAATCTCAAGTTTAGACATAAAGAGGCACAATATTTTGACTACCAAATTTGATTTTTAACATGTTGACAAAATTGACACACCCTAGTGGGTCAGTGCTGTGTCGAACCGTCTGTCCTCAGACGCAGGAAGGTTAGTTGCATCCTCTCTTGTGAACACTGAGGAAAAGAAGCTGTTCAATGCCTCAGCTTTATCCTGGTCAGAATCTGCGTAACTACCATCCACCAGCCTCAGGTCTGATACTCCAACTCGCGTTTTCAATTTCGACTTTGCATAGCGGTAAAACGTCTTTGGGTTTGACTTCACCTCGCGTGCAACCAGCCTCTGGAACTCCTTTTCAGCCCTCCTACACTCTATCTTTGCCTGGCTTCTGGCTCTTGCATACATCCTCCTGTCTTGCTCATCGTTTGACCCAACCCACGTCTTGAATTTCTGGGTTTTCTTCTTAATTTTGTCGACCGCCTCATGGTTCATGTGTAGGGATCCCCTTGTATTCCTAGAAGCACTGGGTTTGGTCTTGGGTATATATTTATCGATCAAATGTGTCATTTTACTAGTTATGATATTCAGCGTAGTGTCTGCGTTCTTGTACCTTAATAAGTCAGGCAGTTGATACCCCTCATCTCTTCCCTCATCCCATTGTAATTTCCCTTGTAATATTTGCACCTTGGCCTGGCCTTATCCTGAACTAGGTAACAGTTAAATCTGAATGACAACACTATGTGGTGACTGGGGCAAGGTGTTCCAGTTTGGCCACCATACCCTCCTCGTTTGTTATGATGAGGTCAAGTGGCTTGGGTGTTTGCTCCCCTCTGTAATTTGCCGGGTCTCTAACATGTTGGAACAGAAAATTATATCTCAGAGTTTCTACAAAAAGAGTAGCAGGGTTTTTCAAGTCATTCGGGGTGGACTCGTTTCTCCAGTCGATGTCGCCATAGTTAAAGTCCCCCATGAAAAGGAGGTGGCTTGGGTTGAGCATCGCCACGTTGTTTATTAAGGTTCTTAAGTTCCTTTGATTTAGTGGGCCACAGTTTGGGGATCTGTAGATACACCCGACGATAAGTAAGTCCCCTCCCTTTAATTTAATTTTACACCACTTGGACTCTTCAAAAACATCCTCTCCCTGTACCCTTGTAGTGGATTCCTCCCCTACAAGCACCGAACCTTCTCGAATTCCCCAGCCTACGCCTCCAGCGCCGCCCACGGAGCGGGGGTCAACTATCTACCCACGCCTACCCCCGCCTTATAAGGCCTGACACCGCTGTGACCAGCCCTTTTCTACCCAGTGCCACCAGCAAGCAACACCTCCTCCGCGCCAGCCTGGCGGCTCCCGCTCCCGCCGGCCCCTCAAGCTGCTTGCCCTCACTCTGGGCACCCTCACCACCCAGCTCTCTCTACTCAACGCTTATTACCATGCTACCTACCCAGCAACAAGCTGCATTGTACATCCAATACAATATGTATACAGTGAGCACATTGCGAGTTTCCTTTCTCCATCCCATCCTGAGTGTGAACCAATATCTCATAACCCCACACCCTCGCCTGGCTGGCTCTAAGGTTTTGCCTAGCGTAGATAACCACACCCCTCTTGCAAGTTTCTTGAGAAAGGTTCGTAAATGAGTCATATCCAGCAATACTGAACTCACATTCCTCTGGGTCGATTCTTCTGTTCTTGTACAACAGTTCTACAACACCTACAATATCTGGTTGGTGTACTCTTTGTAGTGTTTCAAACTCCTCTCTCTTATCAAGGAACGTGTCACTATTAGTGTGCATGACATTCAAGCCAGAATTTGTTCTCGGTAACGTCTCTGCTCTTAGTAATAAACCCGCTTCCCCCCCCCCATTCTCAGAAGCTGCAGCATTTGCTAAGTACACTGTATTTTGCATGGTGTGGTTAGAAACGTCATTGTTTACACGGCGCTCGCCTCCTCCTGTCCAGTAGGCTGAGCTGGTGCCGCCTCCCGGGTGGGGGGGGTTGAGTGGGTGGAGGGTGCACTGCTGTCCCCTGGCCCTGTGTCGGCACACTTGTTTCCACTACCCTTCCCCTGAGTATAACCCATGTACACCTGTCCCCGTTCCTCCTCGACTCCTCCCTCTTCTGCTTCAAGTCCTGCTGGAGCTTCTTGTGCTGTTCCCTCTGCATTACCGTGCGATCTGGGTGAATGAATACATTCCGAAATGCCTCACTCCTTGCTAAGTTTTTTGCCTGCCAAATAACCTGCCATTTCTCCTCCTCACTCACTAGTGTGATCATGAGGGGGCGAGGCTTAGCCCTCTGCTTTTGTCCCAGCTTCCTCACATCCTGAGGGGTTGATGGAATCTTCAGAACCTCTGTACAAATATTTTGAAACAGCACCTTTTCGTGTGCTTCCTTACTCACAGTTTCCTCCGCCTGGCTCTCTGGGACTCCAAAAACTATTACATTGTTCCTGCGCTGGAGACGTGTGGGGTATGAGATGTTTGGTTCACACTCAGGATGGGGTGGAGAAAGGAAACTCACAATGTGCTCTCTATATACATGTTGTATTGGATGTACAATGCAGCTTGGTGCTGGGAAGGCAGCATGGTTACAAGCGTGATGTAGAGAGAGCTGGTTGGTGAGGATGCTCAGAGGAGGACCAACTTGTGGGTCGCCATGCTCGCCGGCGGGAGCGAGGACCGCCAGGCAGGCGGAGGAGGAGGAGGTGTTGCTGACTGGTTGGTGTAGGTAGAAAGAGACAGGTCACCACGAGGTCAGGTCTTAAATAGCGGGGTGGTAGGCGTGGCTTAGTAGTTGACCCCCGCTCCGTGATGTATGGCGGCGCTGGTTGACCTAGACTATGAGGCATATACTGGGGAATTGGTGGGGTCGACTACTCAGCGACAAACAGCGTTTGTAGGGGAGAAATCCACTACAATGCTCCCCCTTCCCTCCAGGCGGTGTAGGAGACTTGTTGTCTGTAGGGTTGCATAGCACATGTGAGGCAGAACGGGCGGTGCGTGCCTCATGTGAGACAACGGCGATGGCGTGGATGAGCCGGTCGCTGGGGACAACTGTCTAGATCAGGGGTTCTCAACCGGGGGGGAATTTCCCCCCCTCGGGTTTTCAGGGGGGGGAAAACTGATACTAATATGGAAAAAATAAAGGATTTTCAGTATTATATGCATATTATTTGGAATGCACTTTTTGAGGCAGACAATCTTGGAAATGAGGGGGAATGACATTCTGACATATGGTGAAAGGGGTTTATGGGGCAAAAAAGGTTGAGAACCACTGGTCTAGATACACAATATCTGTGGGAGTAGAGAGGGAGAAAAAGGGTGTGTGGAGGCGATGAATGTTGTGCTTCCCTCACGGCAGGTACAGAGTCGTCAGATGCGCCTGCTGGGGTGTGTGGGCCTGGGTCAGGAGCAGGGCTGCGTCAGCAGAAGCAGATGAGGACTCGTGTCAGCAGCTGGGTCCACGACAGCAGCAGGGTGCAGGACATTAGCAGGGAGTACCTGAGAGAGAAAAGAGGGGTGTGTGGGTCCGCACTCAGGAACAGGGGCCGCGTCAGGAGAAGCGGCAGGGGGTACTGCTGGGTCGGCGTCTGAGGCAGGACGGGTGTGTTGGTCCGCGTCAGGAGCAGAGGGCGCATCAGGGGCGGCAGGGGTTACTGCTGGGCCGGGGGCGGCGTCTGAGGCAGGACGAGTGTGCTGGGGTCGGTAGAACGTGGTGCTTGGGGCAGGAAGAGGAGCTGGTGTCTGCTTAGAGAAGCAGTGCTGCTCTTGGGTGTCTAACCTGCGGTGTAGAGACAGTAGTTGTAGAGCCGTTGAGAACTGCTTCTGTGTGGATAAGCCAGTCTTCCATGTTGCTTGAAGACTGGGAGCGTTATCAGTTTCTCCTCCATCCTGTGTGAGTGCGAATCTCCGGGGGTCACCATTTGTGGGGTATGAGATGTTTGGTTCACACTCAGGATGGGGTGGAGAAAGGAAACTCACAATGTGCTCTCTATATACATGTTGTATTGGATGTACAATGCAGCTTGGTGCTGGGAAGGCAGCACGGTTACAAGCGTGATGAAGAGAGAGCTGGTTGGTGAGGATGCTCAGAGGAGGACCAGCTTGTGGGTCGCCATGCTCGCCGGCGGGAGCGAGGACCGCCAGGCAGGCGGAGGAGGAGGAGGTGTTGCTGGCTGGTTGGTGTAGGTAGAAAGAGACAGGTCGATACGATGCGAAGTCTTTAGTTAAGAGGTGAAAGAAGATTATTAGGGGTTGAAGGAAAAAGTGGTGAAACTGAAATACAGTAGGAGTAGAGAGAATCTGGGCTCAACCAGATCGCTTCATCTTTCTTATTGGTATTTTGTCTTTGTTCTGCTCCCTTGGGTCGTCAGACCTTTGTATTAATATTGGTTTATTTACATAATGCTGCTTATTATTATTATTTTTATTATTGTTGGAGTTAGTGAGCTCGCCCAGGTCCTTGTGTAACTGGGAGGGTAGTCACATTTTTTTTTTTTTTTTTTTTTTTTTTTTGAGGTGTTAGTTAAGTGTTAGTTGTGTTAGTCTAAAGGTACACTGTATGGAGAGGCCTGCCAGGTTCTTAGTGGAGCTGGTTGGTCACTCTCATCTTTATTCCTCTAATAATGTTTTATGTATAAATGTGTATATTGAGGCAGGAGGTGGTTCAATTACTTCTTCCTGGCTGATATAGCTTGAAGGGTAATCACATTATACTGCCAGACTGGGGTCACTAAATTTAAGGGGATAACTTAACTCTAAACTTAATTTCTAAGGGTCGCTGCCACCAGACCCCCTCTGGACAGCATGTAGCTCGTTAGGTAGCGGGCAGAGTGGACTAGGCATTGGGTTAGGTTTTCCATTGATCAGATCGATAAGGGTAAAGAAGGGTGAAACCATAACATGTCTTCATTGATTTATTTCTTATAAAACACACTGGTAAAAACACATACAACCACACTGTGGACCATAATTCCAAGGCCTGTCCCAGGGTATAGCACTGGCGCCTCTAACAACTGTTGTTGTGGTCGGTTACACTCCGACCCGAGATGGGTCTGGGGTCATCGGCCCACGAGGTAGAGTAGTGCCGATTAATCATGACGAATCAGCGCCATCACTCCTATATTGACCACTGCTGGGTATCCACCGGCTCCGAGCGACCGGTGGGTTTCAATTAAGCCCACCCTCGATCTGGAGACAAACGTGAATCAGCGTCAGGGAACTGAGAAACATGACAACACCAACCAACTCTCTTGTCTAGACGACAGACGTATTTACGTTATATTACTTCTACACTGGGTGAATGACAATTCAACTGTTAAATCATGAACACTGGTGAACACTGATAATCACTACAATTGACTGAATTAACTGAATGGCTAGGAAACAACATACCTGGAGACAAACGTGAATCAGCGTCAGGGAACGCTGATGCCTCGCCATCTCGAGCTTATATACCCCTGAGTTGCCAGTGATCGCTACTCAGGCAATGACAATAATTACAAACAAACTAACTGTTACTCATTCAAAGATGACCCTCAGTTGACAAAGGTCTGGCAAATTACTTGGGTTGATTAAAACAGACTAATTCAAGGTTGCGTTGGCCAGTAGAGAGTGCAATAAACGTAGTGACAACTGTGTTTGAAGGCGGGGCTTACTGAGAGTGATCCTGAGGGTAAAACGCTCCTGAGATTCTACAAGCGCGGTGGATTTGAATATTATGTAGCGTAATATGAATTAAACGGGTTTTTAGGAATGGCAATGAGTTGCGCAGTACAACATTATTATTATTATTATTATTATTATTATTATTATTATTTTTTTTTTTTTTTTTTTTTTTTTTTTTTTTTTTTTTTGGAGTTAGTGAGCCCGCCCAGGTCCTTGTGTAGCTGGGAGGGTAGTCACATTTTTTTTTTTTTTTTTTGCTAAAATGTTAGTTCAATGTTAAATGTTAAATCTTAAATATTAGTTATGTTAGTCTAAAGGTACACTGTATGGAGAGGCCTGCCAGGTTCTTGTGGAGCTGGTAGGTCACTCTCATCTTTTATTCTCTCTATTAATGTCTTATATGTATATTGGGGCAGGAGATGGTTCAATTACTTTCTTCCTGGCTGATTTAAACCAACTGTGTTCTTGGAATTCTTCGTTGTCTATATTATTTATCCAGTTTTGATATGTTTCTGTGTTAAGTTCAGTCACTTTTTTCCAAATATTTACAGCTTTGTTGTGTATATCTACATTAATTGCTAAGAGATTTGCTCTCTTATGTAGCTGTTCATTACTGATGTGGTCTGTATATTTTATGTTATATATAAATCTAAGGGCTATATTTTGTACTGTTTGTAACCTTTTAATGCTCGTTTTACTAAGGGTGTTCAATGGGATGGGTGGGTAGTCCATAATTGATTTGACAAGGGCAATATATATCTTTCTCTTGTTATTAATGCTAAGGTTCTTAAAGCGCTTTATTTTTGATAATCTTATTCTTGCCTGTCGTTCTTTATCTTTTAAGTATGTTATATATCCTCTTTTTGTTAGTTTTAGTCCAAGCATCCTGCCTTCAGTGTCGTATGGGTATAGTCGACTATTACTGGACTTGTTTTAATCTTGGCTATTGGTATTATCTTGAATTTGTTCTTATTTGTCCTGATTTTCCATTTTTTCTCAAAATCATTTATGTTTTTTATCGCTCTTACCGTGTAGAGTGCCATAAATTGAGTTGATTTTCCTGGGTATGATACTATTTGAGTAATATCATCAGCAAACATTACATATTCGCTAAAGGGGGTAGGTTGAGGTGTGTCTGAAATATAAATTGTATATAGTGTTGGAGAAAGGCATCCTCCTTGAGGTACTCCACTCTCAAGATTAAACATAGTTCCCAAAAAGTTTCCAATTTGAATTTGTGCTCTCCTACCATCTAAATAGTTACACAATATTCTTAGCAAGTATTCATTAAGTCCCAGTTTTAATATTTTATATTTTAAGCCTAAATGCCAAACCTTATCAAAGGCCTTAGAAACATCCCTTAAAATTATATTGATCTGGTTACCCTTGCTTTTTTCTATTGCAATTATTTCCGTTATTATGGCTATTGCAGTTAGGGTATTTCTATTGGGCATAAATCCATGTTGTCTATTGTTAGTTTTCCCATGTTGTGTTAAAAAGGCTATAAGTCTTGTATTTAAAATTTTTTCCAATAGTTCCCAGTAATTTCTAATAAAGATATTGGCCTGTAGTTTAATATTTCCTTATTGTCCTTACCCTCCTTCGGAATAAATATCACCACGAGGTCAGGTCTTAAATAGCGGGGGTAGGCGTGGCTTAGTAGTTGACCCCCGCTCCGTGATGTATGGCGGCGCTGGTTGACCTAGACCACGAGGCATACACTGGGGAATTGGTGGGTCGGCTACTCAGCGACAAACAGCGTTTGTAGGGGAGAAATCCACTACAGACGTTCCTGGTGTTCCTCTTCTCCCCTAACAGTAGGCCCGTTAATTTTCATTTCTTCGACACACTTCTTCAAAGTCCCAAACTGTTGTAGAACCTGTTCTGACCCTGCATTACTCTCCGCCCCCTCCCGTGGCCCTCCTAATAGGTCAGCATAACTCCTCTTAGCAATCACCTCCATTCTATCGGCTACTTCCTTAGTCTTAGCAAGGATCTCTTTCCCAACTTGCTCCAGTTTGGCAACCAGCAGGGCTCCAGCTTCATCTATTTTCGTCCCTAGAGAACTCGTTCCCCAAGACTAATCCCGGGCATTAGGAACCTTGAGTATAGAGACAGGTTAAAGCATCTTAATTTGCACTCCCTTGAGAGACGTAGAGCGAGGGGCGACCTGATAGAGGTGTATAAATGGAAGGCAGGGCTAAACAAAGGGGACATTACAAAGGTACTCAAATTATCCAACCAGGAGCGAACTCGTAACAATGGTTTTAAATTGGACAAATTTAGATTTAGGCGTGAAATAGGTAAACACTGGTTTGGAAACAGAGTAGTGGATGAATGGAACAAGTTACCAAATAGCATCATTAACTCGAATACGCTGAATTGCTTCAAACATAGGTTGGATGCTCATATGAGCAATAGGGGTTGGGTGTAAACGGGACTGCCCAGTATGGGCCAATAGGCCCGCTGCAGTTTCCTCCATTCTTATGTTCTTATGTTCTTATGGCTTGCAATCGCTTCATTCACCTTGACTATGCAGCCAGGGCAATAGCCATCATGCTTTACGGCAGTTAGTAACTTCCTAAAAGTTGCATTAGTCAGGCCTGTATCCTCCATATGCGACGTCTCCCTGCAGTAATCACATATCAAACTCATGGTTGTTGTTGTGGGGGGGGGGGGGGGGTGCAGACTGTGTATAGATCTACACCTATTTAAAAAAAGTAAAGAGAGAAAAAGAACAGTATTTAACTATTCCCTGTTGCCCATAGAGTTGTCTTCTGCGGCTGCGTACACTGTATCTCCCTGTGAATGGTGTATTGTAGGCACAGTTTCAGTCCTTGAGAAAGCACACAAACAAAATAAAATTTAAAGTCTCTGTGGCACCTATGACACGACTTGGTTTCAGCTGGCACGGTGCCTTTCCAGCTTGCTTGCTAGTTTGCGCCCACTTTAAGTTATTTACAACTCTGCAGTCACCGATGACACTCTGAACTATCACTGTGTACACTGTATCTCTCTGTGAGTGGTGTATTATAAACACAGTTTCAGTCCTTGAGAAAGCACACAAACAAAATAAAATTTAAAGTCTCTGTGGCACCTATGACACGAATAGGCTGGCAGTTGTCCTTACCAGCTTGATTGCCAATATGTATTCACTTTAAGTTATTTACAGTCTCTTCTGCTGTCACTGATGACACTATGAACTGGTTTACCTAAAATCACAGTACTACACTCCGTGGTTGGCCTTTATCACAGCCTTGACCACAACTCCTTAAAAAAAAAAGCTTTGTCATGTGGCAGTGATTTTGTGGTTATAGGCCTCGTGACCTTGGCTGTACCTCCAACTCGGTGGAAATTGAGTTTTCAAAAATACAATCGCGTCTAGCATGAAAAGTCGTACATCGATTTACACTTTCACATCACTAAGACGATCTTGACGATCTTATGTAATCACTGTCCAATTTCTGCGACTCTACATCGAAGGCCCTAATGCCGAACACGCTTTGTTACAGAGACGCAACACGACCCGCCCGCCCGCCACTGTTCACTGCCATGTAGGACAGAGGTTCGTACACAAAGAAATGCATCATATTCATTAGCAGTATATATGGGTCAGAGTCATGTGGGTGATGCCATTGTTCGCTGCCTTGCAAGACAGTGGTTCATATACATTGGACGTCATATTTTAATTGAAGACTAATCAGTGTGGGCTAGCAAATTTGGGATAAACAGCAAGAATGTCCCCAATCATCCCCGATTCAATATAGTAATTACAAAGTTCATGATACAATAAGCCAGGTGGCCTGAAGTCTTTGACAGTGTCACGTTCAGTAATATAGTGTTAGAGTGTATGCATTAAAGGTTTATCACAAAGTTTACATGCTGAGTGTTCCGGTATGGGTACGGTGCAGCGTTACTAACTTGCCAGATGTGTCTGTATCCTAGCCTAATTCTGGCCACGACTACATCGCATTGTCTGGTTCTGTCGGACCTTATGCTGGCCATACCGGTACCTCTCGTTACAAAATTTTTCATATTTCTAATGCTACAACTGCCAGGTCTCTCTGCATTTCTCGGTTCTTCTAGATCAGAGTTCATGATTCTGACTTGAATGTACAGCATTGGACAGGCCAAGGTCACGGTCAACATTTTCTTTCTTACATGCCTCATTGGCCAGTCTATCAGGACGGTCATGATACCTAATTCCAACATGGGACGTAATCCACACAAATTCGATATGAGAGTTGTTCTCATTGGCAGTTATCACAATTCTTTTAATATACATACAACTTTAGAAATAAAACCTAACGGGCTGTTCATTGATTTCCAAGCACTTTGAGAGTCACAGAATATTACCCCACCTCCATTTTCTTTAAGGTAGTCTGTGGCTAAGTAGATTCCAGTTAGTTCAGTTTGTGTTGTGATGACCCAGTTGCTCAGCCTTTGCTTCTTTGACACTATCATCTCTTTTTCTTTATATATTACAATTGCACAGCCTGTTCTACCTGTGTTTGTCTGCACAGAACCATCAGTAAAAGCATAACATTCACTTGATTTAATACTATCTATGTGTCTGTTAATAGTTTCTAGTGTGACACATCTCATCACATAGGTGTTTAACATTTGCTTACTACCAACAGGAGTGTAATTAATAGGAACTGATATATCCAGCCATGGAGGAATGGCATTAATGGGTTCGTCTGGGGTGATTGGAACATTCAGTTTCAAGAGATCTGCAACACTTTTATGAAGCCACCCCCCAAAGAGAATCTTTTGTGGAAGGTTAGCGAGATAGTCGGGATTTCCTAGATAGAACATCAACTCAGTTTGAGCTGTAGTTTGGGGACCATTGTTCTTCAAAACTTTGACACAAAACATGGTATTAAGTAGAGCTATCCTCTCAGATAGGGAGGGCAGTCCGAGCTCTTTCCTCATGTTTACAATTCTGGTTGATTTTGGGCATCCTAGAATGATGAGCATGGCTTTATTTTGCATTACCTGTTAAGTTGTTTAGGCGGAATAGTCACAAGATGGAAAGTATGATAGTCAACTACAGAAAGAATGAAGTGAAGATAGAAAGTACAAGCATAAGTGATGTTAATTCCATAGCCCTTGCCAACAAGGGTTCTGAGGGGTTTAATGCACTGCATTAGTTTGGCACAAAGGTTGCCGACAAAGTTTGCATCATTCACACAAATTCCAAGATATTTATAGGAGCTACATAGTTCCAAGGGCATCCTGTTAATGTTAAAGTCAAGAGGCAGAGGATGAGCAGGACGAGGATTGAGGACCCTCGATTTGTCAACAAATATTATGAGACCACATTCCACAGTCCTCCAAACAAATACATCCAGCAAGGCTTGGAGCCTGAGCTTGGTCTGTGTCATAATGCAGATATCATCAGCATAGCATAATACAGCCTCGTTTGGCTGAACTGGAATGTCAGCAATAAGCTTAGGCATCAGTATGTTAAAGAGCATAGGATCTTAACACTCCTCCCTGAGGTGTGCCAAGCTCAAATGATCTCATTCTGGCACTTTTGACTCCCCTAAACAGAACACTGACATACTTGTTGGACAGATAACCCTTTATCCATGTCAGGAGGTTACCTTGGATGCCAAAATTAGTTAGTTGTTCAAGTATAATGTCTCTATTAACTACATCAAAGGCTGATTTAAGGTCTATGAAGGCTGTTTGTGTCTTATCTATCGGGTGAACAAGATATTCTGCAAAGCATGTTTGTGTGCTTCGCCCGGGCATGAACCCATACAGATTAGGGGCCAGTTTGTCTTTGACTTGAAACATGAGACAGTTGAGAACAACTCTTTCAAGAACTTTACACACACAGGATGTGAGTGAAATGGGCCTGAAGTTTGGAGAGTTAGCTTTAGGGATTGGTACTATGTTTCCATGAGTCCATGTCTTAGGCAGAATACCCTGTGTGAGGCTCATTTGATACAGGTCAAGCAGTGGATGGTTAGGGACCTCATTTAACAATCTCAGGGTGTTATAGGTTATGTAAACCTCACCAGAGGAGGATGATTCACCTTTTATTAGTGCTGTTGTTAGTTCGTGGTGCGTTATAGGAAACTGGTCGGTAAGGTCTGGTAAGGAACAGGCTCTTTCAATATTGAAACCCCTATTAATGTGTGTGATTTTAAGATATTGCTGTATGTCAGGAGGCAGGGAAGTGATTTGTGACACACTAGACCATTGGTCTAATTGCATGTCAGCATATTCTGCAGGGCTGGGATGAAGTTGGACTGGGGTGGGTGACTTGGTAATGGCTCTAATTTTGTTCCACACTTCTGGTAGAGTGACAAAGACGTGACCGATCGCCCAAACGGCTATGAGGCAATCAGTGGTGAAGAGGATAAAAGAAGAAAAATGAGCGATAGGGGTTGGGTGTAAACGGGACTGCCCAGTATGGGCCAATAGGCCTGCTGCAGTTTCCTCCTTTCTTATCTTCTTATGTTCCAAGCCATCTCGATTATTCAAGTAGATTGAGGGCTTTCGGGCAAACAACTTTTCAGACAACACACAATAGGTTTGATTTCCTCTTATCAATAATAATGCCAATAACATACATAGGTTCCATTAATTCTCACTTCCCGTTCTACAGCCACCATGTGCTATCATATGTAAACTTAAAGCTTTCGCCAGTCTCAGAGTTATAACATTGGTTGAAAGGTTTGTTCCAAGGATCCGCGAATATTAGTTATTTTTGGGGAAGTAAAGTCAACCCGTGAACGCAGGAGGCAGATCAAGGTCGCAGGAGGCAGTGCGACGTGTGGCTCAGGATGGTGACGTCAATATTAAACTCATGCGCTGTGCTCCTATACGCCTCCTCAGCCTAACTGATCGAACACCACGGATGTCTATTTTAAAACAATCCTCAATTTAATAAGCACAATTTGCAACTAATAAAAAATCAAGATATTTTTCTGACATCCATAATGGTTTCCAGGAAATCCTAAAGAAAGTAAAGCTTCGTTTTCCATACATTTGGCAGCAGGTTTTCTTTATTTACGTGTCATTGACTGGCATCGACGGCTGGAACACAGCTGGAACGCCTCATCTCACCGTAAACATATTGCACACACCACCCACGGTTTACTCCTGTGGAAAAGTAGATGCATATCGACATCTGAAGCATATTTCTCAGAGTATCAGCTGAGAAATGAGGAATTGGTGAGTACCAAAATCATTAAATATGGTGTTGATAGAGCATCATGGAAACTTGTCAGTCTCTCACTTGCTTATCTCTTTTACCCATTTTTATTATTAATTTTCCTGAGGTAATTACAGATGGTTAAGCTGAAACACAATGATATTAGCCACAGAGAGTATAAATAGTTCTGTATTAAAGATTCTGTACTGTATACGGAAGTGTCCCTGTAGCACAGACTAGCACAGTAAAGTAATTAGTTTTTTTTTTGGTCATTATGACAAATATGATCTTGTCATATTTATAAGCGTCTACTAACAGATAACGTTTATTATGGAGATCAAATTTACAGAAAAATTTCCTGTAAATGTCATCCAGGTTATCAAGGTCAAATAAACCTACAGGTACCTTACTATTTACCAAGTTTGTCTATATACTACAGTACTTGCACTCTCTATACATGTTCTTTGTATACCTACACTATGTACATTTTTTGTGTATGTGTACTGTCTGTGTATGTTACTTTTGCACCTGTACTGTCTATGTAATGCTGAACCAATATGAACTTGTATGAGTTTTAATGATTAAAATAAGATATTTTATTCACTAAATATTTGGCTACTTATCTGTCTACCACAGTGGAACAGGTTCATGAATATTCAACATGCCCATTACTTGAGACAATGTGTTCTACACAACTGGTTGACTGACTGGCTAAGAAGCTGACAGGTGATGAGGAGGGTAAATTAAAATAATTCTACCTGTAAACCTCTATCACCTAATGATCCTAAACTTTGGATTTCCCATTTAAATTTTTGGTGGAAATTTTAAACACCATCTTTTAAAACAGCCAAACGGAGTCAACTCTGCCTAACTTAACTTACCCTAACCAAGCTTAACCTAACTTAACTTAATGGTCTTAGATTACACTACAGTACTGGTATAGTTAAGTGAGGTAGGGCAGGTTAGGTATGGTTAGTTGGTTTTGTTAGGCCTGTTAAAGAAATACTTTAAATAAACAAAGAAAATTAATTATAACACCTCACTCTGCCTTGACTGAAATGGACTGTGATGCTGATCTTTGTAATTACCCAAACTTACATAGAGTACCATACTGCATTATGGTAAAGGTATCAGAAAGGCCATCACTGATAATTATGTAAATATTGATAAATAGAATGTAAATCAGATGTGGAAATAAGAAAAAAAAATAGTGAAATCACCCAAATTCCTTGCTAATTATCTGTAGGAGTATTGTACTGTACATTAATGTTAACATATGTGTTGTTGATCATGTCAGAGGCTTGGCACTTATCGGTAATCCTTTATGATAGCAGATGGCACAAACCAACCAAACCAAACTTAACCTAAACCAGTACATTGGTTTGATTTATTTTATTTGTGATTAATGTTGTTGAAAATGGTTTAGCACCATAATTGTGAAATTTTTTTGATCCAACCAGATTTATATTTTTATTTAAATTAACTTATCAGTAAAGAATACTGTACAGGATCCCATACAAAATTCAGCATACACTACAGTAGCAAATTGGCACTTCTTCACAACACTTTTATCCATAACACTTTTACTATGTACAGTACAGAGAAAAAGTGTATCTAGTATTGTTGGTATATTATTATCAGTCATACATTAGGTATTGTATTGTTATGTTTGGTTTATTTAAGGTTGTTCTGTCCATTCTTATTCATTTATTCTGTCTGTGCCTTCTGTCAAATGAGGTAATCTGTTTCATGTTAGTGTTTCCTGCTTGATGAGAAGGTTTATGACAAGAGTTGTCAACTGTCGTTATGTCAGAAGGTTTGTGACATTTATGATGTGATTATTTTTTAATTTGTTGGTAGTGGTAAAGAAGACAGGTGCTAGAGATTCATCTTACATATGGACAATATTCTTGCTAATAATGGCATTTACTGTTAATGCTTCTTAACAAAAATATAATTAAAAACATCTCATGCAAACAATTCATGATTTAGTTATAAGTTACAGTACTGTATTTGTAATTTTTTGTTGAGTGGCTCAATATTACCAAGTACTGTACGTATAGTATTTTGTAAATTACCTGTATAAACAAAAGCCAGTCCCTCCCTTCTCGCTGGTAGGGAATGTTTGTAGTGTACTGTATCCTTATAAGAATACAGTCAACAGAAGTCACACTTAATTTATATGTTGCGTGCTATACAGTATTAAGTTTATTTGTTTTTTAATGAAAGGTTACGAGAGAAAAGCCAAAAGAAACTCCAATGAAATTTCATATTACAGTATGCTTACTGTATATATACTATAATGGAAAAGCCATTTTACCCATACAGTACTTTATATCCATCCTTGATTAAATTTAGTTATAATTTAGAGTAAAGTACTGTACTGCTTAATCATGAGTAGAGAGAATAAATACTTCCCATCTTCTTCAAGTACAGTAAAGAAAATGTAAATCTATGTTTGAATTAGTATGAACCATTGTAAATCTACAGTACTGGATGTTGAGGTTCAGGGTTCATGTTATATTCTTCATCTACAAGTTGAGGACGTGAGCAAGTGTATGTCGAGTATTTCCACAGCTCTTTTCATACCTTCTCTCTTCACTATTCTCCCAGGCCTTTCCCTCCTCCCATGAGAGAGGGGAGCAAAGATAAATTGAAATACAAGATTATAATATGAAAGTTTCCTGTCAGGTTTTCATTCATCTAAGTATTCTATTGTACACTGGTTATTCATAATCTGCCTCCAGTCTTTATTTTTGTGGCTTATTCATTATTGATGATGGTAGAAACTATTAACAATTTAACTTACTAACCTGACCTAACCTAACCTAACCCAACCTAATCCAACCCACCCCACCCCAATCCTGACCTGACTGAACCCAATCCTGACCTAACCTGACATAACCCAATCCTGACCTAACCCAACCTGACCTTACCTGACCTAACCCGACCTTACCTGACCTAACCCAACCTGACCTGATATTAACTTGATCTATCCTCGCCTAACCCTACCTAAAGCAACCTGACCTTACCTAAAGTAACCTGACCTTACCTAAAGTAACCTGACCTTACCTAATGATTTAACTTGACCCAACGAATTTACCGGACGCCATATATACGTGTGTGTGTGTGTGCTGGGGGAGATGGAGGTGTGTGGGGGAGGAGGCGAAGGTGTGTGTGGGGGAGGAGGTGGAGGGGTGTGTGGGGAGGAGGCAAAGGTGTTTGGGGGAGGAGGCGGAGGTGTGTGGTGGAGGAAGTGGAGGCGTGTAGGGGGAGCAGAAGAAGGTGGGTGTGTGGGGAGCAGGTGGGGGGAGGTGGAGGGGAGTGTGGGGAAGGAGGCGGAGGTGTGTGGGGGAGGAGGTGAAGGTATGTGTGGGGGAGAAGTTATGACAGTCCTTTCCTATGTGAGAGGGAATCCAGAGGGGCTTCATTTGAATGTCACCAGTTGCATCTAATCAGGATGTGTTGGGTCGGGGGGGGGGGGGGGCGTTGAGCCATGCAAGCGCGATGTGTTATTATCATTTATGTTTAGTTGTTGTTGATTAGTGTAGTGGAGTCCCTGTAGTGGACCCTGAGCGACCTACTAGGTTGTCACTCAGGATCCTCACTGTTGCCCCGGCCTCACAGTAGACGAGGAGTGAAGGGCGGGAGGTCATGAGATACATGGCATCGTCTATTTTCATTTGGTTGGTAAGTTTTAGGGTGTTGATTGGTTTTGAGTGAGAGATGGAGTTTTTTTTTTTTCTCGTGGTGTGGCGGTTGATTATGAGTTAAGCGGCTGTTGCTCCCCGCCATCCTCGCATCTTGGGGGACAGCAGTGTTGTTTTGTGTGACCAGGTGAGTGAGGATGGCTGAGAAGTCTTGCAATAAAAGAACCGGAGGAGGCACGACAAAGGAGCGTGGTGGCCGGATATTATGACTACCTAATATGTGCATAATCATTGAGAAGATATAAGGAGAAGTTGGGTCATATGGACTCCCATGACCAGTACGATATTCCAAGAAATGAGTGTCTTGGTGATGTCGACAAATAACCGTCGACCTCGTGCACCCACGTTGGCACTTACTTCTTGCGATAAAGCTGGTACAGCACTCTGTACTGGCTTTGTAATGAACTACAAAGTCTCGACTGTCATGAAAAATATTACCAGTGAATGGGTAAGGGAGGTTCTGGTGAAGGAGTTTGTTAAAAAAAAAAAGGCCAATGATCGCTAAGGTGATTCGCTGTTCATTTAGTGGTTGTTAAATCTTACAACATTCAGACCTTTCTTGCCTCGGCAGTCTCTCTTCATGTCTTGTCTTGGGGACTACTGGCCACTTCGCCTTTAGCCTATTTCGGCCGAAGCTGTTTTTTTTCCTGAGTCTTTTTCTTTGGACTTCTTCCTTTTGTTCTTTTTGCTTTTCAATTTCCATTCTTCCTCTTGGTCTTGTTCTGGTATATTCTCATAAACTTCTAAAAACGCTGATGATTTTAATGTCACTAATTCTGGCTTTTTTGTCTTTTCTTCAGTCTTGTTTAATTCTGGCTCTTTTCTGTGGTCTTCTTGGGGTCTTCAATTTTCTTTCTGTCTTGTTGGGGGCTTGATTCTTCTTTTCTTCGGTCTTCGCTACAAGAAGAGCCTCCTTGTAGCTCAGTTTTTTCTTGCTTCACAGCTTAGCCACCCTACACTTCTCCCTCCACTTGGGACACTCCCGGTCGGAGGAGGAGTGAGGGCCACCACAAGCTGCGTATTTCTTGGTGGCCGCCGAGCAGTTGGTGTGCTGGTGCCCGGGTGTCCCGCAACTGCAACAGACATCCCAAGCTCGACACTTCCCTGCCAAATGGCTATACCTCTGGCATTTGTAACACTTTGTTGGTCTTCTTTCATACGGTCTTACTGAGAGGTTCTCCTATCCCAGCAATACGGTGCTTGGTAGATTCTTTGTGTAACTAACCAGTGCAGTTACGCTGGTCAGCTTCCGTACTATTGAGAGCTGGTCTCCGATCAGCTCGATCAGTTCATCTTTTTCAAGGTGTTCTATCTTGGTGTAGGAGATGACTCCCAACACCAAGTTATCCTCTGTGTGAGCTTCCACTAGTATCTTGATCCCGTTGATTTATGTTATGTGGCTATTTGCTGGGCCTGTCCCCATTCCGCGAAGGTGACGATAAGGCCACCACTCACTGGTCTGCGGACGACCCTTGTCACCCCCCTGATTCCTAAGGAGTCAAAAAACTTTCTTAGGACAAGGAGGTTTAGTTCCTTGCACGTAGGGCATGTGACTGGATACAGTCTTACGACCTTCGCCTGGTCACAGGTCAGCCTCATCGTCAGGTTCACATAGTACCGCAGCGTACTGTACTCCGGAGGTCACCAATTGTAGTGTACTGTGCTCCGGGGGTCACCAATTGTAGCGTACTGTACTCCGGGGGTCACCAATTGTAGCGTACTGTACTCCGGGGGTCACCAATTGTAGCGTACTGTACTCCGGGGGTCACCAATTGTAGCGTACTGTACTCCGGGGGTCACCAATTGTAGCGTACTGTACTCCGGGGGTCACCAATTGTAGCGTACTGTACTCCGGGGGTCACCAATTGTAGCGTACTGTACTCCGGGGGTCACCAATTGTAGCGTACTGTACTCCGGGGGTCACCAATTGTAGCGTACTGTACTCCGGGGGTCACCAATTGTAGCGTACTGTACTCTGGGGGTCACCAATTGTAGCGTACTGTACTCTGGGGGTCACCAATTGTAGCGTACTGTACTCCGGGGGTCACCAATTGTAGCGTACTCTACTCAGGGGGTCACCAATTGTAGCGTACTGTACCCCGGGGGTCACCAATTGTAGCGTACTGTACTCCGGGGGTCACCAATTGTAGCGTACTGTACTCCGGGGGTCACCAATTGTAGCGTACTGTACTCCAGGGGTCACCAATTGTAGCGTACTGTACTCCGGGATTCACCAATTGTAGCAAACTGTTTGTGGCCAGTTGTCAAGTTCTCTTTGTTTGTCTATTACTCTTTGTATGGGCTCACATACGTACGTGCATGTAAGATATGTCACACTGAGGATGGAGGTAAGAATGGAAACCCACAATGTGTATTCTGTATATATATATAAATATATATATATATATATATATTGTATGTACAGTGCAGTGCTGAGGAGTTGCTGTGTGGTGAGAAGCTTGCTCAGAGATCCTGTTGGGTGAGGAGCTTGCTGAGGGAGCTGGTTGGTGAGGAGCTTGTTGGGAGGTCTTGCTGGTTCTGGAGAGTAGAGTAGAATGAGCTCCGCAGCCAGGCCTACGCATATTTATACGGTTGGTCAGGATCAAGGAAGTGAGGTGTGAAATGTGCGGCGCCAATCACCGTGCAGTTCGCGAGAGAGGCCTGGTGTGCTGAACTCGTTGCTGCTTGGCTGGTAAGCGGAAGGTCAGAAATCAGTCAGCGGTAGTACTCCTGCACCTGAGACCTAGTCTGTGGACGTCGCTGGCTGTAAGCTGATTGGCTAGTAAGCGAACGGCAGGTGATCAGTCGGCAGTTATAGGGGAGAGTATCCACTACAATACTCCCCCTCCCCTCCGGGCGCATCAGGAGAATTGTTGTCAGCCGGGTTGTATCCAACATGTGAGGCATAACGAGCGGGGGTGTGGATGAGCCGGCCGCTACAGGAGACAACTCTGTCTAGAGACACGAGGTCTGTGGGAGAAGCAGAGGGAGAAGGAGGGTTGTGGATAAGAGAAGGTTGTACTGGCGAGGAATGTGGTGCTTCTCTCGCGGCAGGTGCACAGTGTGCAGGGGCGCCGGGTGGGGTGTCTGGGTCCATAGGGCCGGCTGCAGGATCATCAGGAGCAGTAGGTACCTGAGGATGAAAAGAGGGTACCCAGAAATGTTGTGGGCGAGGTGGTGCTATAAGCGGCAATTGTGGGAAGACTGGCGGAGGAGGTGCGGGATGAATGTGTTCAGGGCGGTGGGAAGGCTGGCGTGGGGCAGTAGCCTTGAATGCAGAAACTACCTGTCGTAGTGTTTGTAGTAGGTCATGACGGGCAGCAGGAGTGAAGTGGTCAAGGTCAGTAGTAAGGTGTGTGATGTGCTGCTTGATAGTGTCGGAGGTTATGGCGCCTACCAATCTCCGTCGATGTCGCTTCGTCGTGTGGTTGCAGGGAGCCTCACAGCGTCTAGCTTTAGCACCAAAACGTTGATGGTACCAACAGGAGGTAGGTACATTGTGCTGGGGGCTGGCAGCGGCAGCGCCTGAGGCAGGACGGGTGTGTTGGGGTCGGTAGGACGTAGTGCGTGGGGCAGGAACAGGAGCAGCTGCAGGCTTGGAGGAGCAGAGCTGCTCTAGGGTGTCCAACCTGCAGTGTAGAGACAGTAGCAGGTCCCTCATGTCTTGTGAGGTGTTGGTCGTCTGGGGAGTGCTGATCTGGTTGACGAGACTGGAGGAAAGTGAAAATGTGGCCGCTGAGTTGTTCACGGAAGCATGGCGCACAGCAGTGTATTCGTGGAATACTCTGTCTGCCGTGGCTGCATAGGTCGTCGAGGTAGTAGAATAGTCCAATACTGATAGGACAAGACGAACTTCTGCAGGGAGCTTCTGAGTGTGAAGCTGGCACAGGATAGTGTCAGGAAGCCTGTATGTGTGGTGGGAGTTCAGTCTACGCATCTCGCCCCAGAAACGGGCAGGCGTGGAGTTGCCGAGGGAGAGACAGGTTAGGTCTTGCAGGAGACTGGTGTCAGGCCGCTGGTATCGCCTCTAGAGTGCATCATGTAGAGCTGCGAATTTGTTGTCAGCTGGAGGGTTGGTGATGGTTTCTTAGACTTGTGTGGCGACTTCTGTGGGCAGGGAACAGATCAGAGCGACGTATTTCTGTTTGTCTGTGGCTGTAGAGCTGAGCTGATGAGAGCTGCCTCTGTGTAGAAAAGCCAGTCTTCAATGCTGTTGGGTAAGGATGAGGGATGGGTGCTTGCTCCAACCCCCTTCCTTGTTCACAATCTCCTGGGAGGGAGGTGAACAGTTGCAGGGGGGACTGCAGGACGAATATACTTTTGAGGGTGCAGGTCCCTAGGCCAGAGCGAAAAAAAAGAAGGAAAAGACCTCAAACCACGTCTGGAATATTGCACTATAGCTGCTCTCCAGCTGTGGTGTGGGGTCACTCAGACCACCAGTGGGGAGAACAAACTAATGTGCAATAAACCTAACGGTCGTGAGATGGTGTCGGCGCTGTAGTGGCGGGTGGTCCAGTCAGGTCAGTTGGCCCACAATGGCAGTAGATAGGGCGGTCTTCACAGCTCCAGGGGTACGACAGCAGAAGCGTGATGTTCACATCTCCAGGGGTATAGCAGCAGAGAGAGAGTGTGGTGTTCACAGCTCCATTGGTCACCAATTGTAGCGTACTGTACTCCGGGGGTCACCAATTGTAGCGTACTGCACTCCGGGGGTCACCAATTGTAGCGTACTGTACTCTGGGGGTCACCAATTGTAGCGTACTGTACTCCGGGGGTCACCAATTGTAGCGTACTGTACTCCGGGGGTCACCAATTGTAGCGTACTGTACTCCGGGGATCACCAATTGTAGCGTACTGTACTCCGGGGGTCACCAATTGTAGCGTACTGTACTCCGGGGGTCACCAATTGTAGCGTACTGTACTCCGGGGGTCACCAATTGTAGCGTACTGTACTCCGGGGGTCACCAATTGTAGCGTACTGTACTCTGGGGATCACCAATTGTAGCGTACTGTACTCCGGGGGTCACCAATTGTAGCGTACTGTACTCCGGGGGTCACCAATTGTAGCGTACTGTACTCTGGGGGTCACCAATTGTAGCGTACTGTACTCCGGGGGTCACCAATTGTAGCGTACTGTACTCCGGGGGTCACCAATTGTAGCGTACTGTACTCCGGGGGTCACCAATTGTAGCGTACTGTACTCCGGGGGTCACCAATTGTAGCGTACTGTACTCCGGGGGTCACCAATTGTAGCGTACTGTACTCCGGGGGTCACCAATTGTAGCGTACTGTACTCCGGGGGTCACCAATTGTAGCGTACTGTACTCCGGGATTCACCAATTGTAGCAAACTGTTTGTGGCCAGTTGTCAAGTTCTCTTTGTTTGTCTATTACTCTTTGTAGGGGCTCACATACGTACGTGCATGTAAGATATGTCACACTGAGGATGGAGGTAAGAATGGAAACTCACAATGTGTATTCTGTATATATATATATAAATATATATATATATATATATATATATATATATTGTATGTACAGTGCAGTGCTGAGGAGTTGCTGTGTGGTGAGAAGCTTGCTCAGAGATCCTGTTGGGTGAGGAGCTTCCTGAGGGAGCTGGTTGGTGAGGAGCTTGTTGGGAGGTCTTGCTGGTTCTGGAGAGTAGAGTAGAATGAGCTCCGATGATGATGATGATGATGATTATGATAATGGAGATAAAATGGCAACGGCTTGCCATGGGAAGGGAGAGAAGAGGTAAGGTAGAAGGAAAGTTATGAAACGGGAAGTAAAGTAGTAGCCAGGCCTACGCGTATTTATACGGTTGGTCAGCATCAGGGAAGTGAGGTGTAAAATGTGCCGCGCCAACCACCGTGCAGTTCGCGAGAGAGGCCTGGTGTGCTAAACTCGTCGCTGCTTGGCTGGTAAGCGGAAGGTCAGAAATCAGTCCGCGGTAGTACTCCTGCGTCCGCACCTGAGACCTAGTCTGTGGACGTCGCTGGCTGTAAGCTGATTGGCTGGTAAGCGAACGGCAGGTGATCAGTCGGCAGTTGTAGGGAAGAGTATCCACTACAGTACCTCGGGAGCAGAGAAGATCTTGCCTCACCGAGGTGCAGTTCTCAGTCTGTCTCTCTTCTCTCGGCACTGTCGTTGTCCTCGACTTTTCCACAGAACCAATAACACACTCAGAACTTGAGGCATCATATACTGCAAATGGTTTTCCTGAAAAACAGAAATACATGAAACTAAAGTAAATATCTTAACATGGAACTTTAAGAATCACTGTTAGATCAAACGGTTAGTGAAAGTTGTGTGAGGATTGGACATTTTGATCTAAAAACCTTTACACGAGGAAACTTTTATGGATAAACTGCAGTGCTTTACAGGTATGAAAATATCATAAAAAGTGAGGAGAGATTCCCTACCGGTAACAAAGTGAGGGCTGCATCATACTCCAGTCCAGTGTTTTGTTTGGCTGTGAGCTTCTTGAATGTTGACCAAACACATTATCCTCGTTTTTGGCTTCTTTTTTTTCCCTTATTGAATAATAACATCCGGTATACGTTTGGAACGTCTAATTATTTTCTACTTCTGAACGATTAGAACCGTTGAAAATAGCACAAAAGTTCACCATCACTTAACACAACTACAGTTTCACCGTTAAGATCATGTTGTTTGACACTCAGTTGGCAAGGGTTATAAAATCACACGATGCGTTGGCGTCTTTGGTAAAGGGACTATATGCTTCAGTAGCCCAGGCACGGATGTAACTGTCTGCTCCTTGCTCTTATTTGGTTAGGCTCATATTATATGTGCACTGCCGAAATATTGTAGACGACCACAGATGTGTTTGTTTCCTGGGCACAGATGTGTGTATTCATTGGGCACAGAGGTGTTTGTTCCCTCGGCACAGATGTGTTTGTTCCCTCGGCACAGATGTTTGTTCCTTGGGCACAGATGTGTTTATTCCCTGGGCACAGATGTGTTTGTTCCCTGGGCACAGATGTGTTTGTTCCCTGGGCACAGATGTGTTTGTTCCCTGGGCACAGATGTGTTTGTTCCCTGGGCACAGATGTGTTTGTTCCCTGGGCACAGATGTGTTTATTCCCTGGGCACAGATGTGTTTGTTCCCTGGGCACAGATGTGTTTGTTCCCTGGGCACAGATGTGTTTATTCCCTGGGCACTGATGTGTTTGTTCCCTGGGCACAGATGTGTTTGTTCCCTGGGCACAGATGTGTTTATTCCCTGGGCACAGATGTGTTTGTTCCCTGGGCACAGATGTGTTCCCTGGGCACAGATGCGTTTGTTCCTTGGTTGGGCACAGATGTGTTTGCTCCCTGGTTAGGCACAGATGTGTTTGTTCTTTGGTTGGGCACAGATGTGTTTGTTCCTTGGTTAGGCACAGATGTGTTTGTTCCTTGGTTGGGCGCTGATGCGCTTGTTCCCTTGTTCGGCACAGATGTGTTTGCTCCCTGGTTGGGCACAGATGTGTTTGTTCCTTGGTTAGGCACAGATGTGTTTGTTCCTTGGTTGGGCACAGATGTGTTTGTTCCCTGGTTAGGCACAGATGTGTTTGTTCCTTGGTTGGGCACAGATGTGTTTGTTCCCTGGTTAGGCACAGATGTGTTTGTTCCTTGGTTGAGCACAGATGTGTTTGTTCCCTGGTTGGGCACAGATGTGTTTGTTCTTCGGTTGGGCACAGATGTGTTTGTTCTTTGGTTGGGCACAGATGTGTTTGTTCTTCGGTTGGGCACAGATATTTTTGTTTCCTGGTTGGGCACAGATGTGTTTGTTCTTTGGTTGGGCACAGATGTGTTTGTTCCTTGGTTGGGCACAGATGTGTTTGTTCCTTGGCTGAGCACAGATGTGTTTGTTCCCTGGTTGGGCACAGATGTGTTTGTTCCTTGGTTGAGCACAGATGTGTTTGTTCCCTGGTTGAGTACAGATGTGTTTGTTCCCTGGTTGGGCACAGATGTGTTTGTTCTTCGGTTGGGCACAGATGTGTTTGTTCTTTGGTTGGGCACAGATATTTTTGTTCCCTGGTTGGGCACAGATGTGTTTGTTCCTTGGTTGGGCACAGATGTGTTTGTTCTTTGGTTGGGCACAGATGTGTTTGTTCTTTGGTTGGGCACAGATGTGTTTGTTCTTTGGTTGGGCACAGATGTGTTTGTTCCTTGGTTGGGCACAGATGTATTTGTTCTTTGGTTGGGCACAGATGTGTTTGTTCCTTGGTTGGGCACAGATGTGTTTGTTCCTTGGTTGGGCAGAGATGTGTTTGTTCCTTGGTTGGGCACAGATGTGTTTGTTCCTTGGTTGGGCGCTGATGTGTTGTCTTGTTGGCCAGATGTGTTGTCCTGGTTGGGCACAGATGTGTTTGTTCCCTGGTTGGGCACAGATGTGTTTGTTCCCTGGTTGGGCACAGATGTGTTTGTTCCTTGGTTGGGCGCTGATGTGCTTGTGCCATGTGTTGAGCACAGATGTGTTTGTTCCCTGGTTAGGCACAGATGTGTTTGTTCCTTGGTTGGGCACAGATGGGTTTGTTCCTTGGTTGGGTACAGATGTGTTTGTTCCTTGGTTGGGCACAGATGGGTTTGTTCCTTGGTTGGGCACAGATGTGTTTGTTCCTTGGTTGGGCACAGATGTGTTTGTTCCTTGGTTGGGCACAGATGGGTTTGTTCCTTGGTTGGGCACAGATGTGTTTGTTCCTTGGTTGGGCACAGATGTGTTTGTTCCTTGGTTGGGCACAGATGTGTTTGTTCCTTGGTTGGGCACAGATGGGTTTGTTCCTTGGTTGGGCACAGATGTGTTTGTTCCTTGGTTGGGCGCTGATGTGCTTGTTCCATGTGTTGGGCACAGATGTGTTTGTTCCTTGGTTGGGCACAGATGTGTTTGTTCCTTGGTTGGGCACAGATGGGTTTGTTCCTTGGTTGGGCACAGATGTGTTTGTTCCTTGGTTGGGCGCTGATGTGCTTGTTCCATGTGTTGGGCACAGATGTGTTTGTTCCTTGGCTGGGCACAGATGTGTTTGTTCCTTGGTTGGGCACAGATGGGTTTGTTCCTTGGTTGGGCACAGATGTGTTTGTTCCTTGGTTGGGCCCTGATGTGCTTGTTCCATGTGTTGGGCACAGATGTGTTTGTTCCCTGGTTGGGCACAGATGTGTTTGTTCCTTGGTTGGGCACAGATGTGTTTGTTCCTTGGTTGGGCCCTGATGTGCTTGTTCCATGTGTTGGGCACTGGTGTGTTTGTTCCTTGGTTGGGCACAGATGTGTTTGTTCCCTGGTTGGGCACAGATGTGTTTGTTCCCTGGTTGGGCACAGATGTGTTTGTTCCCTGGTTGGGCACAGATGTGTTTGTTCCCTGGTTGGGCACAGATGTTTTTGTTCCTTGGTTGGGCACAGATGTTTTTGTTCCTTGGTTGGGCACAGATGTTTTTGTTCTTTGGTTGGGCACAGATGTGATTGTTCTTTGGTTGGGCACATGTGTTTGTTCTTTGGTTGGGCACAAATGTATTTGTTCTTTGGTTGGGCACAGATGTGCTTGTTCCATGTGTTGGGCACAGATGTGTTTGTTCTTTGGTTGGGCAGAGATGTGCTTGTTCCTTGGTTGAGCACAGATGTGTTTGTTCCCTGTTTGGGCACAGATGTGTTTGTTCTTTGGTTGGGCACAGATGTGTTTGTTCTTTGGTTGGGCACAGATGTGTTTGTTCTTTGGTTGGGCACAGATGTTTTTGTTCCCTGGTTGGGCACAGATGTGTTTGTTCTTTGGTTGGGCTCAGATGTGTTTGTTCCCTGGTTGAGCACAGATGTGTCTGTTCTTTGGTTAGGCATAGATGTGTTTGTTCCCTGGTTGGGCACAGATGTGTTTGTTCCCTGGTTGGGCACAGATGTGTTTGTTCCTTGGTTGGGCTCAGATGTGTTTGTTCCCTGGTTTGGCACAGATGTGTTTGTTCCCTGGTTGGGCACAGATGTCTTTGTTCCTTGGTTGGGCACAGATGTTTTTGTTCCTTGGTTGGGCACAGATGTGCTTGTTCCCTGGTTGGGCACAGATGTGTTTGTTCCCTGGTTGGGCGCAGATGTGTTTGTTCCCTGGTTGGGCACAGATGTGTTTGTTCTTTGGTTGGGCACAGATGTGTTTGTTCTTTGGTTGGGCACAGATGTGTTTGTTCTTTGGTTGGGCACAGATGTGTTTGTTCCTTGGTTGGGCACAGATGTGTTTGTTCTTTGGTTGGGCACAGATGTGTTTGTTCTTTGGTTGGGCACATATGTGTGTTCTTTGGTTGGGCACAGATGTGTTTGTTCCTTGGTTGGGCACAGATGTATTTGTTCTTTGGTTGGGCACAGATGTGTTTGTTCCTTGGTTGGGCACAGATGTGTTTGTTCCTTGGTTGGGCACAGATGTGTTTGTTCCTTGGTTGGGCACAGATGTGTTTGTTCCTTGGTTGGGCACAGATGTGTTTGTTCCTTGGTTGGGCACAGATGTGTTTGTTCCTTGGTTGGGCGCTGATGTGCTTGTTCCATGTGTTGGGCACAGATGTGTTTGTTCCCTGGTTAGGCACAGATGTGTTTGTTCCTTGGTTGGGCACAGATGGGTTTGTTCCTTGGTTGGGTACAGATGTGTTTGTTCCTTGGTTGGGCACAGATGGGTTTGTTCCTTGGTTGGGCACAGATGTGTTTGTTCCTTGGTTGGGCACAGATGGGTTTGTTCCTTGGTTGGGCACAGATGTGTTTGTTCCTTGGTTGGGCACAGATGTGTTTGTTCCTTGGTTGGGCACAGATGGCTTTGTTCCTTGGTTGGGCACAGATGGGTTTGTTCCTTGGTTGGGCACATGTGTTTGTTCCTTGGTTGGGCGCTGATGTGCTTGTTCCATGTGTTGGGCAAAGATGTGTTTGTTCCTTGGTTGGGCACAGATGTGTTTGTTCCTTGGTTGGGCACAGATGGGTTTGTTCCTTGGTTGGGCACAGATGTGTTTGTTCCTTGGTTGGGCGCTGATGTGCTTGTTCCATGTGTTGGGCACAGATGTGTTTGTTCCTTGGCTGGGCACAGATGTGTTTCTTCCTTGGTTGGGCACAGATGGGTTTGTTCCTTGGTTGGGCACAGATGTGTTTGTTCCTTGGTTGGGCCCTGATGTGCTTGTTCCATGTGTTGGGCACAGATGTGTTTGTTCCCTGGTTGGGCACAGATGTGTTTGTTCCTTGGTTGGGCACAGATGTGTTTGTTCCTTGGTTGGGCCCTGATGTGCTTGTTCCATGTGTTGGGCACTGGTGTGTTTGTTCCTTGGTTGGGCACAGATGTGTTTGTTCCCTGGTTGGGCACAGATGTGTTTGTTCCCTGGTTGGGCACAGATGTGTTTGTTCCCTGGTTGGGCACAGATGTGTTTGTTCCTTGGTTGGGCACAGATGTGTTTGTTCCTTGGTTGGGCACAGATGTGTTTGTTCTTTGGTTGGGCACAGATGTGTTTGTTCCTTGGTTGGGCACAGATGTGTTTGTTTCTTGGTTGGGCACAGATGTTTTTGTTCCTTGGTTGGGCACAGATGTTTTTGTTCCTTGGTTGGGCACAGATGTGTTTGTTCATTGGTTGGGCACATGTGTTTGTTCTTTGGTTGGGCACAGATGTGTTTGTTTCTTGGTTGGGCACAGATGTGCTTGTTCCATGTGTTGGGCACAGATGTGTTTGTTCCTTGGTTGGGCACAGATGTGTTTGTTCCTTGGTTGAGCACAGATGTGTTTGTTCTTGTGTTGGGCACAGATGTGTTTGTTCTTTGGTTGGGCACAGATGTGTTTGTTCTTTGGTTGGGCACAGATGTTTTTGTTCCTTGGTTGGGCACAGATGTGTTTGTTCCTTGGTTGGGCTCAGATGTGTTTGTTCCTTGGTTGGGCACAGATGTGTTTGTTCCTTGGTTGGGCACAGATGTGTTTGTTCCCTGGTTGGGCACAGATGTGTTTGTTCCCTGGTTGGGCACAGATGTGTTTGTTCCTTGGTTGGGCTCAGATGTGTTTGTTCCCTGGTTTGGCACAGATGTGTTTGTTCCCTGGTTGGGCACAGATGTGTTTGTTCCTTGGTTGGGCACAGATGTTTTTGTTCCTTGGTTGGGCACAGATGTGCTTGTTCCCTGGTTGGGCACAGATGTGTTTGTTCACTGGTTGGGCGCAGATGTGTTTGTTCCCTGGTTGGGCACAGATGTGTTTGTTCTTTGGTTGGGCACAGATGTGTTTGTTCTTTGGTTGGGCACAGATGTGTTTGTTCCTTGGTTGGGCACAGATGTGTTTGTTCTTTGGTTGGGCACAGATGTGTTTGTTCTTTGGTTGGGCACATATGTGTGTTTTTGGTTGGGCACAGATGTGTTTGTTCTTTGGTTTGCACAGATGTGTTTGTTCTTTGGTTGGGCACAGATGTGTTTGTTCCTTGGTTGGGCACAGATGTGTTTGTTCTTTGGTTGGGCACAGATGTGTTTGTTCTTTGGTTGGGCACATATGTATGTTCTTTGGTTGGGCACATATGTATGTTCTTTGGTTGGGCACAGATGTGTTTGTTCTTTGGTTGGGCACTGGTGTGTTTGTTCTTTGGTTGGGCACAGATGTGTTTGTTCTTTGGTTGGGCACATATGTATGTTCTTTGGTTGGGCACAGATGTGTTTGTTCTTTGGTTGGGCACTGGTGTGTTTGTTCTTTGGTTGGGCACAGATGTGTTTGTTCTTTGGTTGGGCACAGATGTGTTTGTTCTTTAGTTGGGCACTGGTGTGTTTGTTCTTTGGTTGGGCACAGATGTGTTTGTTCTTTGGTTGGGCACAGATGTGTTTGTTCTTTAGTTGGGCACTGGTGTGTTTGTTCTTTGGTTGGGCACAGATGTGTTTGTTCCTTGGTTGGGCACAGATGTGTTTGTTCCTTGGTTGGGCACAGATGTGTTTGTTCCTTGGTTGGGCACAGATGTGTTTGTTCCTTGGTTGGGCACAGATGTGTTTGTTCCTTGGTTGGGCACAGATGTGTTTGTTCCTTGGTTGGGCACAGATGTGTTTGTTCCTTGGTTGGGCACAGATGTGTTTGTTCCTTGGTTGGGCACAGATGTGTTTGTTCCTTGGTTGGGCACAGATGTGTTTGTTCCTTGGTTGGGCACAGATGTGTTTGTTCCTTGGTTGGGCACAGATGTGTTTGTTCCTTGGTTGGGCACAGATGTGTTTGTTCCTTGGTTGGGCACAGATGTGTTTGTTCCTTGGTTGGGCACAGATGTGTTTGTTCCTTGGTTGGGCACAGATGTGTTTGTTCCTTGGTTGGGCACAGATGTGTTTGTTCCTTGG